>VZTE01001451.1:142437-156656 GCA_013397775.1 Eulacestoma nigropectus
AAAAAAAAAAAAAAAAGATGCTCACATTAGAAATGCAGCTTATTGACTACTGTTAAGTATTTGTACTGCAGTGGTGCCCAGAAGACTGTGGGAGATTCTGGGCTCCAGGCACCACCTCCCCAGTCTGGGCTGCCCATAGGGTGCCCCCATGAAAGCATTATGGTTTTGGCAAGAATTTGGGAAACTGGAACCATCCTAAATAATGCACCCAGTAGTCACTACCTTATGCTATTTCTCCAACTCCACTTAAGGTTCCTTGAATGGGTTTTGGGGGATGCATTTTCTGTAGTAATTCTAGGCACTACTGGAGACACCCCTTGAGAACTGTTCTGGCCGTGGTATGAGCTGTGCATGTGCAGTCTGAGCCTGTTTTGCCAACACGGATTGTTCAATGCATTTGCAAAAGATCTCTTGGCCAGCTCAGTTGACATGTACTACAACAATGGACTGGCTGCAAGTAAAATAATGTGAAGATATATATTGATATTTCAATTACCTTTTAAATTGTACTTGCTTAGATTCCTTTGCCTGACTTGGGCAATGGATTGTACCTGGTTCTGCGAACACATCATTTTGTCAGTTCAATGCATATAACAGCTTATACCTCCATCCTTGAGTAATCACCTCTGCTTTAAAGAGTGACCCTAAATTGTATTTACACAATAGATTAATGCTCAGTTCTTATGGAGAAAAAATTGCTCCAAGGAATCTGAGAAAGTGCAATTTTCTCTGCTCTCCTTCCATGATCTCCATCATAAATAAGTAGCTATGAGTGCTCGTGGGACAGTGCAAGGGCTTCTTGCAAGCAGTTGCTTTTACAGCTATTTTATGGCTAGAGTGTTGAGGAACTAACAGTTTGAAATTAAACCAACAGTGGTTATAAATACATCTCTTTATGTAGCTATATCTTAATTTTTTTTCCAAGAATGAGATGATGGCAGAACACAGATTCCTGAAGAACCTCTTTTTGAAGGCAAAGGTGACCTCTTTTTAGCTGCTGTGACTGCAAGGCAAGTTTCCTTATTTAAGGGGGAAGAATTTATACCTGTCACCAGAGAAAATACTGAATGCACAAGAAGTGTCTCATGTAGTACGAAATACTACCACACTCTTTCCTGAGGCTCATGCTTACATAGGATTTTCTCTAAAAATAAAAGGATGGGTGAATATCACATGCCAGATGCCTTCTTAAACATACTTGCTAACCAAGGTCATGTTAATTCTTCTGGGTTCAAAACAACTTCACTTGCTGGATCAGGGGTTAATACTTCACAGACACACAATACAAGGTTCAGGTCTTAAAAGCAAAAAAAAATTTTTTTTATGGTATTCTGAATGGAAATTTTATCCTCTTCTTAGTGGAAATCAAATGAAATAAAGCATCACGAGTGCTGCTGACCTGTACATCTGCTGAGACCAGGGACATGGGAGAACAGGGAATGACTGGTTTAACCTCCTTCTACTGTGTTGTTATGGTGAGACTGGAATAGCAAATGCAATTCTGCCTCCCACATCTCAGAAAGGATGTTGCAAAAGTTGGAAAGGACACTGCAAAGAGCCATAGTAAAGACCTAAGGGCAGGAAAGTGTGTCTTATGGTGTGAGATTTACAGAGCTCAATCTATTTGGCTAATAAGAAAGATTTCAGCCTTGCTTTTATTATAGGGCTTACATATTTTCATGAGGAATAAATATTCTAAAAGTAGTATTCCATCCAGTGCCTATAGGCATAGCAAGAACCAATGTCTGAGAGTTAAATTAAGAACTATTTATGTTTTAAATAGCACACACGATTTCACTGGTGGCATGGTTAGCCACCAAGAAAAGAGGAGGAAAGTCAAAAGAGGTAGTAGTAGCTCGTTTTGATGCTGAAAATCATTATAACGTGTGTCTAGAAAGTATTAAAAGGGATTTTTGCAGCCACACCCTCTCCAGTGGAGCAGCCAGATGTGGGTCTCCCTGCACGATGCAGCTCTGAGCACTCAGCTGAGCCGCATGTGTCCGTGCCCGTGTCCCGGTGTCCGTGCCCGGTGTCCCGGTGTCCGTGCCCGTGTCCAGGTGTCCGTTCCGTCCGGCTCGGCAAGGGCAGAGCTACAGCAGAGGGTGCTCTGAGCCCGCCGTGCGGGGCAGCCCCTGCTGCGGGGGACATTCCCGTGCGCGTCCCGGGAGGAGCGCGCTGGCGAGCCCAGCCTTCCGTGGGCAGGCTGCTGAGGGCTCTTACGCCTGTAAATTTAATCACTGCGCAAATTCCGGGGCCTTGGGAGCTGTCGCTGCCCGGTTTCTTGGCTGGGAAGCTGGAGCGGCGCCGTGTGTGCGATTCCCACCGAGGGTGGTTATGTAATACCGCTCTCACGACAGTTCTCTAACAGAATTAACTCTGCTGGGAGGCTCAAGCAGCGCTCTACTAATTTGTCCTCCACGGTCCTTTCCCCACCACAGTGTTGGGGAAAAGACGTTCTTTTATCAAAGCTCTGACAGGACTTTTAATCAAAATAATCCATTTTAGAATAATGTCTCATCTATGCTTCCTGTTTCCTTCTCTCTGTCTCTTTCTCGCATCTTTTTCTTTTTTTTTTTTTTAACTTTTCTCATGGAAGAAAAAGGAAAAAGCGCAGGCAGGAACATGGAAAAAAATGCACTACTCATTTCCCAGTTTTGTTTTTAAAAGTTTCAAAATCTCTGAAGCACTGCTTATGAAAATTTCCTATTTCAAAATCAGGGCCTGGGAGAGAAGCTCTCCAGCCCAATTCAGCCAGTTCTCATATAATTTTAAAGGGCTGTTAATATTCAAGCTGAGGGTGGAATAGCACCTCCTTCCTGAAAGATGAAGAGGAACAAGCTTGGGTGTCATGGCAAAGGAGCATGTGGGAAGCAAGTCACTGCTTATTTTCTCTTCCAGAGGACCCACCCTGCAATGTGGGTTTGGGAATAGAGGAAGGAGAGGGGATTCTTGCCTCAGATGCTGCAGAAAAAGTCAATGGTTTGGGAAGGGAGAAAGCCATAGCTGGGCTTTGGGGGTCCTCTCCAAAGGCACGAGGCTGGCACGTGGAGAGGCCAAAGTCCTCGGGAGAGCAGTGCCATGAATACGCTCCTTGGCATTTGAAGCGTGGCACACTGTCAGCTGTGGGTTGTTAGTCATGCTGGGTTCCCTGCCCCTCCAAATCTTCAAGGAAAGACTTGGTATTTACTTTCTGGTACCTTATTTGCCAGAGGACTGTTCTTAAGATGCTGTGGTTTATGTTCAAAATATTGTTCATGTATAAAATAGCATTGAGGCTCGGTTGGGTCCTGAGCTGACGTCTGCCCAGCCCACATCCTTCAGCTTCTCATTTGATGTGTCTCACAGTGTAAGACATACTGCTGCCCCTCTCCCATATACACAAAGCTGCCTTCCCAATACACATACCTAATTTGTAGCTAATACTCTCGCTGTGGCTATTTTAATAACAGCATAGATTTTTTTCCAAATGAGATACACATGTGGCTCCCAAGCCAGCATTTTTCTGTTTCAGATTAAGCATATTTTTTTCTCAAGAATGCCACATCATATATAATTTTCTGTTGCATATAGGTAAAGCCTTATAAAATGAAGGCCTTGCTGCCTTTGTAAAATCATGGCTTAGGCCTGTTACTTCAGCTAAGTAGAGAAGGACTGTGGGAAAGAGACATAGCTGAATTAGAGATAGAAAAACATGCTGCGTGACTATTGCGTGCTCACATCGTGGTGGTTGGTGGTTGGTTGAATTATGCTTGTTATGCTTTAAAACTGTGTAAACAGATGACCGGCTAAGTGCCTAAAAAGGCTGGGTTTTTGCAATAAAGTGTTGATGCTTGCCACCATCTTCAGCATCAGTCTTTTGTGTTCTCCGTCAATTTTCTATAATCTTTTCTATTTATTTCATTCTTAGCCTTCATCAAAACAGTGCTGGAACAATCAAGGAGCAGATTGTGCCCTACCTTGCAGAGAAGAAAAGGGCATGAGGAATCTACTTATACCATTAGACTGACCTTCTGCTTTGTGAGTAATAGCCCTGGGTAAGAGGAATAGTATTACTAAAGAATACTGCTCCCAAGGGTGGGAGTCCTGCCTATTTTCTCCCCTGCTAAGGCTCCTAGAAAGTGTATCTCAACTATGGGACAGAGCTTCTAGGTGGTACCATCTCTTTCCAGGACAGACTGGAAATTTACAAAATGCCTGTGACATTCCTGCAAGACCACAAGGAATGAGCACAAAAAGGACAAGCCTGAATCTTGAAAGGGAACAAAGTTATAACTCAACCAGCTGGAGTTGAAAAAGGTCACTGGCTCAGCTCTAGAAAGACTTGTATGTTTTGATGTTTGTGGAATATCCTCATATTTCTTACCAGGACACACTGCTGGGACAAGATCATGCCAGAGCAAGTTTATGATGCTAAGGCATCTCCCGGGTTTGACTGCAGCAGAAATACCTTGTGGTTTCTCTACATCTGTGTGAAATTAGTAGTCCTGGAACACATGAAAATTAGCAATAAAAATAAAAAGCTTTCCTTCCATCCCCATCACCTCCTCCCACTGACACAATTTAAAGATTTAGAATAAGTTTGTATTGTGGCCAGAGACTGGAGTTATGATTGTAATGTTTTCACTTAGGACAAGGAAATTGCAATAGAGCAATTAATCAATAACAATATGGGAAAGTAAAGACTGAGGCTATCACTTATAGCTTGCATGCTTAGCTGCATATGGGGAATTTTAGAAAACTTCTCTTTTACTGCTCTTTGAAGTTTTGTATTACCAACTTTCAAGTACAGAGAGAAGCAATCCTTTGTGCTGCCCTACTTCACCCAACATTATAAACCCATTCATTTGCAGGGAGTGGATACTTAATTATGAATGATCCCAAAGTGTTTCACTGAGTGTTGTACAAACTGTGCAGTCAGGCCCATTTCATACAGTCATGAAATGCCATCATCTCTCAGGTGAAACAAAGCAACTCTTCAGCAGCACAAAGCAAAGCTACACAGCAATTTGGGGAAGGAAGTGAGGAATAATGGATTCATTTGAAACTGCAGGGGGATTTTAACTATGCAGAATGCAATTACCAGAACTGGAGTTTATCCAGGACACTGGGGTTAAGACCCTATCTATTACAAAAGATGCCACAGAACTTCCAGCATCCTTCCCCTCATTTCCTATGTGTTACTCACTGGGCTCCTAAGAACACACTGAAAGAGGCCAGTCCTGTTTGGATTGCGAAAAATGATGCACAAGAAAAACTAGTATTTCTTACTGACGAGAGCTTTCTCTTTGCACATAATGTAAAGGGCTTTGTATTGGAGAGAGAAACGAAGAGGTTTTGGGTGTGCGACTCTGTCCAGAGCCACCTACCCAGGGCAGCCACTGGTCTGTGGTGTGAGCCATGGGCTGCTGAAAGAGCAGCGTGGCTTTGCAATCTAAATTTGGTCATCAGTACCTTAAGCCAGAAATGGACCATTTCCTGACCAAGTTTACATAAGTTAGCCTGAATTCATTTAAATATCTAAGTACTTCTTAAGTGGGATTGGAAATCCCATATTTCCAGAGGAGAAATAAAACAAGGGCAGTATCTCTAACATCCTGGCAAGGAGCACAGAGCAACACCCCAGCACAGAAGAAAGACTTAATCTTTCTTAAGAAGAAACACACTTATCTACGTGGTGCCTGTTAGGAGCTTTCCTGAACTGTTTCAGTTTTGGAGAGTTGCCTGACCTACTGAGCCAGCTCCCTTCAGACCCTCTGCCACCTCTCCATTGTAAACACACAATCCCTTGAAAAATAACCAGACACCTTTCTCCTGGAGCATTTACACCCCAGAATAAAATCAGCTACCACAAGCTGGATTATAAAGAATAGAGGGGCAGGGAGGAGCAGAGCAGTAAAGCCTGGCCCAGGCAGCGGTTGAGGGGCAGAGATGTGGCTGCTCCAGAGTCCCAGGGCTGTCCCTGCCTCCCCTCTCACCACAGGCAAACAGGCAGCATCAGATCTGCATGGAAGGAGGAGAGGAAGTATTTGTTCAAATATGTATATATGTATTTTTAACTCCTACAAAAACACCAGCCGTGAAACTCTGGGAGCAGCATTTTTTATCTTGGCATGAAAGCTAGAGTGTATCTGGAAAACTTTCAGCTGATTTGTGGGGTACAGAAGTCAGTATTCAACACTTCTATTTCTGGACATTTAACTGATTACATTAAAAGTCAATAAGGCCTGTGTTTTTTTGCCTAGAGATCCAGGTATTAGATATGCTCAGTGCTGGGAAACACCTGTCTTACCTACCCTCCAGTTACTGCTGAGAGTGTTTCGGTCTTATTTAAATGTATGTAGTTCAATACCCTCAACTATTGTTATTCTCACACGGCTGTTGAAAACAGACAAGTAAATAAAACAAGTAATCATCCCAGAAAATGCCTAACAGAATCTTCTTGCCCACTCACAGGTGCTAGTGGAAAAATTACCAATTACCAGTGAAACCCCAATAAAAAATGGTTCAGTCTTGTAACTGCAAATCTTTTTAATAGAATCTGGCTATTTCATGCCTTGCATCATAAATCAGTGCCCCTGATGAGTGGGCTCTGAATGGCTGGACAAAAACAATTAATCAAGATTAAATCAAAAGCAGTATGATGCATGCAAAGGCAGTCTTAGCCAGGATACATTCCTAGGAACAAAATCACTCAGAAATGGCCCATAAATCTGGGGCATGGCTGAGCTGAATGTGAGGAAATGTGTATGGATTTTCAGGTTTTATGCTGCATAGATATTGCACATGATTAAGCGTTACTGCTGCTGCAACAGCATCAGATTTCAGGCCATGTATACCTTGTACGTTTATCTACCAAACACAATAGGTGACCATAGTAGGCTGAAGAACCACTCTCATACCCCTCCTACAATCATACAATCATAGAAACAGAATATGCTGAGTTGGAAGTGACCCATCAGGATCCTCAAGTCCAAATCCTGACCTGCAGCAGTTTCTGATTGATAGCAGCAGAAATACAGGAGGACCACAAACAACAGAAAGGAACCTGGTGAGATCAGACACTACTGATGATTTTACTGAATAGACAAAGGACATGCAAAATCTAGAAACATAAGCCTTGCTAGGGTAATTTTACATCATTTTATATGATGCTCTCACTTGTGGTGTCTGAACTTGGCCTCATGTATGTTATCAAGCAGATTAGAAGTGACAGTGTTCTGATAGCTACAATGCTGACAACTGGCCCAATCATCGAGGCCTTATCCAGTTTTTCTCCTGTATTTATTGACCATTAATGAATCAGAATTTATTCCTCAGAGAGACGGAGGTAAATCTCCATCTCTGATGCAACCAGGCGTAATACTCAGAAATATAAGAATATCAACAGGAAAATTAAACAGACATCAGAATGGTCTAAGTACCTAATGCAAAATAATGCCCTATTTCAAATTTATCCTTAATATCCTTTCTTTAAACTGGTCTAATACATTTTTAACACATAACATTCCTGTCTGGAATATTTTCTTTCTTATCTCTCCAACTCTTCTCCAGGGGAGCAAAGATTTGCATAACATTAAGTCAAAAGCCAATTGAGGATATACTACATAGAAATTTTGTAAAAGAGACTCATCCCTGTGTTGGTTTTGCACGGCCTGGTTTTTGAGGGGGGGCCCCACAGAGGTGGCTTCTGTGAGAAGCTGCTAGAAGCTTCCACCATGTCCTGTAGAGTTAATCTCTGATGGCTCTGAAGATGGACATGCTGTTGGCCCAATTAGAGAAACTCGTAACGCCTCTGTGATGACATATTTAAAAAGGAAATTAAAACAGTGCACATGCAGGTTTTTTTCCGGGAGTGGCGAGGCGCCGCCAGTGCAGCTGCTGGTGATGCGCGGCCGCTGCCATCTCAGTGCGGACTGTGGCGAGCCTTGCCTGCCTGGCCGCCCCAGCCAGCTGTGCCTCGGGCAGAAGGGCAGAGGCAGGGGTGGTGGCAGCGGCAGTTTCTCCTTCCCGGTGCCCCGCATGAAGAGAAGCGTTAAATATCACCAGTGCCGTGGCGCCCGCCACCGCCCATGCGGTGGCAGCAAGGCCGCATGGCTGACAGCAGAGACATGGTGAGCAATTCCCCGACGTGGAACCTAGACGAGATCAACCTCTTGGCGCTGTGAGATGCTGCAAGAATCTTTGAATTAGTGGAACTTGTTGGCAATAGTACCTACGAGCAACAATTTTTCTTCCAGTTAGAGAAGAGGAGAAAATGAGGACATGTAAGAGAGAACAACATGGCGGCACCCAGGTTAGTGGATCTTATAAACAGGAACAGAGGGTTGGCTTCCGTATCCAAATGTTAATGAGTTTGTTAGTTAACAGTTATAAGGATAATAAGTTAATTCGAATGTTAAAAAGCTTGTTAGTTAAGTTACAAAGTTGATGAGTTAATTCATATGTTAATGAATAAGTTAATTAAGTTATTTAGTTAGTTGTAATGTAAGGTTGATGTTATAGGTTGGACATTGTTGCATTCATATGTTGAGATAAACCACAGAAGTTCTAGAGTAGCTGGGTATCCCTGTTTGTCATGCAGGAGACCGGGGCTCAATGCCCCCATAGGGCGACAGAAGTCTCTGGAATCTGCCATAGGGGAGGGGTGTGGGTGTCAATCACAATTACCATAAGGGGAGAAAGTGGTAGATCCCATTGGACCATCCCAAACTAATAAGAAGACCCCTGGATGAACGAGCCAACCAGAACCGCACTGGGGGTGGGGTCAAGGGAGGAGCTACCGGGTATAAAAAGTGACTTCCCAGGCGTCGGGGTGCCTCCAGCCATACCCTACCTGTGGCTGGGTACCTAGCGCTGCTCCTTTGCCTTGTAGCTCGGCAGATCGCCACTTTTTCGTCTCTGATTGTCCTTTGTTTCTTTTATTAATAAATTTTCTTGTTTTAAATTTTCAATTGGCTACCTATTTTTCACAGTGGAGAAGGAGGGGGAGGGGGTGCTCCAAGAGTTGGAGCCGAAATTGCTCTACAAGCCCTGGTGAGGACCATGGTGAAACAAANTGTGGCTGGGTACCTAGCGCTGCTCCTTTGCCTTGTAGCTCGGCAGATCGCCACTTTTTCGTCTCTGATTGTCCTTTGTTTCTTTTATTAATAAATTTTCTTGTTTTAAATTTTCAATTGGCTACCTATTTTTCACAGTGGAGAAGGAGGGGGAGGGGGTGCTCCAAGAGTTGGAGCCGAAATTGCTCTACAAGCCCTGGTGAGGACCATGGTGAAACAAAGTGTCCCCCTGTAATCTGTGAAGTCCATGGGGGATGCAGAGATGGCACTCACAGCCCGTCAGAAGAGTGCTCACGCTGGAGTGATTGGATGCCAGAGGAAGCTGTGATCCAGTGGGAGACCCGAGAGAGAGAGAGGGCCCCTGCTTCAAGAGACAGAGAAAGAGGGCCCTTGCTTCCAAACTAGAGCAGCCTATCCTTAGAGGACTACACCCTGTGGACAAGTGACCCATGCCACAACAGTTTTGGGAAGACTGTTTTGCGCGCAAGAGGGACTCACAGCATAGCAGAGGAAAGACTCCTTTCCCTGAGCAAACTGAAAAAGATCTTGGGTGACAAATAGACCAAAACCCCCCATGCCCTGTCTCCCTGCACTGTCAGTCAGAAAGAGAGAGGGGCTGGGAGGGAAAAAAAGTCTTTTAAAGGCCTCATTATTCTCATTATCTTCCTCTGACTCTGTTAGTAATAAATTTACTTTATACCTTTAAATTTGAACCTGTTTTGCCCTTTGAGTGTTTTTCATGAGCCCTTTGTTAATTTTTTTTTTTCTGAGCCAACCATTTTCTTGGGTTCCTGGCGTTTGGCCAGTGTCAAACCACAACAATCCTCTGTCTGTGGAGGGGAACCAGGCTCAGAGCAGTTTTACAAAGGCACCAAAAGCCAGACAATACCCACAGGTTCTGCTTGATACCAACAGTGCCCGGCAGGAAATGTGAAGGCACTGAGTAGTTAATAGACCCATCACTATAGTACATAAAGCAGACAGTGCCAGGGCAATATAAAATCTCCCCAGAAGAATCGTAAGGTGGTTACTGAAAAGTGATTATCATTCATAAGCTCATAGAAAGACCAGGGCTGGTGCTAAATGTCCCAACATGGCTGAGTCACCTTTAATGTAGTGGCTGTACACTTACTACTCAGTAACAGGATACACCTTGTGATCCACAATTCCCATCTCTCAGCATAGGTAAAAATTTCTGTTGGGGATAATTTTTAACTTTTAAATATTGAATAATACACATTTTCTTGGAATTCTGCCTTTCAGCAAAAGAACAGTAACTTCAAATTTTTTAATGGCCTTCATCATTCAGCAATGAATATAGCAGGTTGTAGAGGAAATTACTTTTGGTTTCTGTGTCAAGTGAAGGTCACTCTGACCACCACTTGTTCTAGGGCAACTTCTGTGCAACTGGTTCTATAGTCCAACCTTAGCAAACATCATTACTGAAGAAGGGGAAAAACAGCCTTAAAAATTCAGTGCACAAAAAAAATCTGCAGTGCCCAAACAAAATCAATAGCACCGTATGAAAAATAGCATAGGAAGTAAAATAGCTGATCTGCTGGCTGTTTGAAAAATGCTTCATTCTGACCTGAAGTTTCAGCTAAAAAAAAATACAACTTTCGCACCTAAACTTGGGTTCATGCTTTTAATGAACTCCAACCTGACCAAAAAGCACCCATTTCTGGGCCTCATTTTGAGGCAGTTGCTTACACTAAACATCTGTGAAAGCTTTTTGAGTAGTTTTCCTTCTGCCTGTGTATCGAATCATTTAGGTGGGAAAAGACTCCTAAGATCATCAAGTCCAACCCTTAACCGAGTGTTGCCAAGCCACCATTAAACCATGTCCCCAGATGCTACATCTACTTATCTTTTAAATCCCTCCAGACATGGTGACTCCACCACTTCCCTGGGCATGCAACCTTATGAGCAGACTACTGTGGTTTTTGTCTTAGTTTGTTCTGAAAATGTGTGTTTTTGCAGCCTGAGTCAACCTGACTCAGCTGAAGACAAGCTGCTTGAATTAATTCCTCTCCCAAAGCCATCAGTTACACCAGGTGCTGAGAAGAAAAGGGGCCACAGGAGATTCTCATGAGTGCCCAATGACCACATGTTCTTCCCAGCCTGATCATTAGATTTTAAACAGAACAAGAAAGAAAGGAGATAGATGTAATTCTCTCACTCTGAGCAAGCTGGGGAGGAGGTGAGGACATGCTCAGCACTGCCAGCATCATCTTCTCAGCAGGATGGTGAGTGAAGGCTGCTGGTTGTGCAGCCCTTCCTTTATACCCCAATACTAGATCAGCTTGAATTGTGTGGAACCTGGTCTGAGGTTAAACCAGGGAAGTTTGTGGCTGCCAGCTTTGGGTTGTGTTCCAAAAACCATGTTTTCCTTTATCAGGTATGGTTTGTCTATCCTTCTGCCAATTACCTTTTTTCTAATAGACCATGCTGAATCATAGGCAATATAAAAACAATGTAGTGGGCATGCAAGTATAGAAACGATCCTTAAAGATGTTGGGGTGAAACAAAGATTGGAAGAGGATAGCAACTGTCTCTTTATCTCTGAGAGTTTTCCCCACTCAGAATCAGAATCCTGCTTTTTTCAAAAATACAGGCTCTCTTATATCCAAAACACTTCAGAGTTATTTCATCTCCTGTTTAACTCCAGGCTAATAATTTCATCTTTCATTTCCTCCTATTGTTCACCCTGGCATGCATCCCATCTATTATAAGCCCCAGATATCAGAAAGTAATTATTTTAGATTTAGGGAGAGAGAAGTAAGAGTCAGCTGGTTTGAAGTAAGGTTTTTATAGCAGCACAAGTTCTGGAAGCATTGTGCAGAGACTGGTATTAAAGAAATAGCTCCATGGGACAAAACTGGAGTGAGGAGAGAAAGCTTTCTGTAAGAGCTGTATTACTGCCAAAGCAAGGGCAATTGCTCCTATTTAGGACTCTAATACAAAATGGTATTTTGCAGACACTGAGGAGAGATTTGAAGTTTTCACAGGCACGAAGTAGCCACTAGATAAACACTCATGGGAGCTGGCCTTTTCTGAAAATCTCCAGCTAATTACTGCAATGAAATAGTTGGCTGCAAAGCAGCCTTTTAAGAAAATTAAAATGTCTGTAAATATGGCTTTTGCCTCTGTGTCTGCACACATGGAGACACAAACTGCAGAGTCCATCAACTGGCCTAGAGTACGTGTCTCACATCAGGGACTGGGCTCAGCCCATTGCATCTCTGGTGCTGTGCTGCTTCCACACCTTCCTTCTTTATGCTGAGAGAGGCTGCTTTAAGACTTTATGTTCCTTTTGCCTTGTGAAGGTGGGTCAGATTCCCAAAAATAGCAGCAAAACCTAGGCTAGAAGTCCTGTCAGAGAGTGCTGGGTGTAGCCTTGCAGCTCTGCTAATGAACCCATCTGCATCTCTTTTCCCTGCTACACCCCTACCAGAATGCACAAAGGTGTGTGAGTGCTCTTTAGCCATTTAGGCAGGGCAGGTTGATGGGGCTTTCTGGAGGACACATAAAACTGATCCTTCTGGCAAATCTATTGAGGAAGTGGGTGAAGGAACAGGTGCAAGGTGCAAATATTGGTGTTTTGTTTTCACTGGTGGTTCAGTTTGTGTTGAGAAACAAAATATATGGCATGTGGGGAATGGGATAATGCATCACAAAATTGTTCAAAGAGTCCCAAATCGTAAGGGAGACTCTACAGATTAGATTAGGAGCAGGATATCTGGTTGGTGTCCTGGACTGGAAGAGCTGTCTCATTCACTGAGTTTTCTTTCCTTGCCCTGAGATGTAAGGGATGCCTTATAATCTGTTGTGCTTTGACGTGTACATCTCAAGTTTAATATTCCTCTAAATCACAGCTTTTCACTAAACTCTTTATCTCCCCTCCCTCAGGTTCCTGAGCCAGAAGGAAGGACTGATGCTTTGCAGGCATCTCCTGCTGTTGTGGGTTTGAATATTCTAAGAGCAATTCTGCCAGTCCCAGGGAGCCTAACATTCTTAAGGGTATCTCTCACAGGTCACCCCACCTCCTGCACCAAAGGCAGCCCTGGCAGGAGCTGAAGGTCAAAAAATTTCAGTTTGCTTTTTCTGAAAACTTTTTTATGGAAGGGCTGTAGGAGAGCTGCTAGGTTTAGAAAGGGAATAAGGACAATAAGGATAGCCAGTGGCTCTACCAGGTCAGTCCAAGATCCACCTCCTTTCAATGTGAGATATCAATACCAGAGGTAAAGATAAAGGTATCGGAAAAAGATGGAAAGTGCCTCAGAAAGAGTTAGGAAATAAACAACCCATGATATGTGTTTGCCAGTAGCTAGTCCACAACACAAATCTTTCTCTCATCTGTCCAAAATACTGACAATGAATTGAACCCTGTTGCAACTTGGTTTAAATGTGTTTTCATACAGAACTACCAAGGGGATAAATATTCCCTTCTCCCTGAAGGATTATTAGGGCTAATAACAGAGGAGGTGTGACAACTCTGTTTTGCACCAGTTGTCTGAACCTCTTTGAGGGGATACAGGAATAAGTTTTCTTGTGGCACATGCTGTGGCAACTTGCAGATTGGTGGTTCATTGTGCTAATGCGCTGCGTGTTATTAATCACCTCTATTTCCAGCAGCTCCCTAGGACTTGCACTCACTGCACTGTTGAGGTATGATGCAAAATCTCTTGAATCTTCCAGCACTTCTAGTGATTCTGGTGTGCTTACGATTAGTGTGCCAGGACATAGGTCTGGCCCCACAGATGTCAGTTTTTAAATACTATACTGTTCTGGGTTAATTATTGTTCACCTGTAGCTGTGTTTTGGATTAGATGAGCAGTTATGATGATAGCTAGGTTCTCACCCTTTATGGAAAGGCAGCACTTCATAAATACTGAACTGTGCTCTTTCTACATCGGTGCTGGTTTCCTGTGGAGGCTGGTGGGCCTGTGGAACAGGATGCCCAGGGGGTCCCTTGGAGGGATGTGCCCCAAGAGACGCTCCAGAATAGGGAGACGAAAAGAGGCTTCTCCCAGCATACCTTGTAGCATTGTGTTAATGTACCCCAGTTCTGTTACCCTGGTTGGCCCCTTGGCCTTCCTGCCCCTTTCTACCCCGTATGTCCCTAATCTGGGATGTTCTCCCTTCTTTCCTCTCCCATTGGCC
>VZTE01001452.1:0-39342 GCA_013397775.1 Eulacestoma nigropectus
GAGGGGAAGCCCCGGCGCGGCGCAGCCACCGTTCCCCGTTCGTCCCCGCTCCCCGCGCCCGCTGCCGCCCACATTGCACGTGGAGTAAAGACGTCTTACTGAAAAATAATTGAAGGAATTTAACAAGGAGACGGGGCAGACTGCAGTGATCAGGCCCAGGACACAGCTAGAAAGTATACTGAGCAGCCCTTGCTTACATGCAAATAGACTCTTCCCTCATCCCTCTATTTCTCCCCAAATCACCTAAATCTCTCCCTTTTCTCACCTTTGGTTCCTCTCCTAAACATGATTTCATAAATATTGGGCAATCCCAACATCGTCTTTCCCTGCTTCCCATACTGTTTCCCACACCCCTTGGCAGCAACTCCCCTAGTTCAAAAGGTGAGATGGAGATCTGTTCCCAATGACTCCTCACAGTGAGTTTCACACTGGGTCAGTGGGACTGAGGCTCTGCTGGGAGGGGCATGTACAGGGTGTCCCTTTGTCTGAGTCCTGAATTTGGGTTCCTTGGCCTTCTGCCATTGTGTTCTTGTTCTCTGTGTTTGTAGAGATGAGATTTTGATGGGCTAAAGGATCCCTGGCGATGAAGCTGGGACCAAGCTGGAAATAGCCAGGATAGATTCTCCCACTTGCATTGTGCCTCTGTGTTCTTTTGTGGGTGTGCAGATGAGTTTTACCACAGAACAAAAAGTACAACCACTGCCACCTGATCAATAAGACAAACTGCCATCATAACTAAGCCAAGTGAAACAAAGGTGCAAGTAGGTCAAGAAAAGTTCAGGCTCAGCAAGCTTACCAGGCCTCAGTCCTTTTGGTGTACAAAGCTTACAGCCTGCTACTCTCAATGGCTCCTGTGTTACAGGGCTATCTGGCTGCTGCTGCCAGTTAGCTGATACAGCAGGTGACACTTCAGAGTCACTGGCTTTAGGCCACATGAGTCACGGTGGCACATCTGGAAGCTGTACTGCCATATTTTCAAGAGTGTTTAAACTAAGTTGGCTCAAACGTGTGAAAAATGTGTGAAAAATCTGAGTTAAGATTATACATCTCAATTGCTGGTTGGATGCCAATTTATGGGAAAAATATTATCTACCCTGTTAGACTGATTCTATGAAATCTTGGGGCATCACCTTGAAAATATAGGGACTGGGTAATCTGCCTGTATAGTATAATGCATAGCTTAATGCTATTCAGTCATAACCACTTCTCAGTCACAGGCAGGGGCAGTTTCTTTTACTCGTACTTGGCTCTCCATCTCCAGGCAGGGAGAAGTATCTGGCTGCAGTGTGAATTTGGTTACTGATATCAAAAGGAGCAACATTTCTACAGGGTGTAGGGAACAGAAATGGCTCAGTCCAAGCTTCTGATTAGTAAGAGAAATGAGAGGCAAAAAATTGTTTATAAAGAAGAAAAATCTGCTCTAATTTTCTGTTCTGTATGTGGAAAAAGATACTTTATTCTACCTTGTAGTAAAAAGGTGGGGAAGTTTTTCTTTTTTTTTAATTGTTTCCAGGAAAGTTCAATTATTCATTGCCCTTTGGAATACAAAATTGTAACTAAGCAAAAGGGATTTGAGCAGGAAAATCTAAGAATAATTTGCACTTCTTTTTTTGAACTGAAAAGCCCCAGTGTTCATTTACGATGATATTATGAGTTGAAGTGAGGTTCTTAAACATCATTAATCACTACAGATGGCTAAAAACCCGTTAAATCTTTCAAGCACCTGTTTGCTTATCAAATGCTCACATGGTAAGCTACCCTCTGGTTCACATAAGTACATTAGTTTTAGAACATATAATTATGTTACAATAACTGTGCTTGTGCTAATTACCAGTCCCCTGAAAAAAAAAGTGGAACCTATTGAGTGATGGGGGTGGCTGGAACTTAAAAACAGAGCTTCTAGACTGAGCAGCAGGGCTGGATGACTACTTGTAAAATGTTTGTCTTATTTCTGGTAAGACTAGTTCAGTTCCACAGTGAGCACCTAAGTGAAATAGATTGAATTTTTGCCATCAGTCACAAGAGAACATCACCCCACATAATTTATCACAATTTGTCTCTTTTGAAGAGAGCTTCAGGAGAGAAATAGCATAAAGACCAAATTATTTCTCACTCAAATGTGTTGCACCATCTTTGAAAATGTGGTGTTAGACAGAAATTGCAATCTCTTGTCATACTTCAAGTCTTAGCAGTATGAAGCTCTGTGCTACAGCACACATGAGAGTGCTCACTTTCGCAGAAGTATTTAGAGGCAATAGCATTTATTTCCAAAGTAACAGCCTCCCTGTTTGGGATGGTAGAGTTTATTTCATCCTGCAGAATGGTTAAATTAATTAAACAAACAGACAAACAAAGATATGATCAGGTAAGTGTGGTGAGAGGGTCATTTCACCAACAGATTTCTGTGCCATATATGCTAGCTTCCTAATAGAGGCACAGAAATATTCTTAAACTGTGTAAATCTATATAACTTTTGCTAGAGTTATACATATTTCTATAACCTTTTAGTGTAGCTCACAATTTTCTGATAAACTTCCCTAAATCCAGATCTAGTCTGAAGAACTATATTCTGGCAACATACTACAGAAAGAATGCCATGTGAGCAATCAGATGTCATCTTGACAATATTGAATACTGGTCAGATTTTTTTCATAAATGATTCTCTGAATGTCTATACATAAATGATTTTCCAAATTATTACTTACATATTTGCATATAATCATATCAGAGAAAATGCACTAAAACTATGACTAGAACATTCTCACAGTACCATGCTGTAAACTAGAAAAGTGGTAACTTCAAACCATATCTACCACAGCCATACCATAAGAGCAACCCAAGCTAAATTCCATTTATAAGCTTTGAATTGAGTTTGATGAACTTAAAAAAAATAGAAAAATTCTGCAATAAATTTCTGGGTTTTTTCCTGAAATAGCTTTTTATATGACAAGATTCAGAAATTTGAAGACTGAGACACAGTCACAATGCTGTACAGTCATTTTGCTGAAGTTAAACAACAGAAATTTTAACAGTGGCTGCAAAACCCAGAATTGTTTCAAAGGCAGTATTTTATCTACCCACCCTTGTCCTTATTTTTCTGCATACCAACTACTCCCATTTCATTTGGAATACAATCTGGACTGATTGTCAAGATGCCAGTTTGTTCTAAAGGACCTGATAGACATCATCATCAAAAAAGGTGATTTGTAAAAATCTCGAATGTCTACTGCAGGTTTATTGGCTGAAATGTGATTCTCCTTAATCTGGTAGAGCATGAAAGATGTTACCAAAGGTTGATAGAAGTTCTCCAGAGTTCTGGAAAGTAGCTGACTAAAATATGTGCAGTGGAAGAAAATGTTTAAAGGGATAGATTGCGGTAAAAGGTAGCTGGTGAATTAAAATTACTTTCAAACGCATCTCAAAAAGGACTAAATTGTGCACAAATACAAAAAATATTGACACCTTAATTATAAGACATTCCTATTTTAATCCTGCAAATATTAGGTCCTAGAGAATTTTTGTTAAGAAGATTTTAATCTCAGAAAATAGAAAAATAATTTATAAAGTCAAAGTGAGATTGGGTGGAATCTCAACCCTTTGTATACTCTCCAGTCTCCTCTAGGCCTTCAACATTAAAAAGTACATTACTTTATAGCCTTCAATATCTTACTCTCAGGCAGAATAAAATTAAGCGGTTTGATTAGAAACTTGTGCATTGACCCTAGTAAACCAAAGTGTCTGCCTTAGAGGTAAAGTTTGTTCCCAAAAATCCATGGCAAAAATTGTTGTTTAATTATACGTATACCATAGTCTGACTTTGAAAAGTACTTGCAAGTGAAAGGAAAGCTGTCTTTTCAATCCCTTAAATTGGTGTTAGTTCAACTAATGGGCCAGTTAATTAACTAATGAGTGTGAAACACAGGCCTTCTCCAGAGGTAAAATAGGTTAAATATACCACTTAATTGCCTAGTATGGATTGACACAATTTATTGGTGGGACTCGCCCAAAGTTTCCACAAAATTTCTTAGAGTGCATTTACTCTGGAGGAATATGAACAGGTACAAAAAAGGAACAAATGGGACATATAGTAATTCTTCTAAAACGCTAATGTGTTTCTTCTTATTAAAATGTGCTGTAAGAATAACAATTACTGTCAAGTGCGATGACAATTAACCTAAGTTTTTAAAAAGAAGTGTTTTTTTAAGAAGAAAAGACTGGCCTTTCAAAACCTTGTGACCTGCTTGGAGATTTTTATGCAGTAAAAAGTATATTATCTAGCACAAATGAGATATCAGAATTATCAGCCATATTCTGTGAAATTGATAATAATTTTTCACCTTAAACTTCTTTGAACTGCAGTATTTTTGCATTAGTATGCAAGATTCTGAGTGCTGCTTCCTCATCTTGACACCGAAATGCATTATTACATTTTAAAAATAAAGTTTTAACTGACAATAGTCTACCAAGGTTCAGTGAATACTCCCAGATTTGTCATTGAGAGGAATACACCTGGTACAGGTAGCTCGATTTGCAACCTGCAGTACCAGAAGCAGATTGAGATGCAGATTGAGCTCTGGGTCGGAGCCCAAGACAAGAGACTGTGAACTGACTCTGTTTCTTCCATCCTAATATTCTTCTTCCAATTGCATCTTTCTTTAGCTCATTCATATTACTTTCCTGCTGTTTTCAAGTGATATTGCAATTTTATTATGTAAGTCTCACTTTCCACCAACTTAAAAATGTGACACACACACACCTTTTCACGTTCCCCAGGCTGATTTTGCAGCCATCTGGGCTGGCCACTCTAAAATTTTCATTGACTTCCTAAATTCCAGAGGATATAATAAAATCTGCATGAAGATCATATTTCTGTAATAAAAAACTCAACACAGCAACCACAAAGCCATTGTCTAGCAATGCACATCTTTTTAGGTGATAGACTTTTCAGATTGAACTGGCTACATTTTTCAGAATGCAAGCTTTTGTTAGAAACAAAACCATATTTCGAGCTCTCGGGTCTTTTGTGTTTTGGTAGTGTAGAATTAGGTGTTTTTATTTTAGAAGAGTGAATATGCTAAGGCCTGTTATGAATTCACTGTCCCCTCTTGTTTTGTCTTGGATGCGGAAAGTCCAGACTAATACCTTTCATAGTAGGTTTCAACCAAATATCTCCTTAGCCCTTCTTATTTATAATTTTTTGACTAGTGAGATATTCATGCTGGATTCAATAAAGATGTATTGTTAAAACCTTTGTGGAGAGATTACCAAATATAATTCAGAATTTAAGAAGTTGTTTTAAAAAAGTTTCTTATCTGGTTTCAGGATAACCTTAAAAACGTAAATCAGTCTGTAAGGCCTTTGTGGAATTTATAGCAAAGCAGCCTAAAATAATGTCATCAAGACAAGTTAAACAGTAAATCTTTTGACTGGCCTTAAAAAATCACAGGTATTTGCTATCAGAAAGAAACAGTTTCCTTCAAGACAGTTAAAGACTTAAATTTTGCATAGCCTTTAGAGATTACTCTAAAAAGTTATCCAGCTTGCTCCAGCAAGGGTTTTCCTGCGAACTGATACATTATTATCTCTTTGACCATGATAAAGAGTTTTTTGAATTCAGGCTTATATAACATATTTGGTGGAATTTAGAGTTCAAAGCACATCACACATTTTAATTATGGATGACAGCACGAACATGACTGCATGGAAGGCTTTAAGAAAAATTTAAATATATAGCATATCGCTACAAGTGGTTGGAACATTTCTACCTTTACGACATTTTTGTAAAATATACTGGTAAATGGCCTAGTGTTCCATAAAGATAAAACTCTTTCCATGCAAATTTCATCTAAAAAGACTTTTGCTCAAAAATAACACCTTGTTGAAAAGAGTAGGATATAGCTTAGTGTCTGAATTACTGTCTTGAATGTTAAGAGTGTAGATTTACACCTCTGCATCAGGATGGAAAAGCTCTGCTGAGCCATAAACACAGCAATGACCTACAGCTGGGATCAATGCACTTGCATCTGAGAAATCAGGTTGCAAAACCTGATGAATGTAAACAGTAGTAAAAGGATATATATTTTAAAAAATGTCTCTAATTTAGATAGATTTTCTTTCTAAAATCCTGTATATTGTAATCATTCTGTTTGTTTGGATATTTTTTAATCAAGCATTGTCAAAGACGCCAGGTGTAAATGATTGATGAGATCTCAGATCCTCAAATATTGTAATGTTTCTACGACAAAAGTTATTGCAAGTAATGAGTCAAAAAACACACATAAAATTCAGCTTGCTTTGTCATCCTTTTCCAATTCAGCTTCACCAAATCTAATAAACCAAAATTACAACTATTCCACAGCTGATTGAATAAAATGTTCATGTAATGAAAAAGTGTCCAGTCTTGTTCTGACTAAAGTCATGGAAAGGTTTTAAGTCAAAATTATAAACTAAATGGAGAATGTGTTTCTCAAAGTACAGACTTATTGATAAGTGCAAATGAAAATGGCATCTCTGAAGTATGTAGCTCATACAACCCCAAAGTGCATTAAAAAATATATATATATATTGTCTTTTTAAAACACTTTTCCAGGCTATTTAATATGAAAAGACAGAAGATACAGTCCTTTCTGCAGAGAATTTTTGATTAAGTAGGGCAAATAGATAAAATATCGTAACAGTGAAAGAAAAGGCTCGGAGGTCCTGATTCTTTCCACCCATCTCCAGGCATTGCTCTTAAGAGCATACGTAATTGATGCTCCCTGTGTACTCAGCAAGGAGAGAGAGGAATATCCAGGGAGAGATTCAGATCACAGACAAGGTATTTTCCTCTGGGGATGCCTCTCTTTCTCATCAGTATCATAAGTAAAGAACCTATGACAACCAAAAGCCAAATTTAGGAATGCCTGCAGGTGCCTAAAATCAGAGAAGATGAAGTTGATTCAGGATAGGAGATAATGGATATTTACTCAGACAGAAGTGCTGTACAGGTGGAAATAAATAAAGATATTTATTTATTGATAATAACATCTTCGTTCATGTTGCAAGCTGGCATGTCACATGTTTTACTATGAATTGGCAATTACAAATTTCAATTACAAACCCAACCAATTTTAAAGAGAGCATGACCGGTATGAAAACATATGCAAATATAGGTCCTACTTGACAACAACTTGCAATTTTATGGATGTGCAGTGTATTCACATCTTGAATGGTGAAAGGATTTTGACTTGATATTAAGTTACTCCACATTAACCATTATGGTCTTTTATGGTGGAGTGACTGCAATGGCTGATAAGGGAAGACTGTCTGATGCTCTCTACCCAGAATTCTGTAAGGTGTTCAACACAGTCCCACATGTCATCCTTATCTCCAAATTGGAGAAACATGGATTTGAAGGGTGAACTGTTGGGTGGATAAAGAATTGACTGGATGGACATAGCCAGACCATCTGATCAATAGCTCTGTGTCCAGGTGGAGGTTGAGATGAATGGTGTCCCTCAGGGCTCTGTCTTTGGTGCTCTTTCACATCTTTATCAATGACACAGACAATGAGATCAAGTGCACCCTCAACAATTTTGCAGATTATATGAAGCTGTCACAAGTTGACACAACAGAAAGAAGGGATGCTGGAAAATCTTGAGTTGGATCCACAAGAAACTAATGAGGTTCAGCAAGTTCCAAGTGCAAAGTGCTGCTTCTGGGGCAAGGGAATTCCAGACATGAGTACAGACTGGGAGAAGAGCTCACTGAGAGCAGCCCTGTGGAGCAGGACTCGGGGGTTCTGGTGGATGAAAAGCTGGACATGAGCCAACAGTGTGCACTTACACCCCAGAAAATCAACAGTGTCCTGGGCCACCTCAAAAGCAGACTGGTCAGCAGGTCGAGGGAGGTGATTCTGGTCCTCTGCTCCACTCTCATGAGACCTCACCTGGAGAACTGTATCCACATCTGGAGACCTTAGCATGAAAATAACTTAGACCTATTAGAGTGGGTCTACAGGAAGTTTATGAAGAGAAAAGAAGGCTGGAGAACCTCTCCTAGGAAGACGAGAGATGGAGTTCTTCAAACTGGAGAAGAGAAGAATTCATTGTAGCCTTCCAGTACTTGAAGGGCTTATAAAAAAGAGCGAGAGCAACTTTGTACAAAGACATGTAGTGGTGAGACAAGGGGGAACAAGAGATTTAAATCAGATGTTCAGAAGAAATCTTTTACTCAAAGGTTAGCGAGGCAGTAGAAAGAAGCTGTCCAGAGGAGCTGAGGATGTTCCATCCTTGGAAGTTTTCTAAGTCCTTGGATGGGGCTTTGAGCAATCTGGTCCTAGTGGAAGGTGTCCCTGCCCATGGCAGAGGGGTTACAACTAGATGATCTTTAAGGTCCCTTCCAACACAAAAAATTCTGTGATTCTGTGATTTTATGATATTACTTGCGGATATGAAAAATTATAATCTTTGCATTAGAGAAGCTTCTGTAATATAGTTGCATTAAAAATCTTTGTTGAGGTATGTAATAGTATCCCCAGAATCCATGTGAAGGAAGGGGAAGGACTATGTTTGTTGCTGCCCTTTCCTTCCCTTCCCCTCAAAGCTCAGGTTTCTATCTTCTGATGATTTATTGGACATATGTGGTTGCTATGCTTTTTCCAAATTATTTATCTTTTCTCTTGCTTCTATCTCCCTATTCCACATGATTTATTGCGTCACTGGCTTCCCGGTATTGCTAATGCTGCCAGAAATATCCTAATTAAAGGACTGAGTCATGAACAGAAAAGCAAAGTGGAAAATGAAGATTTTCTAGCCCCACATCCATAAACACTGTGGACAGGCAATTTCTCTACAAATATTTATACCATCACTCCCTGAACTTTCAAGAAGTAATTATTTCTCCCACTTTTGAATAATTGTCCTTCCTTAGGAACCAGATTATCCTCAGGTATTAATTAATGAGATAGCACCAAAGATGGATTTTTTTTCCTCTAGGTTTTTAAAATATATTTGAATAGAAAGAGATTTGCAATGTTTCTTCTTTTAAAGCATGTATTAGAAAAGCCCTAATGCTGTACTGATTCATTATTTTCATTAGCCTTTAAATAAAATAAAGACTCTACATACATTTCTCCTTTAACCTGTGTGAACACACACACACGTGTATACATATATATACAGCTATACTACACTAACAGGTAGATAGATAGCAGGTATAATATTCATACAATAAAATAATTCATAGAGATATTTATTACCTTAGAAAGAGCAGTGTGTGGAAAATACTCTTTTGATGCTTTTTAATGGCTTAATTTTATGAACATCTCTTGCCTTCACCTGTGCATTACAGTGTGTTCTTACCGAGAAATGCATTTGGGACAACATATTGCTTAAATAAGAAGAGTATGTAGATAATTGATTTTATGTGGCCATTCTAGCTGCAGAAACACATTTATTTTAACAAAACTAATGACAAAATATATCCAGCTAAAACTTGCAGCTGCCTCTTTTTCCTTAAATAGCACAGAAAGATTATGGTAGACTATTGGTTTTCTGCTTTCAAGCATAACCGTTAATGCTGAATACAAACAACTAGTCAAAGAGATGAATAAAATAAAACAATAAATATGCATTGGATTAGGAAAAATATTTTAGTTTTCTATATTGCTTTCCTATTTTTTATTGTCAACCTATTGACATATTGCACACAATCATGTTTTGTGTATGGATGATACTCCTGGGAAAAACGAGTTATAGTCTATCCATATATAAAGTTTTTGGTGACTTCCAGGTGTCGCCTCTTTGCAATTTCACTTCCCACATGAAATGGAAGAAGAGAACTGACAAGTCTGCAGAGAAAGTCATGGAGGAAAGTAGGAACTAGATGGGGAAAAAAAAAGAAAGAGGAGGATTATTGCAAAACACAAGACTATAGAAGGTTCTGAAACACACAGGTGGAGCTTGAGAAATATAAATCACTCAATGACACAATAGTAGGTCTTGTCTGTATTTGGGAAGATTTATCCAAACCAGAGGATAAAAATAAGAAAAACACTTTCTAAATCTTTATCTCCACGTTAAAATTCTTCTGATGAAGGGATAGAAGTTTCTGTTTACAATAATCTCCTGCATAAAATGAGAGCACTGAGACCATTTCCTTTTTTCATCTTTAAGAAAAAAGATTCTCAGCATCCTGTAACAGTTTTTGGTAGTTTTGCACTATTTTGGTTCTATACATCTACCAGTTGCCAGAAGGAAGGATAGTGATGTGTTGAGATGATATTTAAGCTTCTCCTTATCCTGCTGCATTCCACTGAAAAGCCAGAATAACCACATTTAAGGAAATACTTGATAGAAATTTAGTAGAATAAGATTGAGTCTATTTGTCTGACCTGGCTTAAAACTCAATACAGGCAATACAACATTTATCCCTTAAAATGGTGTTTTACTTGTCAGCTTTTGAATATAATTCATAGCTGAAGATTTGTTGTCTGCCTGTCTTCATTTAATAGACTATGCTCTCTGCTTATAGCTTTACAGAATGTAGGAGCTTGTTGAGTGAATTTATATGTGAGATAAATTTTGAAAAATTGATCCAGAATACTTAGCTGATTTGGTTTTAGTTGCTAAAAATGCTACAATATTTTAATACTTTGGCACTGTAAGTATTTTTAGCTCAAAGAATAGTTTCCTTTTAGTGAAATAGGATTTCCATGAGATCTATGCTCCATAAGCTCTAAATTCTCCTCCTGGATTAATCTTGCAGAATATTATGGAAATGGGAATCGACTGGTTCTCTGCTTCCACAGGTGTGCAGAATTTGGCTGCAAGCAAGTCTTCCTGTGAGACAAGATAGATAGATAGATAGATAGATAGCTAGAAAGAATCATAGACGGAATTATAGATAGATGGATAGATAGGGCCTGGTTGACAAAATCCCTTGGGAAATAGTCCTGAAGGGCTGGGAGCTCAGCAGAACTGCTTTTTGGAATTCTGAGACAGGAGACTTTGGCCTGTTTAGGTTGAGAGTGCCTTGGGAGGAAGTGCTGAAGGCCAAAGGAATCCAGGAAGCCTTAAAAATTTTCAAGAAGAAAATATAAAAAGTGCAGGAGCAGGCCGTACCTATGTGCCAAAAGATGATCTGGCAGGGAATAAGAGAAGCCTGGGTGAACAAAGACTTTTGGTCCAAACTCAGGGAAAAAAAGGAGAGTGTATCACCTTTAGAAGAAGGGGCAGGCAACTCAGGAGGCCTAGCAGGATGTTGTGAGCTTATGCAGGGAGAAAATTAAAAGTACCAAAGCACAACTAGAACTTTCTCTGGTTACTTTCATAAAGACAATAAAAAAGCAGTAGTAATATTTTAGCAAAAATATGAGGGCAAAAGAGGATCTCCATCCTTTATTGGATGTGTGGGTAAACATAGTGACAAAGAGTGAAAAGGCTAAGGTGCATAATGTCTTCTTTGATTCAGGCTTTAACAGCAAGACCAGCTGTTCTTTATGTATCCAGCTAATTGAGCTGGAAGATGCAGATGGGGAGCAGAATGAAAAGCTCCATAACCTAAAGTGAAAAGGTCAGTGACATGATATGCTGCTTAAACACACACAGGTCTATGGGGCCAGATAGGATCCACCCAAGGGCTGGGGAACGGAAGCTGAAAAGCTTGTGGAAAACTACCTGGGGGTGCTGGTCAACAGCCAGCTGAACTTGAGCCAGTGTGTGACCAGGTGGCCAAGAGGGCCTATGGCATCCTGGCCTGTATCAGCAACAGTGTGGCCAAGTGACTGCCCCCCTGTATTCTGCACTTGTGAAACCACACCCCAAATCCTGTGTTCAGTTTTCAGCCCCTCACGACAAGAAAGATATTGAGGTGCTGGAGCAAGTCCAGAGAAGGGCAATAAAGCAAGTGAAGAGTCTGGAGCACAAGTCTTATG
The DNA here is from genome assembly GCA_013397775.1 of Eulacestoma nigropectus. NCBI lineage: Eukaryota > Metazoa > Chordata > Aves > Passeriformes > Eulacestoma > Eulacestoma nigropectus. Next base: position 11,915 of record VZTE01001452.1, read on the forward strand.
AGGAGCAGCTAAAGGAGCTGGGAGTGTTTAGCCTGAAGAAAAGGAGGCTCAGGGGGGAACTTATTGTTCACTACAACTACCTGAAAAGAGGTTGTAGCCAGGTGGAGGTTGGTCTCTTCTGCCAAGTAGTAAGAGGTAGGACAAGAGGAAATGGCCTGAATTTCTGACAGGGGAATTTTAGGTTGGATATGAGGAAAAATTTCTTCCCTGAACGGATTGTTAAGCATTGGAAGAGGCTGCCCAGGGAAGTGGTTAAGTCATGATTCTCGAAGATAATTAAAAGATGTGTGGATGTGGTACTTAGGGATATAGTTTAGTGGTGGACTTGGCAGTGACATGTTAATGGCTGGTCTTGATGATCTTAAAGGTCTTTTCTAATCTAAATGATTCTATGGTTCTGTGGTTCAATAGATAGATATATAAAGGCACATTGACATTTCAGCAAAAACTTGTCTTAAAGCACATAATCTAATCTGTGACTGAAAGAAGTAGCACGACTGAAATGAAATGCTTTTCAAACCATTTTTTATCTCTCTGTGGACACAGACATTGACTGAAATGTGCATAGCCACTTGTTCTGAAAGCATAGAAGAACCACCTGGTCCCAGTGAAACTGTGACATAAACTTCTAACAATAATAAAGTAGGAAATTAATATGAAATCAACTGAGCACTCCACATACATGAATGCATGTCCTTTCATTGGTGCCTCAGGGTCTGCTGTCATGTTCAGTCAGCTGTTCACCTGCAAAGTGCTATGTGCAGAGTCCAAACTTTTTCAGCTATTAATATTTTTAAAAACTGAACAAATAACACTGAGTATGAGACTCAGATTATACACAGCAAAATCACACTATTAAAAGAAGTCATAACTTGCAACAATGCAACTAATGATCATCCAGCAGTAAAATATCTGCTATATAGATAGAATTCCTAGTGACCCTTCTATGTGAACATGTCTTATCCTGACATAACATTCCAGGGATGTGTTAGCATTTTAGCAGCATTGAGAAATGCCACCGTAACACGGAAACTATGAAATTATTCAGCAGCGCAATGATTTAACAGAATAGCAACAAAAATAAAAATAGAGGATAGCCACAATGCTTGGCAAACCTGCAATCTTCAAAGGCCAGCCTCCAGCAGTTCTGCAGCACTCTAAACAATACCATAAATAAAGGTAATTATCCAAATGATGTTATAAAGCCAAGTCAAAGGTGGTCTTGTGGAGAAGTTGCATGAAATTAAATTGGGAAAAAACCTGTAGAATCACGTAGGAAGGAAATAACAATTTTTCCTCCATTTTATATGCTATTATTCTTTATTAAAATATCCACTATGGTGCAAGAATTATATACAAAACTGACCATTTGCATTCAAAAACCATTTTTTTTTAAGAGCATGAGTTTTTTTCTGTAGCTGGAGTCTATGTTGCTGTCTAATCATAAAACACCCAGCAGTATTTTTGAATGACAGCTAACTGATTCAAGGTAAAACCATAACAAAGACAAAGCCATTCACAAAAGCTCACTTAAGCTTTTAAGATACATTTAAGCTGTAGGTTAACTACAGTTTCTGACTTCTGGGAAAATAACAGAGTGCCCTACTTGACTGGTATTTTATGCTAAATAAGAGGAACTGAGTCATATGCCATGTCTTCACATGGTGAGACCATGCTCTGTAGGGTTTCTAATTCAGTTTTGCCCTTCATCTATTGCTTGAGAAGTGTCAGGAGGGTGAAAAATAACAAAATATTCCTTTGCTGGTGGGACTTCTCGATGGTGTAATATGCTGGTGAACACTGATCTCCTTTCCCTTTCAGGTTCATACTGGAAACAGGAGTGGAAGGGTGACGTAAAAGGGACTTCCCTGGTGTCTTCAATTGCTACCGTGTGGTTTCTCTAAAGACTTCAAGCTAATACTCAAGCAAGATGTGTGACTCCTAAGAGTAATGAAATTTGCTGGTCAGCAGTTGTTTGCAGACCTTCCATTTTGGTAAGGGATATTTTTCAACTATATACTTCCACGCATGAAATTAAAGTTTGTCAAAATCCACCTGTAAATACTTCTATATGTCTCCATTGTCTTGGAATTGTCTTCAAATAACACGCTTGGAGACTGAAATACTAATAATTCTTCCTGCTTTACTGTCTTCATTCTTAGAATAGTTCTTAAGGATTACATAGATTTCTTTTTCCGAACAGCTTCCACCACTTATCCTTAAAAACAAATTGTATTCATCTTGATTCGGGTTTATAATCTTTGTCCTTTTTTCATTTTTCACTCAAGCCAAGGTTGAACTCCAGTATACCTAATCTCCCGCTTGTCTTTGTAGCTCTTTAGACCTTGAATTGAATTGAATGGAGTAGACAAATTACTTGCAGGCATGATTCCCTTGGATAAAAAGGAGTTACAGCAATTATGAGCTTGTCTTGATGAGAAATAATGGTGCACATGTGAGCATTGTTTTCCTAAGCACCTGCAATGCTGGTGTAGTTAGAGAACAGCAAAACCTCTCTAATGATCAAAGCTCAGATTTATGTGATCACAAACAATACGGGGATGCCATCAGCCCAACTGCTGCATGTCTGCCTCCAACTGCATCAACAGTCTGCTGTCCCTGTAGGATGACTGGTTGGATGGCCCGTGAAACAAATCTTCATCACCCCACATTTCAGCCATCCTGAAACAAACCATGTCAAATCTTTTAACCCTGTTATTACATATTGAATATCCTGAAGTTTCAGGAGATGACACCTAAAATGTTTAACAAACCTTGGTATGGAAACTGACTCCATTAGAAAGATAGGATGAATGGTTGTCCTGTTTAAATCTACTGTCACATATGTAGACAAACTTTAAGGATTCTCTGTCATTGCCAAAATTCTTTTATAGTTTACTTTTCTGCCAGATGCAGACCTATAGCATCTGTTAAGGAGACACATTCTGTGTGGCATAGGACACTAAATTTAGAGAGATGTCAATAATTGGATGCTATGATGGCTTTTCTTTCTTGTTTATTTTGAAACCAATGAAATTGATTGACTTTATATGGGGTTACTTTGGCATTACTACTTTGATTTTGGCTTTTTTTCCCTGCCAGCAGGGTTATCAATTGTGATAGCAGGCTAAGTAATAATTATTGGGATTTTTGAGAGCTATTAAACAGTTAGTGTCTGCCAAAAGTTACCACGCAATGGTATCTTAGATACCAGAGCCATTTGACTGCACTTAGCATAGTATATCTCTCCAGAATTTTATGATGTGGTAACAGTTGGCAATTTGTGACTTATTGATAGTGACAATTGGGTGTATGAAACTATAAGTCCATTTAGCAACAGCATGCTTGTTACACATTATTCCAGCAACATGAAATGAACACAGCTGTGCACAGATAAAGAATTCTTAAAAACAATTAAAAATGTGGAAGGTGACTTCTAAGAAAAAAATGTAGCTGTCACTAAAAAATAAAGACAGGTTAATATTTTGTGCAGCTTGAAAATGATTGTTTTCAAGAGCATTTGAGACTATATACCAGTTAAGATCTTCATTATAAGCATGATTGAACCAATATTTTTTAATTAATAATTCATTTTCCAAGAAATTCAATTTTGGTCATCCAGAAACTCATCAGAAATCTCAGAAAAATTCTGCAAAAAATTCTGTCTGAGAAAAAACTGATATAATTTTAGAAATACTAAAGTAGTGCGGACATCTTGAAAATGACAGTTATTACATATTATGCATATAATATATATATTTCATATATGTATGTTGACCTTTATTATAAAGGTGAATTAGATTAACACTTCCATTTTGGTAATCTTAATAAAACAGAACAGTTGTGATAGTTACACAGTGTACTTCAACTACAGAAGAAATTCACCTTCAGTAGTACAGAACAGGAAAGAACAAACAGAAAAGAGCAGACTTGACAGCATAGAATGATTTCATTTCGAAGGTACCTACAGTGATTATCTAGTCCAACTGCCTGACCACTTCAAGGACGACTAAAAGTTATTAGCAATAATTAATTAATTAGTAGTAGTGATTAATTAGTAATTAATAATATTAGAGTATTTTATTAAGGGCATGGTTCAAATGCCTCAAACATTGAATTCACTTGCTAAATTCACTTTACCAGTATAATGAGGATTATTTTTCTTTCTGTACACTTGTATTGGGTCTGACTTAGGTAGTTCACAGCCCTCACGGTATAAACTTCCTTGCCTTCGGGCACCACTTATAACTTTTTTCTTGCTGGCTTTTTCTTCTTTTACTTCTTTTGCGTCAGAGCTCTGATTAAAGAGATGGGACTATCACAGTTATACACGATTTATTACTTAAAATAACAAGGCATCAGTCTCAGAGGCTGTAGAGCTAAGTAACACCTCGCCATAAATAAGATAGTCATGGGTTACGAGCTTACATGACAATTTATAACCTTCTGGTCCAATAAGCAAGTAACACGAAACTTTGTTTTGATTTGATAACCTACCACCTTTGATCACTTTTACTGCAATGGGTCTATTTACAACCAATTATTTGCTAAGTCATGTACACCTATATACTTCTATTATAACATCTAAATTCTTAACTTAAACTATAAAATCATACTACTACACTTAAAACCCTTCACCTTATTGCCCAATACATTTTCTTATTTATAACTATAGGAGCATGGGTTTGTGATTCTCTTTGCTTAAGGTCTATTTGTCTTGTCATCACATCAGCCCGAGTTCTTTCCAGGGCTGTAAATCAAATCCATTATTGCCTGTGGAAGTTTTAACTTCTCGGTTTCCAACATCACGGTACAGTGCTTTGCATTGGTAGCTGGAAGGGTGTTGATAACACACCAGTGTTTTGGCTGCTGCTGAGCAGTGCTGTCCTTCTAACATTCCTTCCCCCATCAAAGGAGATGGGAGTGAGCAAGACCCTGGGAGGGGACACAACAAGGCAAGCTGACCCAAAATAACCAAAGGGATATTCCATACCATATAATGTCAGCTCAGGTATAAAAGCTAAGGGAGAGAGGAAGAAGCGGGGGCATTCATGATTCTTCAGTATTTGCCTTCTGGAGAAACCACTACAGGTGCTGAGGCCCTGCTTCCCAGGAAGCGTCTGAACGTTGCTTGCTGATGGGAAGTAGAGATTGACTTTCCCTTCGCTTATGGGTGCACAAAGCTCTCATTTCTTTCTTTCACTGCAGTAAACTGCCTTATCTCACCCACTGGTTGTTGTCCATCTTATTGTCTCCCCTGTCCCACTGGGAAAAGTAGTGATAGAGTGGCTTAGTGGGCAACTTGCACCCAGCCAAGGTCAACCTGCTACAGTGATTTTGATGTCTAACAGGGACAGGAAGCACCATTTTGGAGGAGGAAAAAGAGACTCATGCTTGCCAGAAAAAGACAACAATGTTAAGTGAGATGTCATTCTCCTGTAAGACTGTGGGGTCCTTTTCCACAGGAGACAGTTCTCCATGAACTTCTCCAACGTAGTTCCAATCTCACAAGCAGCAGTCCTCCCAAAACTGCTGCAACATGAGTTCCCCCAACAGGCAGACATTCCTCCTGTGGAATGGGTCCCTCTTCCACGGGGTGCAGTCCTCCAAGGACAGGCTGCTCCAGCCTGGAAGCAAGGGCCCTCTCTTTCCACCTGGTCTCCCACTGGAACACAGCCTCCTCCAGGCATCCACCTGCTCCAGCATGCACACTTCACCTACAGGCTGCGGGTGGATCTCTGCATCCCCCGTGGATCCCCATGGGCTGCAGGGGCACAGCTGCTTCACCATGGCCTTCACCACGGTCTGCAGACGAATCTCAGCTCCAGTGCCTGGAACACCTCCTCCCCCTCCTTCTTCACTGACCTTGGTGTCTCCATGTTGTTTCCCTCACATGTTCTCACTTCCTCCTCTCCTTTGGCTAGAATTAAAACTGCGCCCTCACCTTTGTTTTGATTTCTTCTTAAATATGTTTTCACAGAGGTGTTACCACCCTCTCTAATTGGCCCAGCTTTGGCCAGCAGCTGGTCCATCTTCAGAGCCATCAGAGATTGGCTCTGCCGGACATGGTGGAAGCTTCCAGCAGCTTCTCACAGAAGTCACCTCTGTGGCACCCCCACTACCAAAAAACAGGCTGTGCAAAACCAACACAACACTTAATGTTACATTATATAATCACATTTAGTTTGAACGAATAGGAATTGGAATATTTTCTTTAAAGCAGCAAGGAGCAACAGCATACCAGCAGTGCAGTCTCTTTAGGTTCTGGAAGGCTTCAAGAGTTAGAGTTATTATGGAGTCAGATAGAAAGAATGGATTTCATCTGAGTATATGAATTTGAAAGATCAATTATTTTGTCATCCTTGTGTTAAAAATATTGCATCGTTATACATATATGTGGTTGCTGAAAGCTTGGTTGCAGAGAGATTTTCCAGCTCTCTGCCACTGTCTGTGTGAAAGCGAAGACTTTCACATGGATGCTGGCTGAGGAACAGTTAGAGGTTTCTGTAAACCAACTTCTTTATCTTGCAGGTGCAAGANCAACTTCTTTATCTTGCAGGTGCAAAATGTTTTGCAATATTGTTATGGTTAGCTGAAGAATTGTTTTAGAACGGGTGTTATTGAATCTAGCCAATCATTCTGAAAGGTGGATGGTCAAGGAACCAATGACCTTATGCCATTCAAGCTACCTAGGGGATATAAACCACTCTGTATATTAATAAATAATTCTGCTTTTCTTGAAATCTGCCTGCCTCGTTTCTCTCCGTCCCCGGTACAACTGCGACACATATAAATAATAATTCAAATATATAATTTAAATATATTTAATCTAAATATCTAATCTAATCTAATGTTATTTACACAGACATTTCTATTCTGCCTGCTGCTGCTCAATCTCCTCTGGCTGATACCTTACAGTGCTCTTTGGGAGATTCTAAATGTGAAAAGTACAAGAGGGGACATGGTAAGAGACTGATGCTGGTGGGAACCAGGGAGGTAACATTAAACCACTAAGAAGAGAATTAACTCAACCAAGTTTCATTTTTTATCACACAAGCAGGATTGTGTTAAATATGTAAACAAAGATTTCTGCAAAATCAGAAGGAGGGAGAATCAGCCAACTGCACAGATGAACTCATGAGCTGTCATAGCATTTGCAATAAACCTAAAATACTAAAAGTCAAAGTTATACAGGGATTACACAATAATTGATATTGATATGTTTATGAAATAATATTAATAGTCTTATTTTTTTAAATCAATCTGAGCTGATAAATCTGAGGATTTTGCTTTGGGGTTTAAAACAAGAAGCTGTCCTCCCTGTAATTTCTTGTAATAATTAAGCACATTGAGTAAGACTATGATGTCAAAGTGCAGGCCAGTATGCAGCTGCAGGGAAGACAAGGCAAGGGTAGATAAACTCATCTTTGTATTCTCCTGCGGTTTTTTGATCAGTTGTAAAGGACAGGATGTATTCTAGCCTAAATTGGACTTTCCAAGTTGCCTGAATCCTGTGCCCTGCAGAATTCTAAATTCATCAGTAATGACCAGAACTTTCACAAAGGTTTATATTGCAAATATTATCATGCAACCAAACATTCTGGAGAGTCTGAGAAAAGCAACCTTCTGCTTTTCCCTTCATTTGCTTATGGGACAATTTCCCCAGAGACAAGACACACTTTCTAGGGATTCATTTCTACCAATCCAGGAATTAAACAAGAACCCACCTTGTAAGTGAACTTTCCAAATCACGTGTGAAAATAAAGTCAGTTCAGTATAAAAATTTTTGAAAGTCTGATATGGCAACATACTGCATTTTATTTCCACCTAGTTATTCTTCTGCTTTGGATTACTTATATAAAATCTGTTCAAGGTCACATATATTTGGTGAGCTCAGTGAACAGTTCATTAAATTCATCCATTACAGAGTACAACATAAAATTGGGATTATTTTGCACTACTGAGTAGCTTTGTTAGGAAAATGACCTGAACTATTTTAGGTCAAGGTTGAAAATACCAGCAAACTATGGTGGATAGACTTACTAGGCATTCTGGTCACACGTACTCTTCCATTTTTGATAACCTCAAAAAGCTTGCTGTATATACCTAAACACATTCTGTGAAGGAAAAAATTCATGCTGCATTACTGAATATTGTGTTCTCCTTGGGCCAAGCAGACCATATATATCTCATGATTCTACCAAAACTAATTTTTAGAAATCATGTTATAAGGCATTCAAAGTCATATTTTGTTTTTTTGTGAAAGTACTGATATATTTCTAACGATGTGGAACTGAATCATGTTTCCACAGTGAAAACTTACACTAAAGACGGATACCTGAAAGAAAAGGCACAGATGAAAAGAAAAAAAAATAATAAGGGAGGAGTGCTTAAAGTTAGGTCTATGTTACTTCTAAAGAGTGAGGTAAGCGCCATAGTATCAGGGATTCAAATGCATACTGTTTCCATGTAAGGTGTCTGGCATGCAGAGCCCTGGGTTGGAGTCACAGGATCCATACACAACACACAGAAAAGTTTATAGGTGACTGAACTGTCCCCAGAGAAATGAGGCTGCTGAAAGAGGATCTGCTTACAGCCATCCAGCAGGGACATGCTGACGACAACATGGAGTCTTAACTGTTGTCCATCTTTATGGCTTACTTATCTAATGGTTGCCTCTCCTTCTGATCCCTCTTTCAAAGGAATGCAGCTGAGCTTTTTCTTTTTTTTCTGAAACCTCAGATGGACCTACACATCTAAAACACAGCAGGCAGTGAGTGGCAGTGATAGCTTTGCAGAGCTTGTACATTATACTTTACCAGTTGAAATTCTATCCCAAAATAGGTGAGATCTGAGTTCATTTCCCCCTTCTGTTTGAAAGAATTGAACCCAACATTCCTCAGTGCCCTCCCCAGCAGGCTGCCCCCAACCCCAGTATAGTGAGTCAGCAGCTCTCTGCAGAGCTGTTGAGCTCTGCAGAGAAGTATGCACAATTTTCCCAGTAAAAGAGGGAAACTGAAAATAGTGACAACTTTGTTCACAGATTATAGAAGGCACCCAGGAAGAGGCAGAATGTAGATGCTGCTGTTAGGTGTGTTTGGTTCACATTTTACCTAATGATTGTCTCAAATTACTTCCATGGAGTTACTGAGTCAATATTAGCTTGAGTGGTAATTCCATTGCTCGATACTGAGGGAAGAAAATTTTATTTTTAATGAGTGCTGTTATAAATGTCAACAAATAAATGATTCAATACTTGTATGTGAAATGAAACAAATAGCTTTGTTGTTTTTTTCTAGAGAGATCTGCACAGCTGTAACTTGGCTCAGTGTGTCCCTGACAAGATGCACCACTGCCTTTTTGATGATACTTAGAAAAGTTAATGAAATTCTGTCATTACAGAACTTGCTTAAAGAGGCAAGTACAGTATATCTGTGATATTGTAGCACATAGCATAGGCAAAGTAAAGGAAAAATCAAGAATATATTCTTACACTTCTTTAAAAAGGACTTTATTCTTCTCCATTCCATTTACAAAATCCAGTAGCACTGCAGATATTTGTATGGTGTAGGAAGAACAGAAATCCCAAAGCACATTCCAATTATGAATAGGTTATTTATATTTTATGGACAAAAAGATTTATTTCCCCAAGCACATTGTTTTCTTTTATCTGTGTGCTTCCTTTAATCCTGTCAGTAACCCAGTACGCAGCTGGTTTCTGCTCATAGTTATTTTGGAAGATAATAGAAATAAGCATGCATGGTAGATAGAACTATTAATGGGTAACATAAAAATACCTGCTGTTCATCAAAATTTCTGCTTGCTAATTAACTGGAAAATTTTGGCAAAATATTTTTCTAGTATTTTAAACTGAAATAGTGGAATATATTAGCATGAAAAATAAAAATAATTTCTTAGTTAAAGATTTAATGAAATGCTAGATTTACATTTATGTTCTGAGGTGCACAAAATGTGTACTTATTAATCTTGCCTTGAAGGAGTATTTTAATATCTATAAAATTTAAGTATTAAATTGTTCAGCAAGTTGCAATATCTATCATGATGCTAGCCAAATTAAAATCTTTTGGAGCAGGAAAAAATAACCTAAATTTATATAGGTAATAAACGAGAAAGAAGCCAAACCTATTTGAGGCACTTCAATTTCCATACCTGTTATATGGTAGTTTGTAAAAAATGTCCCCATTCTTCCTTGAAAGTTAAGAATCTTATTATGGGGTGAGCAGCTTGGTAATACTTGAAAGGAAGATTATAAGTAGGTTTCTTTATCAATAAGAAAATTCATCAGCTGTAAGAAAAACTTTGAATACTTTTTAACTCTACTGGTCAAGACAGCATATTATGCCAATGTCATTTGCCTACTTTCCTGTGCTATTTTTAGACAGTTGTATCTCTCTCCTTGTATATTTAGATGCCTTTTCCTAAAGAATACCAGAAGAAGGATCACATCACAAATGGGAAAGAGATAAATCTGCTTAAATATATGTCTGGCTGGATTCCATCCATACAACTTCTCAAATGTCTGAAGAAGTAAATACCAGGCTGGGATGCATACAAAGTTATCTAATGATTCAGTTTTATAGCAGCTATATATACTGAAATCCTGCTGAGATGAGTGTGTCTGGCTACGGCCTCCACAGATGGCCCTTTTGGGATTCAAATTCACCTCTCTGTTGCCTCTGGGTTTTTTTAGAATTGTACATTAGAAAACCTGGGACATCTGGCTTGAGGAAGGTTTTCCGACACAAATTAGAATACTTCTCAAAGTCACAATACCCTCCAATTCATGGTTCCTGTCAAATGTTCTCTTATCGCAAACATTGCAAAGCTTTACAGTGAGTGATTATTTTTTATTAAAATTTCTGAGCATCAAACTAATACGTTTCAGAGTAACATACTAACAATGTCTCAAGAGCAAACATCCTAACGTCTTACAACATGAAATCTAATATGCTTATGATAAACGTCCTATGGATCATAAGAAAATAACTTGGAATCCAGAAGCCCCCACCAACTCTGTGCTCCATCACATAAGTTTGAACAGAGAACTAACTTTTGTCATGGTGAATATGAAGCAGGTGACCAGAAGCTGACCTTGGAAATAGACAGTGTAATGATTTCTTGTTCTCTGAAGGTTTATGCACTAGAATACTGTTTGCTTACTGTGATTATAAATGAGCTATTACCAATAAGTGAAGTAGGGTTTTGATAAGTTATAGGGCAGTAAATATCTCAATTTAATAAAATTCAATGTAATTCAATAAAATTTAACTGTGCAATGTGTGTCTATTATTTTGAAAACCATAATAAATTTTTAGATAGAGTGAAGCTTAGAGCAGAAACAAAGAAACTACCTGCAGTGGTTCCCTGGTATTTGGAGAGAAAAGAACTGCAAGATAATGACATTAAACACAGACAAAGTTGACAATTTGAAATAATGGTAAAGTCAAGATTTAAGCAAATAGCACAGAATGGAACTGATTAAGCAAAGTCCAAACTTGAAACTGAAGTTTGCAACCCATATTTCAACAATATGACCATGACCAGGTGTATATGTGGTCATCTCTTCCTAAATGTGAAGATTCTTTTTATCGCTTAGGTTTGAAAAGCACAGGAATGGACTTACTAAACTTAAAAAATACTAAGTACACATGGTAGTTATAACACTGAATGATTTATCGTTATATAAATTTCAGCCTAAACTGCTCCACCCTTTTACTTAGGAATAAATTCTAATTTCATGTACAGTAGTAATTTTCTTTGCATGGAATTGGTCATTTGCCAGAGAACTTTGCTTTTGAGTCCAACCTGGATTTTCATGTATGTGATACGTATTTGCTTATGGGAAGCATTGGTCCAAAAGTGCCACCTATTGCAATGGATCAGTTTGTCTAGATCTCAACTTGTACTCAAAGTTGAAAAATATAGCCTAATTTGTAAATCTTTTGCTATTGAAAACTCTTTATATCTGCTTGCTTCTTTTTGTTCCTTATCATATAAAATCAATAATTTCACTTAAGAATAGAAAGATTTTCTTACATTTTTTCTAAAGAACTTTAAAATCTGTAATTTGAATAATTATTTTTTCCCTGAAGAATCAAATCTGGTTTTGAAGTTAATCAATCTCAGAGTTTGACACACATATTTTTCCTTAAATTGCTACTGTAGAAAAAAAATACGTTTCTAGTAAAATTTTTATTAATTGTCTTTTATTTCCAATTATTTAACTTAATTTGAAAAATCAGTAATTTTAATCACAGAGAGCTGTGTGAATGGATATGGGTATGTTCTCTAGTTTCTCTGAATACGGGAACTCTTTCCTTTACATTTTACTGTAGGCACATAGGAGTTTAGTTTAACATGACGTTCTTAACAGCAAGGTAGAATGATCAATTCAGAAAAAGAAAAAAAAGACAGGTTGGTAAATATGTCATGTTAAAAAAAATAAATAAAAGAAAAAGATATTTTTAATTTTGAAGATTCGAGATGCAGGTTCAGGCCAAAAAATTAATAATTGTCTCTCTTTTTTAAAGGTTATAAAATAAGAAAAATTCAGCAGAATTTAGCATTAAATTTAAGATAGCTATAAGAAACATGAGATAAAAAAGCTTTTGGTAGTATACCATGTGTGATAGAAGCACCTAGGGAAAAAAAAACAAATCAAAATCTGGGAAAAATGTTAAAAGTGAATGATTTCCAATTGTGGGCAAAGATATTACCTCCTGCATTTGTGAATCCACTTGCCAGCTCAATGGATTTCCATACCCTTTTTGTAGATAAGGAAATATTATCAGTTTGGAATTTCTATTTAAAAATCAAAAATGTTTGTTAACTGCTCAGACCAAAACCACAAATTGTTTAAATTCAGATAATATCTAAATTCCCAAATAACAGACAGTAATACGAAAAATAAGAAATTAACCCTGCCACTATAGACTGTATTTATAACCTACACCATACATCAAGGCCAGATCCTGTACATACACAATTACAGGTAACATTTTATTCAATCATTCCTCCAGCAGTGAGGACTATTTATTGTGTTAAGAAAAAGCTTTTGTATCAAAGGCTACCAAATCAGTTCTAATAAGGTTTTCTTTGCTCTGCTTTCCTTAATTCAATTTGAGCTACATACTTCTAGAAAAGCAGAAGCAGAGGTTTTATGATTGGTTCATAAACTTCTGAAATTATAGAGTTGTTATAGAAGAAAGAGCAATACAACATATATTTCAGTACCATGAGCAGAGCTATTGCAATAAATATTTGAAAATTTGCAACAATTATTGCTACAGCTTGGAAACGCACTTTCGTGGTTTCATAAATTATTGTATCATTTTTGCATATTAATTGTTATAAAATGGGTTACAATGCATGTTCTAATAAGAAAACACTTCTACTGAAAGAAATTGCAGTTTAATAAAAATGAATTCCTTTTATGCTGTCATGAATGCATCAATTTTAACCTTTTCACGAATTTATAAAATGGGCTTGTAATAATAAAATAACCACACATCATTACAAAAATTTCCTAAGCTAAAAAATGCTGCAGTTTTTCCAAGTATCATTCTAAAAAACTGGAATTTTTAATACACATGGAAAGCAAACTCCAAATACAGTTCTTTGAACACAATAAAAATGTGTTTATGTGTTTTAAAGAATGCTCTTGATATGTTACTCATACATTTTAACTAAGGTCCCCAGTCCTGGGAGTAACTTTGAACTAGAATGATCATTAAATTCTATGTCTGACATCTCAGTTATCCTCAGAGGCAGCCAGAATTTGTTCTCAGTTTAATATGTAATCTGTATTTCAGTTAATTATAAAGCTTTTCTTTCGAGCATATGATGCTGCATTCTCCTAGGATGCCTTTGTAGCCATCCTCTGTGTGTCACCTCCTCTCACAAGGTGCTGGCAAACATCAGTGAGTAGGTGGAGACAGAGGTGTTTCACTGAGCTAGAGAAGGTCGCCTTCCTGTGGTTTAGAGTGTGGGTTCGAAGTGCATGGAATGCCAGAGCCTACCTGCTCAGAGGCCTTACGAGAAACAGGCTGCTGGTGTGTTTGTGTGCTACAGGCAGGAATGCATTTGGAATAATGTGTGCATAGCAGGAGAGATTCTGACAAGCCTGCCTATTACTGAAAAAAATCTGCTCTCTCTTTTCCTACGTTGTTTAATGAATCTGTACTAAATTGCATTGAGCACTGCAGTCTAAATTTTTCTAATGCTAAGAAAGAGAAGTCTAAAAATTCAACTGCCAAAGCACTTTTTACTTTATTTTATTTATTTTATTTATTTATTTTTTTAATATTATGAAGCCAGTAATTGGGTAATCTTCTAAAAACTAAAACCAGTTCAATTTAACAAGGCCCATGGTCCTTTCACAGTATAGAGAACATTATTTTCAGACTATTTTCATATTTCTAAATTTTCAGTTTGGAATAAAATCCAAGTTTTCACAGTTTTTTGGGGGTTTGTGTTTTTTTTAAGAACAGTGGAATCTCCAGGTTATCTACTTGACAGGATACTTGACAGTAGTGGATATAGGAAACCGTTCTTGTAAGTGTTGGAGTGTGCCTCTTGGGAAAGCAAGAGCTACTTTTTAGGAGTGATGTGGCCTTCCTTGTTCTCTCACGTGATAGAAACAAAGCACTGTTTGATCAAGGATAAGAAATTCCCTCTTATCTTCACAGTTTCAGGTCCTAACTCCATGATTTACTTCTCACTCTTAATTTGTGCAGGTGTAAGCACAACTGAATGTGCAAAGCAGAGAACAACTAACTATAACAGTTACATTTTAAAATATTTTCAGCAGATGTGATATCAGAACAATCTGATAGAGTGTTGTTTTATGTACTAATGCAAATTTATCCTAATGATAGGGTACTTAGATGAAACCAATTTTTAAATTCTCTTCCTCTCTTCCATAATCTGTAATAGTTACTGTGTAAGAAACAATATCAAGGGTTCAGACCACAATGTCAATATTATGTAGATGTTAATACACTTACTCTTAAGAAGTCTATACTTCACTATACCTAAAATAATTCTATTATTGTGGTCATAAATCTATTTTCTCATCTAGAATATTTTTCATAAATTCATTGTACTAATACTATCTACAAGTACAGTACAAACAGCAGCTAAAAAGGTGAATTCACACTCCAGAAGCAGGTAATTTGTTTTTTATTTTCACCTTCACTTGTTTTGATGTCTAACTTTTAACAATTTGAGCCGATTTGGTTTACAGCCAAATAAAATCCTACTTAGCTGTAGACTAAAATTTCATTTAGCATAATTTTATGTCCAGTCAAACAATTTGAACTTAATTAAAGGCATCTTATAATGCTTTCTCATTTTCTTAAAAAAAAATCTGACGTAAACTCAAGTATCATTGATTTAAACACATGCACATAATATATAACAGCAATCAGTGGGTCATTTATGGAAATAAAAAAAAGAACAGAGGATCTAAAATGCTCTAAGATCTATTTTCTGTGCAGTGATTTAAGTTTTTACATTGATCAATGTATTTTAAATAAGTTGACAAATAGGATGTTCTCATTAACGTCCTTACATCTAGTGTAAACATTTCAGTTCCATGGAATGAAAAGAATGAAATACTTGATGATTCAAAGATCAAGACTTTATTCTGTCTTTCAAACTGTTAGTATTCTTCATGGATAGTAATTTATCATGTCTTTAAGTGCCAAGACATGACAGGACCAGTACCTCAGTTTGTCATTTATTATATCATTCCCAAGGAGAATAAAAGGTTTTTCAGGAACAATTAAGTAACAGAATTTTCTCCCCTCTAAGACCTATATGGTCACAATAGAATAGATTAAATAATGCAAAGACATGGGAAATTGAAGATTAATGTCTATAATTTCAGGGATGGCCAGAGTTACATAGATAAGCTAGATTTTGCTCACAGAATGTGCATAAATTTAAGACCTTTGAAATTATTGTCTTGATAAAAGAATAGCTTAATTTTTAAAGTTGGGTTTCTTTTTTATTATCATTCAGTGTTGGGTATGTAATAGAGTTACTAACTGAAAGGGCTGAGTGCCATCAGCAAAGAGGGAGTGTATAACAGAACAATACAGAAACAGCTGCTTTCTGTTACCAAACTGTATTTTACTGAGGCTGCAAGCAAGACAAGTGGACCAGAGGTTCCATCCCCAAGATATCCTTGTAGAAAAGAGAGAAGTAGATAATATACAGTGAGGTAAAAATTTCTGTTCATGTTCGCCTCTGTGTATATCTTGAATTCCAAAATTTAGACATACTCAAGATTTAAAAAATCATAACTTGCATATCACCAAACTCTGTGAATAACTAAATGTTTTCCAAGAAGACATACTGACATGGGACACTGCTGAACAGTTTGGTACTCAATCTCACATTCTGTCACTCTTGCTGCAGTTGGCTTTGTAAAGACTCCTAGAGCAAGCTCTCTTGCAAAGGGCACATGAGGGAAATCAAGGTGTGTGATGGGAAAGCAAAACCTTGATGATTACTTTTGAAGACTTTTGTCAGTGACATTAATTACTTTTGTAATATTCTGAATGTTGTTCAGTTCAGGTTTTAGAGAAAATAGAGAAGCTGTGTTAGAAACAGAGATCAGAATCCAAGTCTCATCTTCCTCATTAGGGCTTCCTTTATCTACAGTCATGCCTATGTTTGCTTGCTTTCTATCTGTTCTCAGAAATATTGTATGTAGTACTGCAGTGACATGCTTTAAGGTGTAGATGTGATTTCTTCACTTTTGTGGTGAGTTTCTTGCTATAAAAATTAGTTATGGAGATAGATAAGATATGAAATAGGTTTATGAGAGAAGTAAACAGGAAACTCTGACAGCAAACACTATTAAGCTTACCAAGTGAAACACTACCATCAATGCTTCATCCACAAGAGCAGAAGCCAGATGTTGGCCTGCCTGGAATATTTGTAAGATTACTTTTGACTAATGTGCTGAAGAAGAAGGCAGCAGTTAATCTCCTTTAGAGCTTCCAAGAACCTCTCTACACTTACCACATACTATGAGCTGCAGTCACACTTCACACTTGAAGTTGGCAGCTTAAAAAACACAGCCTTCCAACATTATTGTTTGTTAGCACAGTTATCACGTAATAGAACAGCTGGGAGGTTTAGCAGTACTTAACAGTATGAGAAACAACAGCAACAAAAGACAAAAATAGTCACCAGGAGCCAAAGGTGCACTTCAGACACTGTAGCTGTCTTCCCTATGAGCTGTTCCCAACTGCAGTATTTTGTCAGCACCCTATTCTCCCAATATGCAACTTGGTAGCAAAGGGTATCTGTGTCAGATTTCTGTCAAGCCTTTTGTGCTTATTCAAAGTCATCCTGCTTTGAAGACTAACTGTGTAGTGGAGGACAATAATCAGCTGGGTTTTACTGCTGAAACAGTATTACATGACTCTAGAGATCTCTAACTCACAAGTCAGAAAATAGATTGAAGAGATAGCAAGACTAGTATCTCTAGATTTCCAGTTCCCTCAGAGGAGAGGAGAAAAATCTCATCTACTGTGCTCTGATGTGGGCCAATTCATGTGAGGATTAAAAAGAATAAAAAGGAACAACAACAACAACAAAAAAAAAATCAGAAAAACCAAACCAAACTCAAACAAATCAAACTGACAAGCTTTGATAGCTCTGCAGTGATCTCTGCATCCTGACTGCGTGAAATAAAGAAGAAGTAGCATGTATGTCTTCTTCAGTTTTTGATCTTCTTGCCTATACAGTCACAAATTGGAATGAAAATGGCAATAGTTTTTTTTCAGAAAGATATGATAAATCATAGTTTCACCTAGTTGAAGAATTTTTGTCTTCATGTAGCACAAAAGATTAACATTCTTTAACCCACCATTATTACCTCACCATTAAATATTTTTGGTACAGTACTCATTTACATACATGGGAAAACTATATACAGTTTCTATTCAAAGGATCTCATCCAGTCAAACACACAGCATGCATCCATTTCAAGTATTTTTTTTTGGTTAGGAAGAAACACCATTTTGTAACTGAAAATATCTTTAGGTAAGACCATTTATGAATTCTTCAAAAAACACTAAAAATTACACCAAAGGAAAAAAAGAACAGCAAATCAAAGTACCAGGGCAGCATGAAAAGGTAATGCCAGAAATTTTGCGAGGCCTGCAAGTAGAAGGAAGGGTCACATGTTGATATTTTCAAAATATACTGAGTACTGATCTCTGGATCTTTCTGTTTTGATTTTTTCCTCTACTTCGAGAAAACTTCCTCTTCTATTCTAAGGATAGCACTGAATATCTCAATCTCTTTGATTTGTCAGAATTTCAAATCCACATTCAGGACAACTACAGCAGATATTCCAGCACTGATTATCTGTTTGATAAGATTAAGAGACAGTTAGAGGTGGAAAAACAGAAAAAGGCAATAATACCATGGTATGATGTAAAGAATGATTCTTCTTATCCTAAAATATTCTTGAAACAAGTCTGAAGATTGTTATTCAGTAAGTCATCACCATTTTAACTGTTCCACTTTAAAATTTAATATGATTAGAAGTTTAAAAAAGAAGCATCAGAAGGCATAAACTATCCATTTGCCTAATTTTTGAATTGTTTTAATTTTTGTCATATGTTTTCAATGTCACAGTAGTGATTTTGTTCCTCAGCCTTCAAGAAGCAAATACACCTCTCAGAAGTCTTCAATCATATCTGCCAGTCACGTGTAGACACTTCAGTATTTTACAACATCTCAAATCACACTGAATACCTTTTGTTTAGTGAGCTGAATTAATTTTTTTGTGACTGCATGATGTACAGGACAATGGGGGAAAGGAATAATACCGTTAAAAAAGTGATAGCTGGGTTTTCCTTTAAAAAACAAGGTTAAAAGTATCTTCATAATTAAGTACAGTAACTAGTGCAATCCAACTTTTTTATAGGTTTTCTTAAAACTTCTGAAAAAATAATATACTTGAAGGCAAATTTCTATTTATTATGTGTGGTAGTTAGGTGTACTTTGATTTGTCTGAAATTGTGCAAGTAATGCTTTATAATGAAAAGGCAAAGTTCCATGCCCTCGTCTATGTAGGAAGTTTCAAGCAAAGAGAGAACACTGAAAGAAGTGAGCAGCTGCCCAAATGCCATGCGTATTGCAGTTCACCATCAGCAGAAAGGCAGAGCAAAGAGAAGTCATTTGGAACTCTGCCTAGGTCTAGACATGGTCGTAGGTGAGTATGTTTCTGTTTCAAGTGAGTTCCAGAGGGTGCCTGGGTTTTACATCTCTGATGATTTTTTCCTGTGAGATAACCATCTCCAGTGTGATAGGAAGTCAAGCCTAGAATTTTTTTTAGAGTAACTTTGGCTTTTAGAGTGTCATTAGCATTTTGAAATTTACATGCATGCCTTAGTACACTGCAAACAGTGCATAGCCCAGCTGGAACATTGTCTCTCTCCCCAAACTCATGCAGGCAGTAGCAGCTAAGTCAGGCTGAAAGGAGGATCTCTCTGGACAGATCCTGATCCAGTCCTCAGTGCAAGCAACTGAAGGACTTACAGGAGTTGAATCAGGCCACCAGCAGAAGGAAGTCAAGCATTAGAAATTAGGATTTAATGGATCACAGGGTCAAAGCAGTAATGTGGAAGATGTAGTCATTCAGCAAGGGCTCCCACATAGCACTGGGATACTTTCACATGATTGGACATGAATCCTGATCTGATTGAGAAGCTTAGTACACTGCCAGTGAAACAGGAAATGTTTCCCTCCACTACTTGTTACAATAGGGGCTTTAACTGGGTTGAATTTCAGCCAATTAGGTAGCATCCAGGCCTCAAATCTGCCAGGCTGAAAAGAGTCTGAGTGAAAAAAACACTATATGGGTCAAACAAAAACATGTACAACCTCAGAATTTCCTCAGATCTACAGCTATTGAGAAAAAGACATTGGAACAGAATAAGTTACAGGATTGAACCCTGTGGTACTCTCCAGTCCAATTTGCTTGAGGTAGAAGGAGGTTGACTAGCAGTGTCCTACAGTTTTGGCTTGAGGGAAAAGAATCATATCAATTTTTGAGTGGCATTTTTCCAGGTCTCACAGTGGTGTCAACAGAACTTTATATCTAAATGTTATCAAAGATCAAGTTCCATTGCCAAGACACACAAGCTTCAATATAGCTGTCCTGGCAAAAGATCAATGGTCATTTGGGTTGTTTTCTTTACTTTTGCCAGGATTTGCTCTTAAACATCTGAGGGTCATCCAAGAAGACTAAGGTTTTCCCATATTATATTCTCATTATCTTTTCAACATTTCTCGGAAAAGTCAGACTGAACACCAGGTACTGTCTGGAAAAGACAAAGGCTATAAGGAATTTCAATCATTGCAAGAAGTCTTCTAAAATGATGCATAAATAGATTTCATGCTTAAATAAAGGACATGGCAAGACAAGGTGGACGTTAAGGGATAAATAGTGAGTGGGCTCTATTCTGCTACCTAATGGGCATTAAAACCTTGGTTACTAGCTGCTGAAGATTTTGCATGGAGATTCAGGACCAGTGAGTTTTACCAATTAATATTTAATTCTTGTGAGATTTTTTGTGTAGAATCTTGTTCAGCAGAGCATTTAAGAAGGTGGCATTTTATGAACATGAATCGTCACAGCTTGGAAAACCTCTCACAATTCAGTACAGGATACAGATTGAAGTCCTTTGTTGAACAAAGGCCTTAATATTTCTATATGTATATGTAACACAGGGGTCTGGATAGCATGAAACCACTCTGACAGTTCAGATACTACGAGTTCATTCTGTGTGCAGGGATAGGCTAGCATTTTTATTAGGTATTTAGTGAGTTCAGTGCTTGACTTTTGAAAAATTTGTATTTACTAGATGTGGAAATACATATTTGAGAGACTGAAGTCCTGTGTCCTGACACCCTGCCTCTCGACCAGTGTTGGCAGCATAGGCTGCCAACAGCCTGCCGCTGTCCAACGCCACAGGCAGAGTGCCCCACACAGAATTGATGTAGGGGACACTTCTCCGTGATCTCACCACCTCCAGGGGACACGGGGCAGCTCAACTCTTACATTTAAAATGTACCATTGGCTGCACTGTTGGCTGGTGCTTCCAGATGATCTGGACCACATGTCCCTGGCAGTCCACTGGAGCTGTGGCATTGCTTGTGGTCTTGTGCTTGCTACCAGTGATTGGGTGAGTCACCACATGTGTGCATTGGCGCTCATGTTTCCTACTGCCTCGATAACGATGTGTTTTTTGATGTGTGGTTCTATTCCTTTTGAGACCGCAGAGATATTTTTACTTTGTTTAAAAATAAAGTTCTACTATCAGTTTGATATTGTAATGTTAGATCACTAACAGAATTTCTCAGGTATCTGTCATAGTTGTACCTGGGTACCAAAACATATATGTACAAGTTTTATACATATCTTTCTGTTTGTAAATATTTTGGATGCAGTTTACCCACGAATTCAGATTTACGAATGTTTCTACTCTATGACTTCAGTGGCTGTTGTAAGCTTCATTGATGATGGGATGAGAAATGCAGACGAAAGCAGAATGGATGCCAAGGCCCCTCTGCCAGATATGACAGGAGGACTTGCTTTGCAATGTAACGCTACATATTTTAGCTTGTCACTTTGTTAGTGTAATTTTATCCTAGATTTTTTTGCATTTTAATGGAAATATTGAATTTCAAAATGACATGCCCACCTGCCTCTAGCTGCATTTTCAAAACAAAGAGACTAAAGATGTGTGGGTTTTTTTAATATAGAGAGAGATTTTTCTATGAGACTCACACTTTCATGTTATGAATTAAAGACAAAGTTGACTGTCTTGAATTGAATGGTTATAAAAAGACGCATTGGAAAATGCATTAAATACACATTGTAAAACATCATTTTTCCTTGGAAATGACACTTTTCTGCATTCAGGGTTGTGAAAACATTGAGAGATATTGCAGACCGCAATCTTTGCTACAAGTCTATTCATCCTAGAGAATTTCATTAAAGGCTGGCTGGTGAAAAACCAGCTTGTGTGTCCATGATGCTATTGAGCACACCATCAGTTAACCAATTCAATAACAGCATCAACTATCAAAAAGACCCCAACACCAAAACTTCTCCCAAACTCAAAATTCTCTGTGTAATATTTAACAGCATTGTTGTTTTAGCCCAGAGAAGATTGATGCATGAAAGACAGTGATACAAGAGGATATGTCCTAAACACAAGAGCAAAAGAGAATACTTTTCCTATTACATCTCTTTTAATATAAATTATTTAATTCCCCTCCCAAGTTAACCTAATATAAAATATTAAGGGAAAACAGGATTGCTTCAGGGATTTAAATTCTGTTTGCTATACAGCTTTACACAAAGAAATTATGTATTTATGAGAGAAGAAATGATAAGAACATCTGACACTAAATATTTTTGGGGAGTTTATGGTGTTTTTTAGAAGTTTACGACGTTTCCAGAACTCATTTTACATATATAGAGCATGCATAGAAGGTCTCAAAGGAGTATGATTATTAAGTATCATGTAATCACGTAATGCTCAATCATTTGGGTTGAAAAGCTGTTTCTCAAGAATGACTTTTAGTCAATATCCCAACTGAATTACTCATATAAAATAAATAAATAACTGTTTATTTCCAGCAGGTAGAGGTAAGGCTAAAACAAAACAACGAAGCATGGACATTTTAAGTACATTGACAGACAAACACTTTGTGGTGGTTTATGTAAAGCTAATGAGTATCAAGGTATATATGCAGTCCTATGGATTGAATTAAATAGCAAAAAATTCTAAAAATTTCAATGCATTTACACCTTCCACATGCACCTAACAGAAAAAAAAACCCCAGATAAACAACTCATTTTTTAAAAATGCATGTGAGACATTTAAAATTGTACATGTGTTCTGGAATCAGACAATGGCTTTACTTATGTTGGTTTAATTTCCTCTTTCTCCCTTCACAGATTCACAGAATATTCTGAGTTGAAAGGGACTCACAAAGATCACCAGTAAATATTCCTTGCTGAATGGAGCTCTTGCCTTTTTCAGCTCTTGAGTCATTCACCTCACTGTTTTGGTACTCCCACTTCCCAGCAATTACCATCCCCAGTGGCTTTTGCTCCCATGTATATTTTATCAGTCATTTTTCCCAGATGAATTCTTACCCTTATCATGGACTACATCATCTTCAGTAAAGTCTGGTAACCAGCCAAGAACTGGGATTTTTTTGTTATGTTTTGTTTGCTTGCTTATTTTCCCTCTCTTTGCCTTAATATCAAAATATAGTTTGAGGCAGTATCATGATGTGGGTCTGATATTTTTGCCTGGTGAGGATTTTACCCTGAAGACTCAGAGCACTTCTTCTTCCCGTGTACCTTTCCAGTTCAGCTGGAAACTAGGCACGTGACAGTAGGCTTGGGTCTGACATGTGCAAGATCCATACTCCTTGCAAGGAAGAACTTGGAATCAGAATCTTCAGGCAGATTCTGTAGGTAAAAATGTTGAGTGTTTGAGCGTTGCATACCCCACTTGTTCAACACAGCCCTAACAACATTAGTCAGAATTCATACTTTAAAACATAAATTCAATAGTGAAAAAGTTGTGGGTTTTTTCCATGTGCGTTGTTTTTATTTATGTTTACATCCCTTATCAACTGCTCTAAAGCAACAGCCTTGACAAGGAATTCATAGGTGTTTTTCTAATTTGTAATAAATCTTCTGGACTAAATTCTGATTCGGTTAAATCTTTGAGATTATTTTCATTTTACCCAATTTTGCAGAGATCTGCTGCTCGTGTGGACAAAAAGCATTTATTGCAATTCTAGTGTTAAAATTTAACAATCTACTTAACTGCAATGTTAAATCAAATAAGTACCCAATGGAATGGTTATGGATTTATTTTTAAAGGTACATATAAGACAAACATTTTGGAAATTCGAATGTGTTTTTACTCTATTTTGATACAGCATGTATTTATCTGCCTGCTCAACAGTGCATCTTATCAATTTCACCAGGTGCAGAGCAGAAAACTAACAGTGAAAGACTAGAAGCATGTCTACAGTGAAAATAAAACCAAAACAACTTCTTAGATTATCTTGCATTCTTTTCACTGTTACTGGAAGATAATGATACTTCTGTAATTATTGCTTTTATCACGTAAATAAATAAATAAATAAAATTTCGTAATCACTTGCAACTTGCTCAGATTTCTACCATAAGAAAATGCTGAGGCAATATACATGCAAATAGATATTTTTTGCAATAATTTAGTTAAATTTTTTCTGGTTGTATTCTGAAATAACCAATGATGTCATTAAAACGTGTAATGACTACCTATATTTGAAATATTTGCTCATGTGAAAGGTATTGTTATCTCTACTTTTCTAAGTACTCCAGGAAGGTGAGTCTTCCTGTGCTGTTCAGTTTAGGTTTTTTTCGCACCAAATGTATAAAGGTTTATTTTGCATGCTTTACTTTACAAAGTATGTGCATACATTTTAGCACAAACAGAGGTTGTGTGTTTTGGTTAGTGTTGTGTCAGGTTGTTTTTTGTATGGTGGGTTTTTAATTGTTATTGTTTTTTAAAACTACCCCCCAGGCTACACATTGTAAAGCTTCAGGGGACTGTTTTTCACTAGCTTTTATCAAAAGTGTCAAACACTTAAAACGTATATAATTTCATGTGATGTATCTCATTTACTTTTACTTGTACAGAATAATGGTTTTTCAAGTACTTGAAACTTTGATTATAAATTTTCTCCTTCAGTTCTTGAAAGTAAATCAAAATTCTACTGCAAAATAAACCCAGTTAATGCAAGTAACCAGATGTTTCGTCACTTCTAATTGATAGCAAAATCATTTTGGAATCTTTCATGTAGTTCCTATTGGCAATAAAAATAATTTTACATAATCAAGCATAACTCCTGCTCTGCAGGTCTGGCTTTCAGACCTAGCTGGCAATATCTTTGTGATATTATTAGCAGTGAAATGCTGTTTTAAACAGTTCCAAAAATATAGGATTCTTTTGAGTGGTTCAGGTAAGTAGTTACTACAAGTTTAAAATAAGAAAATTTTTAGTATTATTTGAAGGAGACAGAGGAGACAGTGTTGTAGATGAATGTGCCATTTTGAAAACATCCCATTGAGAATAATAGCAACGAAGATCATGTGCATTTGAAATATGCCAATTCAAGTACTCCTGATATGCAGAAATACACATACTCAATGTAATAGTGTAATTGTTGCTATCTCAGCAGCAGTGGCAGTTTTGACTTGTCCTTTCATTTCTTTTATTTTTAATTTTTCTGAGAGGGCTTCTAAGTCAGTAATTTTAATGAGCTTATGAATTAAATCTGGTATACATATCTGTGGCCTTGGAGCAATTTTGCATTACGATACCAGGCTTTCTGTTTTGGAGCTAAAATCCATATTGTAACATACTTGTTTTGTCAGTCCATCACACAGATCTATGAATGCATATGAAACCAGAGATCTCTAAGTATCTTATTAGACTCACAGAAGAAACACTTCTTTCACAGACTAGAAGAACACATCAATCTGGTAACAAAAATGTTCTCAAAAATATTTTTTCAGAAATATAACACATTATATGTGTTAGTTTTTATTATACATTTAGATAATAGACCATGATTAAGATGGATCTATTGAATTTATGGTGCTAATTCTCCTGTATCTTCCATTATTACTAATTCTGCTTTTTCACACTCTCTAAAACTCTGCTTTCAAATGGTACTTAATAGTTCTTTCATGGAAATCAATAAAAATTTTCCCACTCTCTGTATCCTAGGATTTAATTTTAAACAGCCGCATAAAAACTCTCCTTATGATGTTTATTTACAAAGAATGAACCTAAATTACATGCAAATGGCAAAGATATTGGCTCTGGAGGAGCTGAGTACTCTCATAACTTATACTTGAAGTTCCACTTTGAGGTTAAGAGTCATCATGACTTTGGATGACCCAATCTGAAATCTAGAAAATCTTCACATCTGCATTTAAAGCTAATGATACGTAATCAGCTGTTGTTGACACAAAATGAAGAATCATAATTCTGGAATTGTCTCTGCTGAACATACTCCATGAAGCAGTTGAGTCATGAAGATTTCTTGTGAAACATCTGCAGAAAATGCTTTACCGTTGAAACATCAAATGCTATCTTCTGTTTCTTTAACACATACAGACTTCTAAATTTGTGGTTTGGTGAGTTTCACCTTAAATAACCCAGGTATATTTTTCCACACATCTAAGATATGTTTTAGCACATAATTCTTGTGGCTTTGATGCCTATCTCCCATACATATATACGGAGAAGAAAAAGAGCCCTTTTTGTTTCTTCTGTAACTTTGAGACAGGAGAGTAAAAGAATGGACTCTCATGGTCATTAGAATGTTTTTTATGTGATTTGCAACATCACTTATTATTCACCTGTCTCTGTCAGTTTCAGGATAAAACATCAGAGTTCTGCCATTAAAAGCAGCTAATTCATCAAGAAGTTTACTTTTTTAAAAAGTCCCTACAGTTTTAATGCTTTTTTTTCTGTTAGCCTGGGTGAGATATTGCCATTTTTTAATATGGTTAGTAAAGAGTAAGGAAGAGGATTTTTCCCATGAAAAGATAATATTCTTCTCTTGTCATAATTATGATTTTGTATTTCATCCTTTTTCTTAACAGTTCCCTAAGACTCTGGGTATTCTCATAGTTTTTACTTTCTGGTATTTTCTGTTATTTCAAAGAATAAACTAAAACCCAAAGTATACTCGTAAGCAATTTAATCTTTGTTTTGTGCATTTAAATTGTACCCAGAGAACTGCTAAACTGGTAATATAAATCTAGATTTGAATTTTAGGAAGATGAATGTAAGCCAAATCCCTCACCAAGCTCTAATGCTTAAAATATACTTTTCCTTCAATGCCATGTCCCATGGCCTTTAAAAACTCATCTCTGTAGCCTCTGGTATTAAATTACTTTGGACTTTATTTATCCTCACAGTGTGATAGCATGTCTTTTATCCAGTTAAATTGCCAAAAACTCCTGTAATACCTGGTAAAATACAAAACAGAAAACTAAAATAAATACTAGCATCTTTGTAGGGGAGCTGCGAATATTTCTGCCTCCTTCTGAAACCAAAGAGAGCAGAGGTCTCTAAAAGACACCTCCAGAAACAAGTGTGTTACAGAATCAGAGAATTATGGAATCAACTATGTTGGAAAAGACCTCTGAGATCATCAAGTCCAACATATGAACAGTACCTTGTCAACTGGACCATGGCACTGAGTGCCATGTCCAGTCTTTTCTTAAACACTGCCAGGGACAGTGACTCTACCACATCCCTGTGTTAGCGTAGAAACACATA
>VZTE01001460.1:0-32095 GCA_013397775.1 Eulacestoma nigropectus
TATATTATATATATATATATATGGAATAATATTTGGAAATACACGGATCATGGAAAACATAGTGCTATTTTTTGTAAGAGATAATATATTAATGAATATATTTTGCTAATGAACCCTTTTCTACTAATAAATATGCAAGAAATAGGACAACTTAGTATGGGAAAGCTTACTAAAACCTATAAATCTGTTACACACAACTAGAGTTGAATAATTCATTAACTGTTTAACACATTTCCTAAAACAGCCATGTAAATTACTTTTATCACAGGCCTAATTCTAATTTTTTGTTTTGTTTTTGTTTTGTTTTAAAGAGATTCCTTTTTTCCTCACACAATCTGAAAGTTTAATGGCAAAGTGGTTAACATGGAGCTTTGCTAATTATATCAGTTGAAGGATATTTAGGCTGACACCATGCTAGGTGCTCAGATTAAGAGATTGTTCCATTGCATTATATACAGCACATTTATCATAGATAAACTAACAGCCTGTTAATTTGAATTGTCAGATAATAGAGGAGAAAAATTAATTTTTACAGTACTGCATGTAGTAGACACACAGCTCTACTAACTGTAGCTTTACAGATTTCTGACCAATTAGAAGGGGTTTTAATGATGTTTTCAGTTTGAAATGAGAAAAATAAAACTCCTCACTAGTATTTTAGTTATGTGACCATATCATTACCAAGGATCTCCACCTATTTCTGTGTTGACAGATTGCTAGTAAGTAACAAACCTTAGAAAAATCCACTTAAGTTTCGAAACTTTGGCTACACAGCTTTAATAAAATTTTAGATAGCTGTAAACTATCTAAATTAAACCTTATCTCTAAATTATGATCTGGGCATTATCATAGAGATGGTGGTATTCAGTTAGTGCAAAGTGTAGAATTTTCATGTACTCAGTTGCAAGTTCACTCAGTTGCAAGTTCATATACTCAGTTGCAAGTTCATTCTTCAAAGTTTCTTGGTACTGCTGAATGCCCACATCATTCTGCTTTCAAAGATATCAAGAAAAATTATCAAATCAATTAATAGTGTAGGTCTAGAAATTGTACTTGGAATTGTATTGGAGCTCCAAAACCCAGGAAAGAAAAACTGCTTTACCAGTACAGACTACCACCACTCTTTACTGTAATTGAGCAGAGCCACCAGAGCAGCTCACGAAAATCCTGGCATCTGAAAACCACCAGAACTACAAAGTTTAGTTCTAGCAGTATGCAAGGTGCAGCAAACAGTACAGACCTGGCTTCAGACCAAAGTCACATGTGCACAGATGCAAAGGGGTATCTGCAAGGCTCTGCCAGCATCAGTCACGACACTGCTGTGCACAGAGATCCAATGTGTGAACAAAGGAACATGTACAGATAGGAGATGCAGTACACCCCAGTAGCTACAACATACTAAATAGTTCTTGAAAGTTTTTTTCTCTCAGTCCAGATAAAATACATCACAGCATACAGCACTAGAAATATATTTGGAATTGGTTTGTCAGGTCCATACATGGACCTTAATATCAGACTGGTTAACTTAGCCAATGAAAGACAACATCCAAGAGCATCTTTTCCTTTATTTTGTCCCTGTATTAGGACACACTGTTACCACTTGACCCCCTCTCCCTTCTCATGCCAACACCAGTGACTATGTATAGTAAGACAGAGAGAGAGGATCAGGGTTTGCATAAAACTGCAGCAAGATTGTTCCTTGATATGCCTCGTAAGCAAGTACACTAATGCAGACAGAAGGAAATGCGTGTCTGCCAACAAAAGAAGCACAACACTGTTTTCCTATCAGATTAAGTACTGACTGCTCATGAAATTGCTGACTCAAAAGAGCAGAACTCCTCCTACCTAAGTAATTTCAATCAAAATAGCTGTCCTTTCACTGAGAAATCAACCTGTCCTCTCATCAAAGAAAAAAAACAGATCAGATAAAACAAGGTCAGTTTAGAATACACAAAAAATGCTCCAATTTTGTAAATTAAAATCCTTGCTCTCCTCACTTTCCTTCCAAATGACTGAAAGAAAAATAGAAGCAAAGACTAAGAGTAAATATTAGTATGGATACTAATATCATATAATTAAGACTGAAAATTAGTTAAGAATCTGTATCTGAAATGGATTATAGTTAATCATTACGTTTTGCCCATATTTTATAATACTAATGTCAAGTGTAATCTCATATATGGTGCTTATTCAGCTACATATGTAAGGAATACAGAAAGCCTGCATGCTTCCCAATTATTAAAGTTCCATAGTTAAAGGTATTTTTTTGGGTAAAGTACCTACTAATCTCCACATGAGGTGCCCCTACTATACTCCAAAAAAAGGTTATCTGCAAAAGGTAAAATAGCTGCATGTTTGCCTAAAGCAAGAAAAAAAAAGGGGTTTTTTGCTAAGAACTCACTATAGATTTTCAAGAAAGGCCAGAGACCTTTTCAAGATATGACTCACAATCAAAATCAAAATACATTGATGTGTTAAACTTCAGAGTTCATGCTTTGTGAAACTTTAATATCAAGGGATGAACTGCTGCTTGCTTAGTTTTCAGGTTTAGAAATACTTACAACTATTCTGGTTGACTGATTTACCTTGCAATAATTATGCATTATTGTTGCTATGCACTGGACAAGACTAAAGCCCTGCTTACTAAAGCAAATACCTTCCAACCAGATCAGTCCTTCATTCCTTTCAAAGTAAACTAAATCACAGTAAGATAAATTTTAACTGTACATGAAACCTTTCTCCTACATCACCTCTACCTGACACTAAGAAATTATTATAATTTTGGGGGCTCTTTGAAAACTTGCACAAGATGATGGTAATTCCAGCTTTCAAATGGAGCAGGAACAAAACCATAGGCACTGGGAAAATGCTAATATGCTTGGAAAATATCCCAAAGCTTCCTCTCCATTTTGTACCACCCATAGGAAAATTGTATCATGCATCATAGATGGCTTATAGAGGATGCTAAGCCATTTCTGTAAGAAGAGGTGCTCAAACATAACTTGAAATTAAAGAAACTGGATCTTTGGAAGAGATCAGCATTTACAGAGAATTCACAAATTCTGCTTATTCTGTAAGCTGTGTTTCACACTTGGCATGTACAGAAATAAGAAAAACCATTATAATTTGCAGCAGTGATTAAAATATTGTTGGATTTCACCTAGAAAATTATGTTTTTCAAAGACTAATAAATGTTCACGCAAAAACAAAGAGCTGATGCTTTTTTTCAAAGTTGATATTACATACGTTAAAACTGCCATTATGCCTATATGCCATATCTATATATATAATACATATATATAATTCTAGCTATGTCATTCTTCTGATGGAAATTTATGAGAAAATTTCTCCCTTCAATAAATCTGCATTCTGAGCTCTTACCTCGATCTGCTCTTTTCATTCTTCACCTCTGCTTCTCAGAGCATTGGTTATAACTTCCAAACTTTATTGAAGTTTTCAGTGTTTCAGGATGCAAATGCAAACTTCTATTTGCATTAGCAAACAACTGCTGTTTTGGGAAATCTCACTGACACTGCATCAATTCAGCAATATGATCTAATTACGTGGGGTTTTTTGAAGCTACCTATTATTGTCTTGCTCATGAAAGAAAAAAATCTTCTGTTTGTGCTGAATGGGTTTTGCTTCAACTACATTCAGGTGAACTTTTCAGTCACTTAAATGACAGGTAGCACAGACTTGGACTGTTCACTATCATGGTGTATTAGCTGTATATGTTATTTCCCTCTACTCTCATGCAAGAACATCAAGAACCAAGTGACCAAAGACTGCACTCTTGGCGTGCTCAAGCAGAGGCTGACTAATGACACCCAAACAAAACAGGCAATGCACATCAGAGAGCATCTAAGAGTAAACAAGAACTATCTGCCTCTCACTGATAACTTTTTCTAAGGAATTTTGGTATGAATAATTTGATGCAGGCAGTATAGAGTATGCACTAGAATGAATAGAACAAACCTTGAGTCTGAGAAGAGTTTATAGCATAAGTCTACATTATTGTACACCTGCAAAACTACATCTGTTTTGTATAATGGTTACTGACTGCTATTTTACTATTTTGGGAGAAAGCATTACCTGTAGTACTCAAACATTTAGATCCCAGAAAAATAGGGGTGGAACTTAATCAGGACAAATCTATACAGGAGTCACACTATTTTAAAAGCTAAGTAAAGTCTATTCAACTTTGTTACTAATGAAGTACCACAGTTAACTACTTCCCACTAATATAATTGCATTAGTCTTAGTGCCCAACGAGTTTGAATTTAAAACAAGCACTTGCTAGAACTCAAGAGACTTTTCAGGAAATGTGTACACATATATCTAAAATATATATATATATATATATATAACACTACGAGTACACTGAAAACATGTCTATGATTTCAGATAAGCAAAGTTTATCATTTTCCAAAGATAATCAAAATCAAACTGGAGAAAGGCAGCACATTCTTCAATGGAGTAAGATGCCTCATTGATAAATGTATTGTTATTTCCAAGCCTTAGAGATTAAAGCTACTCATTTCTGATTTTGTTTTTCCGATAATCAAGGTTTGCAGATAAACAAGGGAAAGAGAACTATTTCTAATACACATAGTAAAAGCAAGATAAAGTCTCCATTACAATTTATTTATTGTGAAAAACTAACAACTCAGGTATTCTTTCTGCTTTACCATTCAAAATTCTATTATTATTATTATTATTATTATTGTATTTATTTCTGTAACGGTAGTGCCTATAGGACTGAAATACTGACATTGCTATTGAGGCACTTACAAGAAAGGCTCAACTCCATATACTAGGAAAGGTAATTATTTCTACCCTACACTGTTTAACAGATAAATCACACATTACAAGTGGCCCAGAGAGGCAAATGCAAGTACAGTAACTTGCTCAAGGTTATACAGTAGGTCTGTAGTAGAGCTGAGAATAGGAATTGGGTATCTGTCGCTGTCCCTACCCAGAGCAGCAAAAAACAACACGATCAAAGTTCAGGAAAAAGTGGAAACTTTAATTAATTATAAATCGGTTTATATAACTTGGTTTGCAAGAGTAGCATAGTACTATTGGTCCCTTGATCAACCACCTCCTAGAATGATTGGTGGAGGCTAAACTACACCCATTTCAAAATATTTTCCTCAGTGTACCATAACAACACTAACTGAACAACAGCAGGTACAAAGATAAAGAATTGGTTTACAAAACCGTCTTCACTGTTTTTGTTTAGTCTGCATGAGAAAGCAATGCTCTCACAGAACACTGAGAAAAAGCTAAAGAATTTCTCTGCTTCTAACTTTTCAGCATCCATAGGTATCTTGATATCAACTGGATTACTATATTTACTAAAACAAGCCCATCAAGTGTGATAAAAATGGTGTGTCCTTTTAAGAATGAAATTTTTCATAAGTGAAGAAATATTTCAACACCATGTTTTGGATAGCAATCATCTTTCTCCAGCCTTTGAAAGCTGATGGTACAATGACAGCTCCACTAGATAAGAACTCTTCTCTTCCATAAAGCATGTACAAATATGACGGTTTCCTTGCATGTGAAAGGCCACTGACTTCTGAAATAATTACATGGAGGAAGATTACTAATTTGTAACCTTGGCCAAAGAAACCTATGCACTGAATGGCATTCCTAAATTTTCTGGCTTTATATCTCCCTATATACTAAAATTATAGGGGAAACTGCTTTAATAAACTAACATTTCTATTACTTTTCTGTAGAGACTATTACCTGATTATAATAGAAATTTAAAAAACCATTTTTAATTAGGTTCTAGTTTAAAAAAGAAAACAACCACTCCAAACCAACAACAAAAAAAATCCTTGCAAACCACGGCCATGAGAAAACACTGAGAACCCTCAATAAGAAACTGAATTGTCAAGCAACTGTAATGTTTATAATTATCAGGTTCCATGTGCAGCTATTCTTTCTCTCTACTTCAAATATTACTACTACTGTTTATGAAAATCCTGTATGACAAGGATCAAGGTTTCCAAAGATGCTATACTAATACCCAAGAAAATGGCTACTTCACTGAGATCACAAGCAAAATAGAAGAAATTACATCAATGGCACAGTTGTACCTACCTGAAAGCTGACATCCATATTAATAGTTACTGAGATTTTATGTGAGATAGGAAAGTTGAGACAAATAAAGGGAAAGGAGACAAAGACAATCTGGGCAAGCTTTCTGGAAGCCCAGATTACCTATATTGTTGTAGTAGAAGATATTTAGGTGAAATTAGGTATTACATCTGAGCCAGTGCAGCTCCTTGCTCAACATAGTTTTCCCAGTTTAATGTACTCAGAGAAATCCTCTACACTAGCAAAAAATTCTCATTTATATATTACACATCCAACTTCATATTTAAGAGGACACATTTCTGTACTAGGCTAAACTGTACCTTTACAAGTCTCAGTATCTACCCAGAAAGAGCATCTGTGGTCCAGCTTTACTGACACCTAAGTGCCTTTTGCACAGGAGATGGTTTGAGCTTTTATGGGTAGCAGCTATATAACCTAGGAGCAATGCAGGTGCTGATAACTGCTTTAGAGTAATCTCAAAACAGATTTTGACATTTTGAGCATTTCTGAGAACGCTCTTTCCTAGGCCTTGTTTGATTTATAGTCCTACCTACTGCACAGTTCTGTGAATCTATTCCCCTACAAAGATTAAAATATAAAATGAAAAATGGATGTGCAAGCATTATGAATAGGTTTTTACATTAAATTCTTTTACCTGTGATTTGTACCTGTAAAGGCATTCCTCTTGATGCAAAATTTGGATGATGTAAAATTTTCTTAAGAAAGGATGATCATGGTGTGTGTTCTTTTTATACTTTTCAAGCCTCACCAACAAGAAGGAAAATTTAATCCATGGAACAGAGAGCAGCTAACAACATCTAAGTGAGGTCCAGGTGTTAGAAAGGCAAATTACTTGTTGGCAGAATTACTTTCTTACCGTTAAGGGCTGGATATGCTTCAATTACCTCAGACCAGGTTAACAAAGCTTAGGAAGAAGGACGTACCACTGAGAATGGACACAAAGAATTCAGAATTTACAGGCCACAAGGACATTTGGCAGGACCCCCAAGATAAGGAAGAAACTAATGAAGACAACTCAGCAACTGTGCTGAATCAGCTCTGGCTGGGTAAAAGGTAATTCCAGAAGGGAAAGATCACAACCACTGACCCAAGAAACCCACCAACTCAAAAGAGAAAGATCATGCAGACTAATTAGCATGAGAAGTTAGAGAAATATTAACCAATAGAAGAGAGAATATAAATTAATGAGAGACCTAGGTAACTTGCACCCAATGAACATTAATGCCTTTGTTTATTAAAATGTATAAACAGTGAAAAGTTTTGGTAGTTGTTGTGCTGACTTTGTGGATTTGCCACCCAGCTCCCCTTTCTGTGCAGAACTGTAAAAAAATCACATACCTTGACTCTGTGTGTGGATTGGCCTATTGCACACCAGGTGAAAGAACCTATTTTGGGACAATACTTTCTCTGCTTCATTGAATCTGTACTAGAAATAATAAAAGTCTTTTTCTAGTGCTTTTTCACATGGTACTTCATGTCTATAATTGCATGTACTAAATAGATGTAGATACCTGTAGGTAAGGACAATTCCACTGAGATCAGTAAGAGCAAACATAAGCAAAGGACCATTTTTCATTTCCTATTTTATTTTACCATGCAAACCTTTTTCTCTTTTACTTAATTGCAGGTTCATGTTTGTTAATCACATCACATAGTTTTCTCATGCTCACTGATGAAACAGCAGATTATCTCTTCCTTGGAGAATGCCTGCCAAGGAATAACAAGTTTCAAAAAATTAAATGGCATACGAACCCAGTGCAGACTCGTTTAAAGAAAAAAACCTCCACATTAGTATCAACTCATACAACTGGTGTTTCTGTTTAAATTTACATTTTGCTTCTACAGTTCTTGTTTTGTCTGCTTTCCTAATTAGCACATCATTTAGGAACCTAGTTGATTATGCCAAATTCCTACAGAGCAGCATTGAATAGGCAGACTGTGTGGATTCCTCTACCATTTCCTTGACCATTTCAGGGATATTCACTTTCTTGTGTGCTGGAGAGTCATTTGAATGCAGAGCACTGTCACTTCTCTATGTAGCATTGTTAGCACCAGGATGCAATTTTATTTATTAAAACACAGAGTACAATTCCTGTAACCCCTAGGAGCCTCCATAAGAATGAAGACCAGAAAAAACATTTGACACGTGCAAAGTGGACAAGCAGGCTAGGTTTTCTTTTTTGTGTTCGTAATAACAAATTTCCTTACAGCTGCATAATCTTCCTATGTATGTGATACAAAGTTACAAGATATTTCTACTCCACCTTCCTCTAGAAATAACTATAATACGGCTCTTCTTGTTCAATCATGAGGCAGGCCATCAATACCCAGTTCTCTCCCGACAACTTTTGCTCAAATAAATTTAAAGGTCTGCTTAAATTGGTAGGCAAAGATGAAACCTACTGCACAGACCTAAAATAATTCTGCTAAAAGATCGGCCATTCTTGCCTTTCCAAAAGACGAGGTATTTCAAATCACCAGTCAGACCATAATATTTCTTTTACTCCACTTGGAAAATAAGTTTATATCTTAAAATTGACAAGGAAATTTAGTTGGCATGTCAAAATACCCCAAGATCGAAAAATCCAGCTTGTATTAATTCCTCTGCTTGAGTTTGATGGGGTTTTTTGCCTTTAGGTTGGTTTTTGTGTGGTTTTGGGTTGTTTGTGGTATTTTTTTTTCCACCCTCCTTTATAGTTCATGAACTACAATTGCTCGAAAGTTGCTGTTTTACCTCAGACTAAATCACAAAATCCTGGCTATTTTCCAGCTTCAAAACTGGTTTCTAGATAAGCTGGTTGAATGTTTTTCTGTAGTGTACAGACCCATGACCAAGAGTATGCTGCTCTAAGATGTTTGCTCCATCTAACTTAAAATTATAATTTTTAATTTGCTCATTGAGAAGAAAAGGGAAAAAGCAAAAGAAAGTGTTTGTACATTAAGTAAGTATATTATCTGATTTGAGAGATACCAGAAAAAGCTGTATTCGACCATACATAAAATGGCCTGGGTTGGAAGGAACCTTAAAGATCATCTAGTTCCAACCAACCTGCCATAGGCAGGGACACATTTCACTAGACCAGGTTGCTCAGAGCTCCATCCAGCCTGGCCTTGAATACTTCCAGACATATTTAGTATGACAATGCTAAAGTAACTCAAACAGAGTGATTTCCACATTTCAGCAAATGTTTTAGAAGATAATCCATTTACACATTAAAGCCTGAACATCAGTTTAAAATTACATTACCAGAAAACATAGCCTGCTTTAATTTCTTTTTAAGAGCCAAAGTCCATTTCAAGAAGCTCCAGGTCCAGTGACCATATCTACTTAGATCAAAGCAAGAATAGTTAAGTCTATGTATCGAATTAAATAATTAACTAATCTCTGTTCTTCCAAGAAAATAGGTTTTTTAGTTCCTTACAAATACACAGTGATTAACCTGTCAAAATGAGTTTTCAAACTTATTTTCACTCATCCACATCTAGTTACAGAAAGTAAAAGGTGACTCTCAACATTTACCTGCACTATAACATTTATGTACACTATAGATACAAAATTTCTGCTCCAAGAGCAACAGTCAGGGTAAAAAGGGGATTTTGCATATTGATATGAATCATATTTCTAATAACCTTTCTGCATCTGGAGTACTGTGGGTTACTCAGTACAAGAAAGACAAGAGGGTGCAGCAGAGGCCACAAAGATGACGAGGGCTCTGGAGCATCTCTCTTATGAGGAGACTGTGGGAGCTGGGCCTATTTAAACTAGAGAAGACTGAGAGGGCATCTCATTAATGCATATAAATATCTCAGAGTCAGTTGTCAAGAGGATGGTGCCAGACTCTTTGCAGTGGTGCCGAGTGACAGGATGAGGAGCAATGGACACAAACTTAAACACACTAAGTTTTTTGGGGGGTTTTGTTTTTTGGGGTGTTTTTTTAATTCTGAAATGAATGTATTTTCCTTCCAAGGAAGTTCGCAACCCAGCAAAATTCCCTTCTTTGGTTTAGGAAAAAAAATCTTAGTACTAACTAGGAGACACTTCTCTGAAAAACTGAATGACATTCCATCACATGATTAAGCACTAAGTTGAAAGGAACAAGTCTTGGAAAGATCTGTTAATCTCCATAATGCCTCTCTCATGTCAAGCCATAATCCCCATTTAATCTTGTATTACCTTAATAACGTATTTGTGAAAACAGTTCATTTATTAATCAAGCCCTTTTTCTTGCCCTCTGTCCCCCAAAACTGGTTTATTGTATAAAAAACATAGAAATAGAGAATGAGATGCATGTCATTTGCAAAAGTCAATCTGTTCTACTACCTTGAAATAGAAAGAATTGGAGCTGACCTGTGTCTTGGTTTGAAAGACAGGTGTCTATTAAGGAAGGCAGGAGCCTCCTTTGGAATGGAAAATGCAACCCCCTTCCCTCCAAATGATTATAATTTTGAAATTAAGGGGCTCTCAGGCACAGATATGGGGAACAGGAATAACAGTTCTTTACTAATATATATATATATAGAGGCAAACAAACAACACTAACTACGGCACTAATAACAAACAGAACCGGGAACCCAGTGACCGCCTTCTCTCGGCTGTCGCGGGGAGGGTGCGACGGTTCCCCCGCGGCTGCAGGGGGCGCTCTGGAGCGAGCTCAGGGAGCACGCGGTAATGGCGGACGGGGAGCTCGCCTCACAAACCCCCAGGGGCAGCCGATCCCGGTGCCCAGCTGGACCCTCGGGAACAGCAGGCTGGAACAGCAGGGACGAACACACAAAATCCCGGGTGGTAGGCGAGATGTATCAAACTCCGGAGCTGCAGCGGGAGCCCNAAGCAGATGGGTGGAAGGAAGGCAGCAGAAGGCAGAAGGCCTGTAGTAGTGGCGAATTCTCTCCACAACGACAGCAGCTCCTCTCCTTCTCGAAGGCCGGCGGAACAAGTGACCTAGGAGCCCCACCCAACCCCTTTTACCAGTTCAAATCTCGCGACCTCTCTGCCCCACACGAGAAAACCCCAGGTAAAAGAGGCTGGCCAGCTAGACTCCTCCCCCTGTGGCCAGGTCTTTTGTCTCTTTGGCAGCTTGTATGGGGAAAAATTCTTTGAGAGAAAAAGAAAACAAAAGGAGAACTCCTAAAACCCCAACAACCTGTTTTTGCAATGAAGGAAAGCAGCACTGATACATTTCTACACCATGGCAACCATAATACACACAATTTACGAAAAAACACAAATAACAAGTAGCCATTGAAAGTTAATACTCTTGTTGATATATGAATAATAATAATGTTTTCTAACATATACAAAACTTCTGCACAAAATTTCCTCACTTTCAGGTCAATCTCTCTACTCCCATTACAGATAAGATCATTAACAAAACCTTACAGGGGAAGCTAATCAGTACAGTTATCTGCTGTTCCAATTGTTCAAAATTTTTTTTTTTTAAATTCTCAACAGAAGTGTTTCAATATGGTCTCTTTAATAGCCAAAACTGAAGACAGATTTTTATTCCAAAGCAGAATAACCCTCCCTCAGAAGTAATTATTAAAAGCAACAGCCAAGCCACTGTGGAACAGGAAAAGCAACATTTTCATTCAAGAGAAGTGAGGTAGGACCAAAAGAGCTAAACATCCAACATAACAAAGGGAACTTCAAATCTTTATGTAGTTTTTCTATTTTCTCTCTTCAATTTTTAAGTACACTCCATACTCTACAAGTATTACATACACTTAATCCTTTTTCCTCTAAATATACATACATTTAGCAAAACACGTTCCTAGAAATTATAAAAATTATTTCTGCTGCCTCTGACACACAGGCTTGAAAGCTATGAGTCCATTATGAAATGAACTCTCCTGTATGGGGGAGAGAAAGACAGTATCTTCCCAACTAGTTTGTTGTCATAAATATGGGTCTACCAGTCTAAATTAAATTTCAAAGTCAGGCCTACTTTCATGGTATCCTTCAAAGTCCACAACCTTGATAATTGTGAAAAATCAAAATTTGTTAAACTAAATTTCTCTGAGATTATGTCTAGCAAGTTGCTTCTGTTTGATGCTGAAGGCAATGTAACTGCTTAGCCAACACCAAATACAGTGTGGCAATTACTTTAAACCTGAGGATTAGTTTATCCTTGTGCACAAAGGTCAAAATCATTATGTTCTGTATTAAATGGCACAATTATAAATACAAAGTTTTTTCACCCTGGCTCTGGTTAACAGTTTTACTAGAAAATCAGTATTATATGCTGTGATGTTTAGTCACATTAATTTGCAATCTTCATGTAACATTTATGTGACCTACCAGTACTCACAGTACATAGTGCCAGTAACATGAGAGGCAGTGCAGAACAGGGCTGATGGAAGATGCTACAGCTCCTGAAACTGGCAATTGTTTATGGTAAAGCTATAGCACAAAATTTCAATGCATATTCCTGTGAGAAAAGATCTATTTGAGCTTTGCTAGATAGAACTTAATAAAATCTTGATCTTGAAATCTTAACTAGATTTAAATAAAAGGCACACTATTAAGTCTTATTTATTTCTGATTCTCAGATAACATGGTAACTACTGCTTTAGATCCTTAATGCAAAGGTGTCTTACTAGGCATAAGGAATGTATTTTGCACTACTTTTTATTAGTTAGGTTTATTTCTAGTAGTCTAGAGAAACTACACCTGCACAGAATCACAGAATCAATTAGGTTGGAAAAGACATCTGAGATAGAGTTCAACCTTTGACAGAACACCACCTTGTCAACTAGACCATGGCACTGAGTGCCACATCGAGTCATTTCTTGAACACCTCCAGGGATGGTGAATTCACCACCACCCTGGGAAGTCCATGACCATGCTTAATAACCCCTTCTGTGCAGAAATTCCTCCTATTGTCCAACTTGAACAACTTGTCCCCTGGGACAGCTTGAGGCTATGTCTCATCTTTCTAATTGCCTGTGAGAAGAGGCCGATCCCCACTGTAATGGGTTGAAACTGAGTTGATTGACAAGCTTTTAAGCCAATGTGCTTTTGCGATTTTTGCATATTTAAGCCCTGTGCAAGGGCAGGAAGTCCCTTTTGTTCCCAGTCTCCCGAAGAGGAATAAGGGGGGCCTCCGAGCCCGTCCCAGGCCTTGCTCGGGTTCCTGCCTGCCCTCCTCCCTCACCCCTCTCCCTTCCCCCAGAGCTGCGGGCAGCTAAACTACCTATGGACTGCCCCATAGCCGAATTCATCCGGCTCGACTTCTAGAGAAAGGGGTGGGGGGGGGGCCTCCCCTCCCTCTTCATGCAGCCCATGCAGACCCAGTAGGAGCTGGTGTAGCCTCCTTTTTGCAGCCTGCACAGCTCGCACCAAACTGAACATCAGCGCAGCCCGTGAAGGAGAAGAAAATGGTGGCTGCACAGTCAGGAAGAAAGAGAAAGTCAGTCACATGAGATGATGCTAAGATGGCGGCGGGAGAAAAGGGTGTGTGCATTCCAGTGCGAATCTTAAAAACCCTTCTAGCAGCTGCGGAGGACTGGACTCTTTAAATCATTTTAAAGTATGGGGAGACGAAAAATCCATGCCTGTGAGAATTCATGTTGCAGCTTGTGAAGATGTAAGAAAATGCCTATGCCAGGCTATGTAGTTGTGAAGCAGCTTTTAGAGATTTGGAAGCAGAGAACCTTGTGTTTAGGCTGGAAGAATTCATCTTTAAAAAGACTTGTAGCCCCATGTGATGGCCCATGATTGCAGTATGAATATACTGTGGAATTTTCATGGGAGAGATATTTCACATCAGTAGATAGTTTCCAGGTGGACTACTGAGTTGGGAAGGATTTCCACGGCATAGCAGAAGGGAACCCTTTTCCCTAAGCAAAAGAAAGAGACTTTTAAGGACTGCAACACTGACCACAATTGTTAACCTTTGTGCGAGGTGGTAAAAGGAGGGGGGAAGGGGGTTTTGCTTTAACATCTTATTATTTCTTGTTACTTCTAACTCTGTTAGTAATAAACTTCTTTATATTCTTTAAAGTTTTAGGCCTGCTTTGCATTTCTTCTAATCTTTGTCTCACAGAGTGAAACAGATGTGATCAAACCACTACACTCACCTTGCTATAATCTCCTTTCAGGTAGTTCCAGAGAGCAATAAGGTCACCCCTGAGCCTCCTTTTCTCCATGTTAAACAACCTCAGTTGCCTCAGCTGTCTCTCAATGGGACTTACCCTCTAGACCCTTTGCCAGCTTCATTACCCTTCTCTGGACTCACTCCATCACCTCAATGGTGATGTCTTGCAGTGAGGGGCCCAAAACTGGGCACAGGAATTGAGGTGTGGTGTCACCAGTGCCAAGTGCAGGGGGCCAATCACTTGTCCAAGGCCTTGGTCCTTCTGGTCACACTGTTCTTAATACAAGTCTGGATGCCATTGACGTTCTTGGCCAACTGGGCACACACTGGCTTATGTTCAGTTGGCTATAGACCAGCACCTCCAGGTCTTTTCTGCTGGGCTGCTCTCCAACCATTCTTCCCCCAGTTGGTAGTGTTGGATGGGGTTGTTGTGGTTGAAGTGTAGGACGTGGACCTTGGCCCCGCTGAACCTCATGCATTGGCCTCAGTCTGTCTATCTCTCTGTCTATCCTGCCCAGATCTTTTGCCCTCCAGCAGATCAGCACTCCCACCCAACTTGATGGATTACA
Organism: Eulacestoma nigropectus; assembly: GCA_013397775.1. Lineage (NCBI taxonomy): Eukaryota > Metazoa > Chordata > Aves > Passeriformes > Eulacestoma > Eulacestoma nigropectus. The sequence goes on from VZTE01001460.1 coordinate 14,795, forward strand.
GGGGGTCTGTTCCACTCCCTGGCCCTGTCTACCAGCTCATGGGGCTGGTTGCCCTGAAGATACTGGTCTTTCTTTTAAAGATTGAGGCAAAGAAGGTATTAAGTACCTCAACCTTTTCCTCATCCTTGGTCACAGTGTTCCCCTCCACATCCAATAGAGAATGGAGATTTTCCATGGCTCTTCTTTTGATGTTAATGTATTTATAAAAGCTCTTCTTATTATCTCTTACAGCAGTGGCCAGACTGAATCCTAGTTGAGCTTTAGACTTGTTGGACTTAACAACATCCCTGTACTCTTCCTGAGTCTTAAGCCTCTTTTTATTTCTTCCCTGGCTTCTTGATAAAACTCCCTGTTCAGCAAGGCCAGTCTTCTTCCCTGCTGGCTCATCTTTCAGCACAATGGGGATGGCCTGCTCCTGCACCTTTAATATTTCTTTCTTGAAGTATTTCTTTCTAGGTTTCCTGGATCTTTTTCTTATTAAGGACTGCTTTCCAATGGATTCTCCAAACCAGTGTCCTGAATAGGCCAAAATCTACCCTCACAAAGTCCAAGATAGATATTTCGTTGACACCTTCCTTAGCTCACCAAGAATCAAAACCCATCATTTCAGGGTCACTGTGCCGAAGACAGCCTCCAACCACCACATCTCCCACCAGCCCTTCTCTTTCTGTAAACAGCAGGTCCGGCACAGCAGCACCCCAGTAGGCTCACTCACCAGCTATGTCTGGAAGTTCTCTCCCACACACTCCAGGAACCTCCTAGACTGCCTTCTCTCTGATGTGTTGTGTTTCCAGCAGACATCTGGCAAGCTAAAGTCTCCCGCGAGAGAAATGGCTAGCAAACATGAAACATTAGCCAGCTGCTTACACAATAGTTCATCTCCCTCTTCATCCTGGTTGGATGGTCTGTAACAGACTCCTAATCAGGATATCTGCCTTGCTAGCATTCCCCGATTCTTACAGAGGCTCAATCTTGTAATCTACACAGTCAAAACATTCCCTAATGTACAGGGCCACCCCACTGCCCCTCTTTCCTTGCTTGTTTGAAGAGCTTGTAGCTATCCACTGCAGCACACCAGTCATGTAAGTCATCCCATCACATTTCTCTGATGGCAACTACATCATATCCTACTGCACATCACATAGCATTTCTATTCAAGAATGTGAAGAATCAAACAAAATTCAAAGTCTACACTGAAATACCTTTAGAAAAAAGCTCTAACTAAATTGATCTCAACTACAGCATATCAAATTTTTAAGTCACCTAATGACTGTACAAATAGCTTGTTACACACTTTATGACTCTGGAATTAAGGTTTACAAGACATTAAAAGAACAGAAGGATGTTAATTCACTCCATAGTTTTTACAAAAGCAATCCTCTTACTCTCTGTTAAATTCCAAATTGACTGTTCAAAACTAAGCCAAAGAGAAGAAATAAAACATCTAATTGGTGTTTTATGATCAATCACCTTGTTTAATGATCTATGAACTGTCTTTTCAAAACCATCAAATCTGCCAGTTGCCTTTATCTGTGGTTTTTGTGTTTGTCTACATACAACACTGCTCCTGCCTGCCCTTGTATTTATGTATGAGCCCTTCAATAGAGTTGACTAAGATTCTGCTTAACTAGTGATTAATTTACAAAAATTAAAATAAAAGTTTTCAGTCTGTTAAAAATATTTGAAATAAATTTCTTAAAAGAGAAGGAGTGTATTATAAAATACATACAAGCATTTCCTGTAACAATGAACAAGGACAGTCTCCAGCCTAACGCAGATCTCTTGTGATCTCCAGCAATGTACACTTTCACAACAACGACCTGCAACGCTGTCCACAACCTCCACAGTACTGTATATGCCAAACTTCTATCACTTCTACCTTCTTCTTCAGTAACAGTCCTGTTTTCTAAAGGTACAAGAGTAGAAGCTTCATAGGAGCATGAAAAGCAATAAAACCAGGTTTACTGTTTGTTTTGCCAGTGTTCCTGATAATCAATATAGTACAACCCTTTCAGAACAATCATCCAATATACTTGTATCCAACAGATTTAGAAAAAGAAATGTGAGCATTTTAAACCCATAGAAACAATCTATGCTTTAATTGTTTTATATTTCCTAATTCACTAGGCATCCACCTTAGTCTACTCATGCTAGATACACTTCAATATTTTGATCAGCGTAGAAAATCCACCCACACTGTTTCAAAAAAATGACTATTCATTTCAATTGGTAAAAACAACTTTTTTTTTCTAAAATGGGAATGCAATTTTTGAAGAGGAGAAAACAAATCTATTTCTTTTTAGTCAATAATATAGGTGGTTGCAGTAAATTAAGGCACACCCTTTTAAGATACCAAGTAAAACTAACATACTATTCTGCTATGCTGTTATTCTATTGAAAAAAAAAAGCTGAAACAACAATCAACTATTTTCTTTGCCATCAGTTTTTAACCTGAAGTTTTATCTCAATTTGACTCTAATTTTCTAGTCAGCCCCCTGCCCAGTTATCAGCTGCATATATTTCTGGTCAAGTAGGTATACCTGTAACAAGTTTGCTATTACACAGTATCATGTAAGTCCGCACTGAAAAGGAAAGCAGAAAGGAAGTCTGGTTCATATAGTCCTTTAAATAGTAACTATATAGTTCTACTGAACTCATTGATCTAATGGCATGTTACTCAAGAATATAAGAATACATTTTCCTAAATGTTTTTTTCAAGCCAAATTTAACTACAGACCTGACTTTCACTTGGAAAGAGAGAGACGAGAAATAGCTATGATACAACACTAAAATGTAAAAAAGAGGGAAACAATTACACATATTTTGTCATTCCTTCATTTCCATTGGAAGGCCACCTATGCCATCATTTTAAATTAATAAGAAAAGGAATTATTACACTCATTAGAAAAAACAGCCAATTACATACACTGCACATATTAAAGCCAAAGTTAATTTGCTGACATCAAAGATTGCTAACCATACACCAAATCCAAAACCAAAAAGCTCCTAATTAATGCCAAAACGCTGAAAAAATAGGTCTGAGTTACTCTTCTGTATGACAGCAGCCTGACATTCACAGTTCATGGTGCTGCTTTTTTCAGTTTACTTGCTGTAGAAACTATTTAATGCACACTGGTGCACATGCAATATTAACAGCAGTTGAACTTGGAAATATATCCTTTCTGACGGCTAGCATTAAAATTAACCAGGAGAGTGAGTGGCTTAAAAATTGTCAGATTCCTGAGTTTAAAAGCCAGACTTTTTCATGGTGAACTTATTTAAAAGCCTTACCTTGTCTTCATTACTCCATGAATGCTGTGAGGGTTAAATGCATAGCACAAGTACTAGTTGGACTGCTTTTCTTTTCCCCCCCCCCCCCATACTTGACACCTCTGTGGCAATTTCACAGGTCTAAATCTATACTGTTAGTGAAAAATTATATAGGCTATATGAAGAAGTATGACAATTGCATCTGTAGACTTTTTTAGTATGTTAGTCTTTTTCTTTCAAACAGGGAAGGCCTCTCATCCCAATTTCCTAGAACATCCAGATGTTAATTCACAACAAAAAAGATGATGGAGAAGTTCAATTTCCTTGTCTGAAATGCAACTCAATCACAGATACTCCTATCTTGTTTCACCTTCAGCAAAACAAGAAACAAGCTTCTATTTCACTGTTACTTTCAAGTGCTGTTAGGAAGGATTCACCCAATAAATGTTTACATGTACTTCTTGACAGCAGGAACAAATTCTGATTTCAAGTAAATGTCATGGTTTCTTTCTGATTCCAAGGAAGACCAACATTTAGTCCACAAAACATAAAGCCCAAATATTACTGTGATAGTGCAGTTCCATATTTTTTTTGTTATTGTTACTAATGCATATATGGGGAATTATTGCAGAGACTTAAGAGTCCCTCTTAAAAACTACTAATCTTCCAGATGCAAAAACATTACTTGTTTCTGCTCTCCCAAAGCTTTTGGGTTGTTTGGGGTTTTTGCCCTTTTTTTTTTCCCCTCCCTCAGGAAATAGTACTCACTATTACCAAGTCGAGTAATCATGCAACAGATAAGACACAAGTGATGAAGTTGTATCAATATGATAGTTTAATACTTCACGATCTTCTGTTTCTGTAGTTAACAACAGAAATGTTTCACCACAGAACCTATAAAGTAAAAATTCAAAGATGTACTACAACTGTAACACCTTGCTTTAAAAGTACAAACAGGAACAAATCCATGTTCAGTACAAGATTAGGTGCTATCTTCTCCTAGGCTTTTTTGACCACATTTATTTTATATTTCCAGTTTTCCATTACGCAGTTATTTGAGACCATCTCGTGTTTAATGAAATTTCTACCAAACGAGTACAGTAGTCTGACAAAAAGGGAGATTTTAAAAAATTTTATAATAGGCTCGTAATAGCTTATAAGGAATATGATTTTTGAATGACAAAACTGCAGGGATAATTTTAAAATAATGTTTTAAAACCAGCTACAAATACACCAGCTAAGTAAAAACAATTAAGTAATTTATATTCTCAACAGGATTCTTTTTAACACAGTATTTGTCCTGAAAATTATATGCTTAATCTAAAATGTCTCTAAATCCCATCTGATGAGTTGGATGATGTCACCACACATGAACTGATGCAAAATTGCTTCATTTGTAAGAAATATTTACTAAACTATTGAACAGCAACCTACTACCACTAAACTTCATCAGAAACTACATTTCACTAAAACATTATGCATTAGTGTTTTATAAAAGCACTTATCATTAAACTATTTTAGTCCACTGATTCAAACCAGTGGCTGCAGTATGAACTAGCAAACAGTCAAATATTTGGGTGTCAGTCCTTTCTGGGTTTTACACCAGATTGAAAGTCAGTACATGTCATTATAACTCAGCTTCCTATTGAATTTCCCAATAGAAATACCACAAGAGAAAAAAATCCTTGGGCCTGATGGTAAAAATAAGCCTCTGTTTTGAAATGTAAATTACCTGTTATGTCACTATTGCCTACTTCAGCAGAATCAAATTATCAAAACTTGGAAATGCTACATGTTGATTTTTCAGTTGAAAAAGTCCCTCGTTACTCAAAGTTTAGCACCAAAATCCTGAAACATGTATTAAGATCCAAAGCTACAAATACTACACTATCTTGTGCATATACAAAATGACATAAAAAGACAAGGATGAGGTTAGCGGTATATATTTCAGAAAGTTGCACATACTGTCAATCTGAAGTCTACTAATGATCTTCAGGGAAAATAAGGGCAGTTCAAACTGTCTTCCAGTTCTCTCCTATAATTCTTCTTTCTAACTCCAGTGGAAACATCCCTTGAGAAATGCTGTTTTTAAGGAAGAGCTAATTAATATATTCATACTACATTTTATACTCACAAAATAAAAGATTCTTAATTCTCATAAAAATTTCTAAGTTAGTAATATTAATTTTTTCCCCCAGTAGAATAAATTTTAACTGCCCAGTATTATAAAATGCAATGGTTGAAGGCCATGGTTTGCTTTCAGTGTCTTCAATTTTTTGGTTTCTTGATAAAAGTATTTATTTTAATGTACTCAGCCCTTCAACTGGAAGGCCCATGAAAAGCGCAAGTATCTGACTGTACTTTCATCAATGTCAACAACAACATTTTAGCTGAGTATAGATAGAGAAAGTGTATAGAGTTGAGTACAGATAAAGATGGAGAAAAACAGGTTTTCTTGAAAACATTTCCTATAAAGATACATCAATACCTGGAAAGGCACAATTTCAACCATATAATTTCCCCTATAACACTCCCCAAAAACTGACTCAGGTGGGCAAAGGCTTTCTGAAAAGGACTTTATCCACAGTAAAGCTATGTCCTTCAACTATAGCACAGGGTTTCATAACAAATTAATTGAAGTGTATCTGCTCCTTAACCACTGTTACAGCAGCATTCTGAGGTGAATTTTTGGTGGGAGAGGCAAGGGGAGGGGCACAGATAGAGGGGGACTGCAGTTGGAGTGGGTTTTGACTATAGCGTAATGCTGAGAAACACAATAGGCAGGCAAATGCACATTGACCACCATTAACAAAGTGTCCTGTATAACCCAAAATGTTATTGTATTCCATATCTACCTGTGCCCATTATTACCCAATAATTATTGCCCAATAATTAAAATTATTACTGTCTCTTTAATACCCTGCGCCCAGAAAACTGAACAGTCGGGCAGAGGCCGGGGAGATTGCCCCGGGCTTTTTAAAAGTCAGAGTTGGCCAAGCAGACCTCTCTCTTGCTTCGTAGCTCTTCTCAAAGCAGAGACTTCCCTTTTGGGTTTTCTTCTGTTTCTTTTGTTTCTTTTCAGAGGGGGTTGCTCCCGGCGTTTGTTTTTTTTTTTTTTTCCTTTTTTTCTGAGAGGGTGCATTTCACAGTCATGGACTGCCCCAGGCCAGATTCTATGAGTGCCTATCCGCAGCTGTGGCATCGCGCCAAGAGGAGTGTAGCAGACCCGCTCCCTGCAGTCACCCCAGCCCACCACCAAAGCCTGGCCAAAGTGAGAAGGCACAGAGTCTAAGTCACCCCAGCCAGCTGCCTTGCTGTCTTCTGCTGAAAAAAAGGTGAACTTCCTCTGCGAGTTCTAGCCCTTGACCGAGTACCAGTTGCTGGAGTGTGCCAGCCACATTGACTGATGGAGCTGCTGCAGCCAGAGGGATAAGGGGGGACAAAGCAGGGAGGCAGCTGCCACCATTTTCCCTTCGTCTCCCTACCCGTGTTTCCCTGTGGAGGGCACCCATCTTGGAAAAGGGTGCTCTGCCATTTTGAGTTTCTCTTTGTTCCCAGTGTGATAAATGAGTGAATGATAAATGTTGTCTTTCGCGTATAGGATTTTAACGTTCATAAGTGATGATGTACTATGTAGAAATAGTGTTAAGGTAAAATGTAGTTAAGTAGAAACGAGATTAAGGTAAATTGTAACTTCAAATTAGTTGTAATATTTTAAGAAATGTATTAATAAACACATGGTAATAAATGTCTTTTCAGTTGAGAAACTACAGAGCCAAGAACCAAGATACCTTAGAGAAACAAAGAAGATAAACCGCATGCATCCCAGGAAGACTGTTACCTCATCAAAACTCACACCTCCCAAGGAAGCTGTCAGCTACAAATTAGGCTGGAGACTGGGGAGGCACCGGAGAGAGGGTGCCTGTCTTCAATTCTGAAGCTATCCAGAAGACTGAAGGGGCGTCGTGCTGGCGGAAGGGGGGAAGAGACCCGAGAGGGGGGGAAAGTTGAGTGAAGTGTAAATTACTTTCTGGCTTTAATGAATATGTAACAGTTTAAGAAAGTACTTAAGTCCACAGTAAAATGAATGGACCGCGCCTCTGGCAATATTGCCAAGAGCCCCAGCGCTGTGATATGCCTTTGTTCTACTAATAAATGTTCAATATTATGTTGCTAAAAATTTAGCCCATGCACCCATTTATTTCACCAGGGAGTCCTCGAGATTTCAGCAATTTTTAAACTAGTTATTACTGTTACTCTTTCCTGTTGCTGTTTTATTTTTTTAGTAAAGTGTTATTTTTTCACTTATATCTACTTGTATTCATTTCTCTTTACTGCTGGAAAAGGATTAGTTAGAACTAAAGAGGAGGTAACTCCTTTTAGAGTGTCTTCCTTAAAAATGTCTTAAACCAATACCCAAAGAAAAGAATTCTTACCTAGCTTCACCTAGGCAGGCATACTTGGACATTACTGCAAATAAAGAGTTGAAAATGTCATGGAGTAACTACTACTCCAAAATGAGGTTTTGTGTAGGCAGGTTTGATCCAAAATCCATTTGAAATGCAGCATTTCTCTGCTCCTCAGCTAATTTCTGCAGATAGTATCTTCCTACTTTTTTTTCAGAAGATGGCCATAATTTTCTTTTTATCTGCTTTTAAATAACGTTACTTCGGATGCCTTGCTCTCTACAAGTTTTGCTCATTATTCTTCAAAGCACAGCTCTAATAAAACTGCTTAGATTTCTCTGGCAGCATTTACCATCTTTCTCACTGATTTAGCTTAAAGGAATAACACTGACAGCCCAATAATGTTTCTAGATTTTGCAAATACTTAAGATAAAGATAAAAAGCATCATCTGCAAAATAGACTCAGCTAGTACAGTTTATTTAAACAAAGAGGGCACTCTTAGCACAAATACTCTTTAGTAGTGAAAGACAGTGAGAGATTAGAAAGAGAAGCATTAGATATCATTATAGTCCATATAAATACCTGATTTTCTCTTATCTACCTCCTTGTTATCTGCTTGCTGCAGAAGAAATATGCAACCTTTTTGAATTATCTATGCAGCTGAGTAAGAAAGCTGTCAGGTAGGTACTAGAGTGATCAATATCACACCAAATGAACACAGTCTGGAAGGGTGGAAACCTTCACACAGACTAGAACATATTCTTGCACGAGAAGTCTGGAGGGAGCTCCATTTTATATGCTGCTATCTCAAAGGAACTAGTTCAGCTTCGAAAATAAGATGTAACATAATATTATTTTTCGTGTTTTACATTAAACACTGGCTGTTCTTATGCAGCTCAGCCTCAGAATCAAGTCTTAAATACTGAATCGGATCAAAGTGTTGAAAGTGCTAATTGAACTGGCAAAGATACAATGCTCACAATTAAAAGATGTCTTCACTTGGTTAATGGCCAGATCCATAGCTGGAATAAAGTTGCAGTGCCAGCTGATGATCGGAGCCAGTCCCACTCTGAAACGCAGTACTGCATTTCTTTCTTACTCATTGGAAGGGACTACCATAACTATTACATTGCAGTCTAGTCACTGACCTCAGACAGTGGCTCTTATATGGGGAGTATTGTTTTCTTCCTTTCTCAGTGGCACAGATCCTGCCACAATCTAAACATTAAATATCCAGATTGTATTTTCAACAGAAACATCCTTCAGCTATGATGTGCAACTCTTCCTGTTGACATGCAACGCCCAGTTACTTACAGATAAATACCATTTTTTTTTACTTGCCTGTTGAATTCTAAGAGAAATGGAAATACAGCCTTGCCGTGGCTGCATTCTTCACTTTTGCATATTAGAAAGCACATTATTAAGCCCAGTACTAATTTGATGAGTGCTGGTATTTCCCCTACTCATATTTACGCAGAGGGCTAGCAACATCCTATGAACCACTCTGAGCAGAAGACATTAATAAAAACAAAGGGAAAGCAACTTTTAAAAGAAAGGCTTAAAATATTCAAGTAATAAATAAACTAGAGTTGTTAAAGGTGTACCTGGGACACTAGGTGTCTTGCAACTACTATAACACCCATTCAGTACCCAGGTACTGAATTAAGGGCAAAATTAAGGTACTCATTAAGGGCAAAATTTTCCCAAATATCATTCAGAAAATAAAAAGAAACTCCACAAACTTGAAAGAATAATGCCTTTATTTCCCAGAATAAGATGACTCTCAGAGAACTATAAAAGGAAGAGAAGTCAGAAAGCTTTGTATACCTGAGAACTCTTGTGTGTTTGGCAGTAGGATGCCATAAAGTTGGGACAGTTAATTCTTGTACTCCTTACACAAATAAAAAGTTATAAAATTGCTGAAGAACAGTACCCTTCAGCATACCAAATGTTAAAAGTAAAATGGGCAGAGGGCAAAGCCTGAAAGAGTATTTCCATAACAGAAGTGACAAAATCTTGTATCAAGGGTCTCCCTTTTCTCCTCATTGCCCCAAAACTAAGTAAACAAGATGCATGAACTTTTTCCATAGAACTCCAGAGTAAATATGCTAGCAGGTTTTGAAACAAGAAACCTGTTGACCAAAGAAAAAAAGACAGATCTGTATATTATGCATTCCACTGTTATTGTTGTTCCATGGACTTTAAAGTGATTTCTCTACCTAAATCGAGTTTTATATATTAGTTCCAACACAGGCTTTTGGAAGAAGAAAATAAAGGAAAGAAAATAGGAGAAGAAATCTTCCCACTTTTCTCCTCCACACAAATGAAAATTTGAAGCCCAATATAAGCCATTTCATTTGCTACAAATTATCTTGACTGGAAACTATGCTGCAAGTCAATGAAATTATGGTAAAAGAATGAACACTCTTCTTTCACATTATCATGGAATGGGTAAGGTTGGAAGAGACCCCCAGTGGGTCATCCAATCCAACCTTCCTGCTCAAGCAGGGTCATCCTAGAGCAAATAGCACAGGACCATGTCCAGAGAGTTCTTCAATATGTCTAGTGAGGGGGACTCCACAAGCTGTCTAGGGCACCTGTTCCAGTGCACAGTCACCTGCACAGTAAAGAAGTTGTTCCTCATATTCAGGTGAAACATAAAAGCACTGGAGGTCTGAATAGATTCAGATCTTTCTTTAAGGAAGATTTGGAAGGTTACCTGCCATGAAAACCCTGCAAAAGCTTCAGAGCCTGTTAAGAAGAGAGACTTTGCAAAAGTACCCACTGTTTAACATCCCTATGGGCATTATTTGGAACAACTTCAGGATGTGTCAGATGCTGCTACAACAGGAGGTTATACTGGTATCTGGGCCATGAAGAAATGCCCACCAAGATTACCAACAGCTGAGTGAGCAGTTAACAGTACACCAATTGCTAAAGTTTCTCTTTCAGCAGTGTGACCTATGCCATAATGACAGGAACTAAAGGCCATCATCAACATAAATATAAAATTCTGTTGAAATACAAGGAATTTAAAGAAAGTCAGCATCTTTTTATACACTGAAATGCAAGACTGTCCAACTGAAAAACTGCAAAAGTGGAAGTTGGCAGAATAATTCCAGGTTAATATATTTGCCAGAAACAATGCGTGTCTCCAATATAATTTCTTGCATTTGAAGGAAGTGGAGGGATATAAAAAGATAAAATCTAATGTTATCTGTAGAAAAAATTTGGTATTTTTGTCTGCAAAAATGTAGCCAAATTTGATGCCTTAGCTGTTGAAAAAAAGATTCAGCTGTTTTGAAGTATTTAATTCTGTAGAAGGAGAAGTATATATAAAAAATACACCAATGAAATTGATTACAATTTTGCAATTCTCAATTTCTTTTTATCAGCATCCGCAATGATGTTTTGGTATCTACTCCAGATGAGAAGACTTTCTTACTGCCACTCCTTTTTTTCATTAGATTAACAAGAATCAGGTAGGAGTTCTCTCCATCCTCATTAGTGTGTCATTAGTAATGAGCACTCAGATTTCCACACGTACACAGATACACTACCTATAAAACAGTGTTATCTGTAGAACCCCAAAAGATTTACCCTGCAGTTAGCATTAGGTATGTATAATTTATGATGTTTAAAATATATGGAGCATAGATATCTGTAGCACAAGAAAAACCTGTCCCATTGCCCTAAAATTGAAGTGAAAGTGCTAGGGTTTTTTACTGCTTTCTTATTAGGAGACTTTTAAGACATATTTTTAAAACAATTTTAAGCTTTTATTTTAAAGAATTAAAGCTACGTCAATACTATAATTTCTAAGTCCTGAACAGTAACAAGAAGAGCCTAACAAGTCTCCTTTCCTCCAATATTTTCTCTCTACACAAACAGCATTTTTTAAAATCTTTGTTTAGAAAGAGCAGCACCCAGATACAGTTAGCCTCTGGTAAGATACAGGTAAATAGCATGTCTCTAGAACAGCATCAATATTTCAACTTATCCATTCACTACATAATGTCCCTTTTTATCTACCTCCTTCTAACAGGTATTGAAATTAGCCTGTTTTCCCATCACCCTCCTTTGATATTTTATCTCATCCTATCAGGCCCCAGAATGGCTCTGGCAGTTTCACAAATCTGACTTTGTAAAGTGACTTTTCTCAATGGTTTCCTTGAAAATCAGGTGGTTGAGGGGATTGCTCAGACATGTATGTTTGTTTCCAGCTTACTCATCAGCTGAATTTCTGAAAACATATCTATTTATTTCTCCAGATGGGTCCTTGCAAAGGACCATTCACAAGAACAAAGACTCTGTTATAGATACTGAATATTCTTCTACAGGAATGGCGCAAGCTACCTTAAGGATCATTTAATTCCCTAGAACATGGAAAGATTTAAGGCAGATTAAATTATTCCATACTGCTTCCAAGCCATCACACGTTTTAATCTAGTGTGAGAAAAACTTCCATGTTCATGTAATTACTGAATATTATCAGAAACAGTTTTCCATGACACATGAAAGTACCATTTTGACATGGGACATTACCAGCAAGATTAAGCAGCAAAGAAACATATGATGTGCGTGAACACTAAAATATTTAAACATGACTGCAGTATCACCTTCTGTACATCACCTATTTGATGGGAATGGCTTAAACATTTACAATTCTATTTTATAAGCCAGTGATGCAGTAGTCATCTCATACAAAGGAAACAGATATTCCTTAAACCCTTAGTTCTGACATACAGGTCCTGTATTTCTTCCTACCTATTTTCAGAAGCTATTTAAATTTTGTCAGTTTAGGTACATATGAAACTGACAATACTACAGACTAGGACATTAAAACAGACAGAAATGCAAGTTTTTTCTGAATCAAATGGACTGACTATTATTTCTTTAAAACTGATCTTACTATTTAGTTTTTACAGCATTTTAATTCTTTCTCTGCCCAGGAATAGATAACAATCTGCCCTTGTGCCAAAGGAGCATCAGCTGAGTCAAAATTAGGGAAAGAACTAGGATGTTTGAAACAGGAGCAGAGTTAAAGAAATACATTAAATTAAATTAAATGCCTGCTTTCATAAACTATCTTGAGCCAAACACAGCATATCTGTATACTGAAGAACAGATAGTGGTTTTACAAATAAACAAAAAAGCGAATGAGTCTCTATTCACTATCTATGCACTTGAGGACAGTGTTCTTTTTCATATATGAATGCATATATATTCATATATGAATGCAGTGATCTCACAGAAAGCGGTATTTGAGACTGATTTTTCACCAAATTAAATTGCATAGGCTGCATCGATTGCAACATTAAATATGCTTAATGAAGGAAACAGAAGGAAAGCAGCAATGCTGTAATAAGTTCCGACCCCTCCTCATTTCCTTGTCATTGAGGCACCATGGTTACAGATTAATTATCCAAGCCTTACCCTTTGCGTTAAGACAAATAATCTTATTCCTCGACTGAGGGTAAAATGAAGACAGCTGCAAGGCTAAACTTTCTAAAAGAGGTCAGGATGGATTCCTAACAATCACGACTATTTGGTATCCCCCATACGCATCAGCACCTAGAGAATAGTCTAAGTTTCAAAGAATATAGCTCTTGTTTACATTCAGATTTTCGAAAGGTTAATGCAGTAAACCACCTATCCCCTTCTGAAATTCAAAAGTCATCAGATTAGACTCTTTCAGCTCACTTGAAAGAAAATCCATTGCAGATTTTAAGTATTAAGCCTCTCAGAAATATCTGGTCCCTTGGCAAATGTTTGCTCCCTTCACAGAAGGGGGAAGAAAACAAATCAAAACCAACAAAAAATCAACAGTACCTGTTTTCAGAGGAGGAAATGCCAGGACCTTCTGTACTCTCCATAGAACAGAGGGGTAGAAGTACAGCAGGACTGATGGACTATGCCAGCCATTCGTAAGTAGTAAGAATACAGTGGCTATTTTGGGCATTTTGGCACTGAAAATAACAATTAATTATCAACTTATTAGTTTCAGCATAGCATCTCAAAGGTTCAGCTACTGAACACCTAAACATAGTTCTTTGATTTGCACCCTTGCCGAGTTTCGCCCCATCCTGAAAAATATTTCTTAACAAAAAAACCTAAGTGAAGCAGTATAAAAATTGATTTTTGTTCTCCATTTTCAAGAGAGACAGTCTCTCTTTGCACATCGAGCACACATTTCATTACACTGCCTCAGGAGGAAGAAACTTCCTTAACAATCTAATGCTACCCAGAGCACAGCTGCTGCTTTTCAGTCTTGTCAGCTCAATTTTTCCACATATTTTTTTCTTTTCTCTTCCACATTTCAGTAAAATCTCAGGGTTTTCCCCATGTTTATTGCCACAGACTAGCCTGAAACAAACACATGGCTGGAAAATCATTCCAACATTATGAGGATGACATATATAAGGTAGGCATGGTTTAATTGCTCAGTTTATTGCTACTCTTGGTTCACCAAGCAATTCTGAGGTACAGAGTTCCCCTACTTCTATAGTCATTCGTATCAACAAAAACATAGAATCACCTGAAGAAGTGTATCAATTATAGAGAATTCAACAATATAAAGCATGACTAAACTATTTTGTTTACCACTTACACCAGGTAATTTGTCTCCCCTGCCACTACCAAAACAAGTTATATTAATACCCATAAAAACTACTGATGATTTGTTTATGTGTCATTTCACTGTGGTGAAATTACAGAGACTGTGTCCCACCATAAATCCCTGTTTGCCTTGTTGCATAGAAGGTGTTTTGATGCTGTCAAAGCAAGAGCATAGCAGCAATGTCATGGGTAGAAGGGTGATGGCCTGGAAGTCTTTTATATGGAGACATTAGAAAGATATTCTGCTGCAGTTCCATCTCCAACTAAAAGGGAAGGGTGTTAGTTCTGCAATTAGATGTGACTCAGCAAATACATGCTCCATCTTCTAAGCACTTCAATTTGTCCAAAGTAGGTTTACTTTGTTTTTCAACCAGCTTCGACTTTCACAGTTGGCAAATGCAAAGAAAACCTACCTATTTCCTGCAAGGAAACTGACCACAAATTTACCAAATACGACCAATCATAAATAACAACAAGAATATGTAAATGGCTGGAAAAATAAACACTTTGGGTAATATACACTAGCTGGCAGCAAATGAGTCTTTTCTTCCTAAGACAGCACATGAAGACAAAACACACCAGAATTTTTTGACACTTCTCTACTTTTTTCCATAGAAGATATTAATCAGTATCAACAAGTAAGATATCAAGAAATTCTGTACACACCTATTTCTTCAGCTTGTAATATTCATGTATTGATTTCTCTAATGATTGACTGAAGTATTGTTTGTACCTACAACTACAGCTGAAACTTAAAGAGGGAACACTACAAAAAATATTGCTAAGATAAAAACCAATAAAAGTAAACGTTAATAAACACAGGAATTATGTAAAGGGTTACATGAGTAAGTAACGAAAGGGAGTAAAGAAAACTATAGTAGCACACAAAAACTGCTATTTGATGAAATGTCATATTTATTCTTCAGTATTTCTAAAAGGTACTTGCCCTCCAATGTGTTTGAAATAGCAAATATAACAATACACATCTTAAACCTTTGCACAATATTAAGACTGAAGGATGCTACGAAAAATCTCCATGCTTTCTGAAAAACATATTTCTTGACCTCCATATAGAAAATACTTACAATCTGACCCTTACAAGACAGATGGCACACCCATTGTGCAAAACTAGACAATGGGAAGAAACATTGCTTTGACAAGTGGCATGAGATTTCTTTGTCTGCAGAGTAGTACATTGTAAGGAATACTGTCTGTGAACAGTTTTCTATTAAATATAGAAAATAATACTGATCTCACAATCTCACTGAAAAAGGGATTACAATTTAGGTTATGATATCCTGATCTTCTGTCCTTACTGTAAATTAATAAATGAGATACAGGAAAGTGTCAGCATTTTAATTTTTCTAAACAAAAGAACACAATAAAATGTCTAAAGTAACTCCATGGCAAATCTCCTGGGCAAAAATGCATTATACCTAGCATAACAAACAGAATTCCAACATCACAAAAGAATCTATTTTTAGTTTTTCTGGCCAAACTGAGACTTTCTTTCTGGATGTTTAGTTTAGGTTCATGATCTTAGATATATGGAGCACCATCGATATTGCCAATGCATTTTTCTCCATTCCTTTGGCAGCAGAGTGCAAGTAGCTTCTAGTTTGCTGTGTTAGGCGCTTTCTTATATGTCATCAAAATAAAGCCATCAAGCCAAGCACGTTCCATGAAATTATAGAGTTGCACCACTGGTTTAAGCACCTGTTATGCTTAAACACAGTCCACAACAAAAGCACATAATTTTCAGGTATAGTACAGCCACAAATCACATCCTAAATACTACTTCTGTACCTCAACTATAAGTCCTTGCAAGCCATTAACAAAACAAGCATCATCATCCACATTGATAGAAATCAGAAAGCTTTCAGGGCCCAGAAAATTCAGACAACAAAAGTATGAATTCTAAGCAGGAGAAAAAGTATATTTATTACCCCTGCATTTCTGAAAGAATTCAGAAAGCATATTAAGAACCAATGGCAAAAAAACATAACATATTTTCTCCTAAAGAAGTAGCTTACTACCACTCTGCAGAATTAATCTTCAGTTGTGGGGAAGACGAGGGACACTGTTGGACCTTAGTCTGAGATCTCATGAGTGAGAATCGGTTCTGGCTGCCTGCCAGAGAGAATGGTACAATGGCGTGGCTACAGCCAAGAGCAATAACATTCAATGAGCCTCATACTTCACTCCAAAATCTATAAAGAAGAAGGGTTCCATCTACTCTCATATCAGTCTAAATGAAAAACAGTTACTTTCAACATCTGATTATAGCCCAGTGTTTTTAAGACCAAAAAGATCTTAAAAACTAGAAGTAAGGATTTTCAACTTTCTCCCACTCCATGCCAGTACAGTAACATCAGATATGTTTCTCTTTATCTTTTCCTCAAGTCACAGGCTGAGTCATTTATACATCTTTATCTGAAAGGAGGGAAAAATTATTTTCATACCCGTTAAAAAATAATTACCAAACCCAACAAATGTAAAGAAAATAGCTGACCTTGAAAATACATCCAAGGAAAGCTCAACCATCTCAAGCTTAATAAGGAAATGCATCATATTTTTATCACTTCCAACAACAGACATATACCAGATCAACACCTGTATATTCATTAAGCAACTTGAAATGAGCACACTACTTTATCCTGCTACAAACAACAGAAGATGCATTCTTCTGAAGCCATTGTATTACAGATTGCTTTGTAACATCAGTGTAGTAAGACTGACAATGAACTGTACTTTTAGGAAAAAAATGACCACCAGCTACTTCTCTACAATTAAAGAAAGTTCTTCCTTTTACAGCCCTGTTATTTGTTATACATGTAATGAGTTGCTGTAGTAGAAATATTACTATTGTTATTGAAGTGCATCTTGTTGGGTTTATGGTCCTGTTCTCTACTATGAAGCATTCTACTTCAATCAAATTATTCAGTGTCTTGTATCTTTGTCGTATTTCACACGTGGACAGAAAGAAATGCACTGTCACCAAAAAAA
>VZTE01001460.1:41098-65888 GCA_013397775.1 Eulacestoma nigropectus
AGGGCGCGTCTCCCAGATGCATGTGGCAGCTGTTTGTGGGAGCCTGGCTGCTGCTGCCCAGCCCAGCCATCTTCTGCTGCTGCTTCGGGTTTCTCGCTACACTTTAACCTGATACCCCATGTCTGCCTCACCTCCCCGTGGCTCCTGCTACGGCTCCGGAGTTGGTGCTACATTTTTGTTTGCCACCCCCGGTGTGCCCGCCTCTGCCGTTCCAGCTGCTGCTCCGAGGTTCCTGCTACAGCCCATTTTGCCATCCGGAGGGCCACCGGGCCCGGCCGCCCCTGTGGGTTTGTAGAGGAAGCCCCTTTTCCATCTCTCCCGCCAGCTTGCCCGCCATTACCCACGTGCAGAGAGGCGGCCGAGCTCGCACCACAGCGCCCCCTGCAGCCACGGGGGACTCATCGCACCCGCCCTGCCCGGCCGGGAGCCAACAGCGCCCCGCCGGCTCTGACCAGAACTGCACCGAAGGGGAAAGTGCCTGCAGCCGAGAGAAGGCTGCTACTGGGTTTCTGGTTCTGTTTGTTGTTGCTGCCAGTGTTGTTGTTTGTTTGCCTTGTTTTTTATATAAATATATATATATCTATATCTATATATATATATCTTCTAGTGAAGAATGGTTATTCCTTTTTCCCATATCTTTGCCTGAAAGCCCTATAATTTCAAAGTTCTAATAATTTGGAGGGATGGGGGTCACATTTTCCATCCCAAGGGAGGTTCCTGCCTTCCTTGGCAGACACTTGTCTTTCAAACCAAGACACACAATCAAAAACTGTTTCAGAGTGAATTTTTCAACACCTGTTGGTAGTGCGGAGCCAGAACCTGTCAGGGCTGGAGGGTGCCGTTTTTGGTGCTTGGGGAGACTGTTTCTCCTTCCCCTCTCCCCTTCCACCCACTCAGAAACAGCATCATCTGCACCATTTTTCTTTGTTCTGGGGGAGTCTATGAGATTTAGCAACTTTATATCTAGTGATTATTTACTGTTATTTTTTGCCTGTTGCTGTTTCATTTTTTAGTAAACTATTACTTTTTTACTTATATCTACTCATATTTCTCTCCTTATTGGTAGAAAGGGATCAGTTAAAACCAAAGGGGAGGTAACTCTCTTGGAGTGGTTTTCTATTCCTTGATCATCTGCTCCATGCCCAGAAATGGTTGCTGCTGCTTTAAGGTGGGTCCAGAGCGGGGTGGGGGAGAGGGGGTGCCTTGGGGCTCTTCTGCGGGCTCTTTCAAAGCCTCACTCCTGGGGCATCCGTCATGCCGTGTGGACTGGGCTTTTTTTGTGCTTAGCTAACTTGGTTTTTGTTAGCTTAGGCAAGAAGGGTTTTTTTTCCTTTCCCTGGCCTTGGAGACTGCGGCAGCAATCCTTCGGCGGCCTTTTTGCAAAGTGAACTGTTTGGTTTGGTTTTAGTCTGAGATCAGAGAGAACAGTTGATGGGACATGAATCAGCCAGGGACTGGCAGGACGGTGAGGGGCCGCTTTGTCCTGGCCCCAGACCTCGGAACAGCCGAGCCAACAAGAGAAAGGACACCAAATCTGCCAGCTTCATCTGTTGTGAAAAGGGGACCCACGCCAGAGATTCACCAGGTTCACATCTGTTTTGCCCAAGCTGCTGCGTGAACCTCTTGGGTTTTTTTCTTCCCTGAGATAGGAACAAGCGTCATTTTTTTTCCTCCCCACCATGTTGCAGCTGTTGTGGTTTTTTCCTTTCCCTGGCATTTTGGTTTTTTTTGTTCCAGTGCGTGTGGGGTGGGGGGGAGGGGGGTAAGGTCTGACAGTTCAATATCTAGCATTTATTCACCTTTTTTTTCCCTTGCCTTGTGGGCACTGTTTGTCAGTAAATGATTGTTTGGGGGTTTTTTCACTTTCATCCACTAGTATTCATTTTCTTATTGGCAGAAAGGGATTGTTGGAACTCTATTTTTTTAGAGAAAACACTCATTCCAGGGTGTTTTGCCTCCTAAACTTGTGTCTAAACTGGGACAGTAAATCATTTTGGAGTGTTCGCTCCCTTAACTTGTCTTAAACCAAGACATTCCCGCATTTCTTTTGATTAGATAAAGTAGAATGTAAAATTATGCTCATGTAAGTATAAAAGCCATTATAAATGCAAAAAGAAAAAAATAATTTTAAAAGAAGATTGAATAAGCCTGTTTTTAAGGTAGCTGAAAAACCTGAAAGGCTAATGTGGATAAACATAGTGAAAAAGGTAAAGAGAAAAGCCCTCTCTTGCTTCATGGAGGATGCTACAGGACTGAAGGAAAAGACACTCAGAAGTGTGAAAGGCACCACACCAGACAAGCTCATTTTTCAAGACCTTACAGAAGTAAAGTTGGCAAGATATCGAAAAGGTAGAGCTGAGACTTTTTTTCCAAAAACCAAGTTGGAGTTCCTGGGCTTAAATGGATGCTGAAATGAATGCAGCCTAAATCTTATGATAACCAACTAGATGTACATTTTTTTTCTTCTAGGTGAACACATTTTCTTTTTACAGGAACATTCTGCTTTTATTACTTTAATTCATAAATACGAATTTTCATTCATTCATTAGCTGTCCTTACAGATATTAGGAGAAATATCTATCCAAGGAGTTGCATGTGAATCACTGAGCAGTAACACAGGAACAACACTTATCTCTATAGATCTTTTGTCCATTCCCATCTATCCTCTCTGATCTAGGTTTTTACTAGCAGAAGTAAAAGGAAAGTATACCAGTACTAATGGCTGGAAAGCTCAGCTATAGAAACAGCCAAGAGCACAAGACTCTGTCTGTCAGGGCACAAGCTAGAAGTCAGCCTCTATTAAGTTACCTTATGGCTAGGTGAATTGCTGCATTTCTTTCCAAAAAATGAGGATTTTTGCAATGGGGAATCTAACATCTAACAACTATTTTTGTGGAGATACACTGGCTAGAATATTGGAGAAGGGATATGACTTTTTTTGTTGTAGCAATGAACTGGGTCATGAAAAAGTTCATACAAAGAAGTTAGGTATTAAAGCACAGCATAGAACATGGCATGTGCACACATAACTAGGCATCTTTCAAATTCTATTCTTTAATCACAACAGGTTCTGTGGAAAAGTAATTTATTTGAACTATGCATGAGGTAGCACGATTTGGCAGTACACTGGCATTTCAATAAAACCCTCTAGAAAAACTTCTTTTTAGTATAATTCACTAGAAAAACTTAGTCTTCATTCTACTCTGTATTGAATAGTGAATACTTTTCGTGATAGAGAGCACTATACATTTAGGACACTTGAGACATTTAATCCACCTCTGTTTAAAATAGGGACCAAACACATTCAGGCAGAATTTTAAAGGTGATAATACCTTGCTAAACCTACCAATACTGAGCTTCCTAAAGGTCTGCTTAAAAACATATGCTAAATATGTAGTATATTACTTTAATACATAATTTACATTTGTGGAATCATGTATTTGGAACCACCTGATCCTGTATTTTCACCTGAATTTGTGGTTATATTCACTTTTTAACATCACCTTCACTAAAAAGACACCAAAAGAAAACAAGCTTTTCTGACATTTCTAGATCAATCTTTCTGAAATTTTATTCTGCCTCTTTCTGACAGGGTAGGTTACTCTGAATTTGATCTGGCATATTTTTCATATTTTACAATAAGCTGTTGAAAGATTGGTAATGTAACAGACATACTTCAAATGGGGCTCCTTTTTTTGTAGCCGAGGTACCAGAGCAAGGCTGGCCTATATGAAGATAGCTGGAATAAAACTAAGGAAAATAGAAAAAAACCCCAATACCATAATTTTAAAGATTAATTTATTTTTAAAAAGAGTTATTTAGATCATCACATTGTCTGTGAATCTACTCTGACACATTTTTGCTTAGCTAGTCTTACATTCCATCTATGTTGAAGGCATAATGGAGTGTTTTGTTTTTTAAATAAAGCAGCCGTTATGGAAGGAGATAGCTCAGATTCTTAGAGAGTAAGGCTGAAGTGTCCATGTTACTTTAGCCTCAAAACCAAACAATGTAATTTTTGTATTCCTTTTGAATTACCAAGTTTATAGCTAAATTGTCATCAACATTGATTTCTGTTTTGTGACTCTCCAAAGGGTAAGTCTATTATCAAGGTCATGCAAATCAAAGTATGCAGCAATATATTATTATTTACTATCACCCAATAAAGGGATAGGAATTGATGAAAGGGCTTATTTACCATTTCTGAAGTATAAAAGAATTATCAGCATGTATTTATGCTGTACAGAGACCTTATTGGCTAGTGATTTTCACCCAGAACAGGTGTGATGGAAAGATTAACTTCCTCAGTACATTATTTCAGCATTTCTACTGAGATTTGTTATTAATCTAGGGCAAACCATGACATTTCAAATCTTTACCCTGGCTACCCTGTGAAATCTGTTGAGTAATGTATTAGTTTATGAAGAATTTTTTATATAATCCTTCAGCTTTTCATTAGCTGGTGAAGGCTAGCATATAAAAGTGCTGATTTTTTCAAAATCAATATTTAACCATGAAGAGTTCCATAAATGTTATGAGTAACTTTAAAAACCGATATGTATGTACAAAGTGCAAATTTATACTTAGCGTTCTTTAGTTTACTCGTTCCCTTAGGAAGTATCACAACTTACATTCCACATTAAGTAGTTAAATCCTCTCCAACCAACTTTCCTATATTTTCTTTGACCTTTACACTTTTGTACTAAGTTACCTTTAATATTCAATGGTCCAACACTTTCATATTGTAGTTACTTAATTTGAGCTTGATTCTGTCACAGCTTTTAACATAAAGAAGAGGCTTTGGGGGTCACAAACCAGGTTTATAATTATCTGCTTTTCCCTACCACTCCCAGCACATATTGTAACTGTGTGTCACACAGAAATTTTAATTGTACAATCTGGTATACACTGTAAGTGACAAAGTGAAGCCCAAAAATTTAATTTTATAGCATCTACATGATTGAGAACCTTAATACATAGGTTCTGTTTTGTTGTTTGCTGTCCTCTGTGGAAACTGTGTTCCTTTACCAAAGTCTTCCAAATACCAGTGTTCTGACCTTTAAACTCTTCAAAGCCATCATGGGCTTCTCCCTGTTTGCATTCTTCCACACAAGGAACTACTGAGCTTTCTTCAGAATCATTAATAATTCTGAACAGAAAAGTCTTCATATTTTTGAAGTTACAGATTATTTTCAGTACACAATCATACTGTGTTATTATTTCTCCCCAACCTTGGGCAAACCTTCAGAACTATAATTTCAGTAGGCTTCGCTGAGCCTGATTGCAGAAACACTGAGGCAAGTAAATATTAGATAGCTTAGGTGGCTTTTGTATATAACAGGAGACAGAACTAGTGCACTCACTCAGGTTTTCCATTTTATCTATTTAAATATACTCACACTAAGGATAATTATAATGTCTTAAAAACAAAACAGCCCAACTCTGCTATTATGCTGTTCTACTTCAGAGAAGTACTTAAGTCCAGTACAATAAAAAATGGCCTTTTGTGCATTAAACTCACTCCTTTTCTTATAAATGAAAAAATGCAATAAACTAAGCTCCATTGGATAGCTCTTTGATCTCCCAAGTGGTCTGACTGTTTGTAACTTTGAAGCCTATCTACAGTGACAAGTGATCTAGCCCTTTTTCAAAGGCGATCATTCATAGAACACACAGATGAACATTGCTTGTAACACCCATGTTTGTAATTTAGGTTTGATATCCCTGCATACTTCTATCCAGATTGAAGGTCCTTTGTGAGATCACCTATCTGCTTTGCTCCAGTTTCTACATATTGAGTTTTATTTTAAAACTTGCTTTCCTTCATATGAGGAACAGTACCTTGTTGGACTTCAGGTACTCACACTGCATTTCATTCTGCAGCTCTTGCTAGAAGCAGACAGGGCTGAGCAATATCCAAAATCTAACACAGCTTTAGATACTGCTTACTATGTTCTTCACTTGGGAAAACAAGTATCTACTGAACTAACCAATCCCAAACAAAATAATCAGTGGGATTGTGTCATGGTCATGTACCAGACTCATAAACAATATTCACAATCTCTTTCTTATAATTAGAGTGTGTTCAGCTCTTGCAAAGATCAGAAGCTATGTAAGGGGGGCTGTGGGGAGCAGGCAAGCGCATGAAAGAAGACCTGGAGGAAGGGGTAAATTTTGAAGTAAGGGCTTAAAAAACCCAAAAAAGACTAATCAGCCTATGGAGCAGCCCAGTGGTCTCCATATGTAACCATTGTTAAATTATGTATTAAAAACTAGGCAGTTTTTGCCTTAATTTATTAAGTTCTTTATAGAAATCCAGATTGCAGAAGTTAGCATAACTTGATTTTGAACAAGGTGATATTGCTTATATTTTCCATACAGCCTCATAGCATATCTTCCAAATCCAACTGATACGATAATGATGATAGAAGATAATTCTGTGTATGTGATTTATGGGGGTTTTTTCCTGTTCTTTGGTCATTCTCTATTTTGGACATTTATTCTCCTCAGCCATGTACCAGCTCTATGTCTTGCTGTTCACAAAGCAGCTGGTGGTGATGAATAACACTGCTGCATTACTTTCTTGGAAGAGGCATAGCTCTGATGACTAGTAAGTCATCTGCACAGAAATCGCATCATAATCAAGCAATAGATGTTTTAGTGTAACTAGACTATCAGAATAGCATGCAGATTTTGTCCCCCCCCGCCCCAAATTTAGCTCTTTTAATCTGTACTGAGACAAATATATCTCCATCAAATATCAGTGTAATTGCCTGTTAATTCTCTCCCAAACCTCTTACATTCATTCTGTCCATGTGTATGCTGTTCCACTCCTCATTCCTTTCCCATCACAAAAATAATTTCCTGAAAGATTTTTGCAAAGAACACATTTTCTTGATAATTGTAGAACATCTGCAAAAAGTACTTGTTAATTTTTTTTTTAAGAAAGTAACCATCAGTGAGACTCCCATACACATATTTTGCAAGCTTGAAAAGTAGTAGAGCGTAATCCGTTATTATAGAGCTTAAAAACAAGTATGTCACTGTAGCACTTATTTAGAAACGTTTGGCCTCAAATACAGACTAGTCCTGGGGGCAATTCCCTTCACTTCACAGCTTTGCCTTTCATGCTTATTCTCAAAGGCAGTAGCTAGAAGATAATAGTTCATAATACAGAAATGTAAAAACATCATTTAGGCACAACTGGTATAGAATAATCTTTGGACAGTTGCTTGTTTGGATTATTTCAGAAGAACATTCAGGAAGCACCAGACAGGTTAATTTCAGTTAAAAGTTAATTTCCTTTTCCAGATAGAAATCTGGCTCTATGCGCTTCTTCTGAGGGTGATAAATCTTCATATTGGAACTTAAGGATCTGGATCCTTGAGTCACATAAAAGAGAGCCCCCAAAAGGTGACATAACTTAAAATTCCTAGTCTATGATACAAAATTTCACCCTTGTATCCCAGCATGAATTTCTTTCCTACAACGAAACATCCTTAGCTTTCCAATACTGCACACCCCCCCCAAACCCCCCCATTAATTCAAAACACGGCTTTGGACATTGAGATCATTCTTCTTTGTGGAAGCATACATCAGGATTTCATGGTGACTAGTAGCAGTGCTGGATATTTAGCTTAGCAAGATAGCAAATTCCAGTAGCATAAGGCACGTCTGTATTCATGAGCCAAAGCTACTCAGTGGAAGAAGAGGAGGATGAGTTTGTCCCTGATATTTCTGTTACCTTGATTCTTAGTCCACCTTAAGTCATCAGGAGATGGGAAAAGGTATTTTCTTGTTTATTCTAGCAATTCTTAAACCAAATAAAATATCATTTTCCCATTGTTAGATACAGGGAACTCACAGCATGTGAATTAGAAGGTTGATACAACTTATGCTTACAGAGAAAGATAGCCAGTGTTTTTTAACTGGGCAGGCTTCTTTTATTAACTCAGTTTTATTATTAGTTCACATGTGTCATCTACAAGATGATACAAAGAATTTAATTGTTAATTATTTTGGGCATTTGGGTATTATTTCTAACAGACTCATACATTCACAGGGTAGTTTGATCCTTGTCACACAACACAAACATAAGCATTACGTATTTTATTAGATGTAATGATTAGATGTGTTTTTCAAGCACAGACTGGCAAAAAGCAGAAATTATTATTTAAGGTATTCGAAGTACAACCATCACCATTTGATGGGTCTTACATATATCTGTTACCATTGTGCTGCAAAGAGGAGTGCTAAGGATTTTTTCCCATGGCTTTGCCTGAAAGCGGGATAGGGGAAAAAAACCCAACCGAAATTACTGGCTCTGCTTATGGTCGGTCTGCTTATTTTTTTAGGATGCCTGAAAGTGGGCTGCTATATGCGGTCAGTAACTGCTGCTAAAGGACACATTTACAGTAACTTTCATTTAGTAGCCTGGAACAACAGCAAATTACCTGAGAAGGGAGCAAATTCTTCATAGTAATATTTCAGTAGCTTTAATCACAAATTAAAATAGTTTGTAAAGTTTTTCTAAATACGATTTTCAGAAAAGTCTTCTTTTTAAATACATAGCTAATGCTAAGATCTCAAGTGAGATTATTTTTGGGCACAATGGTAACCAATGAGTCTTGTATTTTTTAGCCAGAAAGTTACTAAAAAGGAACTGAAGGAAGAAGGCAGCCCTAAGAAGTTAAGCTTACTGAAATCTATGGAGCATTTGTGCTCAAAACCCAAAGGGAACTTGTGAGAGCAGAAAATCTCTATAGAAAATTGATCTCTAGTTTTCAAATATTTGGCCTTACTCTCAAAAATAATTTCTGCTTCCTATTGATCAGGTCAAGCATTGAGAACATCAGAATAAGTTCATCAGTACTACTCCACCAATTTACTTCATCCTTGATTTGGATTTTCTTATGGGGTTGACAGGCCCTGTAGGTGCACTGCATTGGGTTTCTCTGATACCCCATGGAGAAAAACTACTTCGAGAAAGAGTTATAATAAATGTAAATATTACCATTGATTTAGTCTGTAATACTCACAAAGCTAAAAATAATGAAGAGCCCAGCATCCATTCTATAGAGGAAGTAACTAAAATGTCAGTTAAGCAAAGAGCCTCTGAAACTTAGTTTTCTGATATACTTTTCCCTTAAAATGCTTATATGGAAATTGAGTATATTTCAAACAGGTATATGGAAAGCCATTGCGAAGTTTCTAGCTTGTTAGGGACTTCTGTATTTCATATCACATTTCTTTTTTAGAGTGAATGTGGATTATGACAGCCAGTATATTTTTTTCATAGCTACATAAACCTCCATGGATTTGTTGTCATGGTTCATTTTCAGTACATTATCATTTTTGTATTTTTTACTTCATCTCTCTTAATTTTCAATTATTTGACACGTAGGATTTTTTTTTCCTTTTTACTTTATTGATTGAAAATATCTTACATTAAAAAAAAATTAAAAGGTAATTTTTTCCAAACTCTTTACTTAACCAAGACCAGCAATCTACCCGGTCTCCTGAATTCATAAAGATTCATAAAATCTTTAATTAATAGTTTTATGAAATTGCAATTATGAGATTGATCAATAGTAATAGTTGTTCTGATTATTAAAGTACTTTCTGCTGCAAGTGTACTTTAATTCAAAAACTTACTGATCTGTTATGGGTATATGAAACCATTTTCTAACTTGTATTTTGCTTTGAAATGTTCGAGTCTTAGGGTTTATTAACTCTAAGAAAATGGATTTTTTTTTTTAATGAATAGTTAGGTGATATCTCCACATTTTTACTTAATGTCTCTATATTTTTATCTTTAGATAGAAATGACTGCATAAAAAGGAGACAGAGTAGCTATTGTTCATGGTTTATGGATTGTGAAGAAAAAGAAGGACCTTATAGTCTCCCTGTAATCAAGTACAGCTGGACTCTCATTGTCTGATTAAGAGAGATGTATGTAAAGTGTATTTAATCTTTCAGTCATTTTTGCAAAACGGTTCAGCCCTCACCTTCAAATACCCTCAAATCTAATATCACTAGTCCAAGGTAGGAGTTCAGTTCTACAAATAACTTGATTCCATTCTAACAAAAGAGTTTTGGCTATATTTTTAAAAGCATAACATTTTTTAACATCTGTAATTCTCTCTTGCTACCCCCTCCTCTCTCTCCTTTTATTCCTCATTCTCCCTTAACAGATGTGCTGACTTTTTCATGTCAGTTCTTTCTTTTAAAAAAACACAGAGCTTTTTTTTTAAAATTTTTTGTTTGCATATATTGTCACTGTGACTAAGTCTAACCAGTGCTCATTCAAGAAGAAGGGAAAAAAGTTTTGTTTTCAATAGATTTCATCAATTAAATTAAGTTGTTGTGCTTAGAAGGGCGTAGTCAACCTTAGAAGGTTGACTAAGCACTTACACAGTTACTTATTGTAAAGTTGATGGGAAGTTCTGAAGGTAGAATTGGCAGATATCTGGCTAAAATTAAATTAAAATTAAATTCTTGCTAAAGTTAAACTCTTGCTAAAATAAAACTGACAAAATAACCACAGAAAAGTTAGTATAAGGCTTCTTCTCACTATAAAAAGAGAACAAGTATCCCATGATTATAAGCAATCATGTCTTATGATTTTGAGTTTCCAGTGTTAGTCTACAAGATTCTATGTTACAGGTCCAAGTTTTATTTCAGGGATTATTGCTTTTTCATGTCTTACAGAGGTAGTCACACAGTGCACTGTATTTTGTGTTACCTCTACTTGTTCTCCATACACAAGAGCAAAAGCACATTCCCATTTCTCATCTTTAGCCATTTGAGGAGGAAAGTTGAGGTCTACCTGTCAAAATAGGTAAGCATTACACTTCCAATTAACCACAAATCAGGCAAAATAACAACAAACAAAAAATAAGTAACAAAGTAATGATTTCCTCTCATTGTGAGGCTGGATAAGTTACTTATTAATTTAAGGATTTTTATTCTTTACATAGGGTATTTGTATGTGCCTTATAGAAGCACTAATATTTACAGAAAAGGATATACTATTTTCTAACTCTAAATGTACAATTTATTCAGCAGTGGGCCTGAACAAATCCATAGCTTCTCAAAACCACTTGATATATTTTATCTCTAGAAGGAAGGTGCATGCACCTCAGTTAACTTGAAGCAATACTGATCGGTTAAAATATTCAGTCTCTGCAATTACTAGAATATTCACTGGGATAAATTTATGTCATTACTTATTTCCTCAGAAAGAAGAGTGAAGAAGAGTGAATAGAAGACTAACAGAGACTGTCTGCAATTGAAAGATTCCAAGTGATGTGTTGTTGAAGCATGGATAGACAAGACCGTTTAAGTTCAGTTCACAGTAGAGACACTCCACTCTCAAAACAGATTTTTCAAATACCTGTGGGAAGTTTGGCTTCTAGAATAAACACAAATGTATCAGTTCACATGTTCCCCAGTCTCCCTAAGACTTCACCTTTACTCAAGTTCAATATTCAGTATCCATTCAGATCTATCTACAAGCAAGCTCTGGTTCCAAAATCTAGCTTGCTGTAGAAGCACATATCACTCTTAGAACCATGTTTCTCTGTGATAAATTCCTTGTTTTTCACCAAACCCCCTGTACCACTATGCCACTCTAAAACTTAACCATCATCCCCAGGTGACCTGAACCTCCACGCAGCATGTAACTTCTCTACAAGTAATCTAGCCTGAATACATTGCAGAAATCCAAGTTCTCTGCAAGACCTTGAAAGCCCACCTAACTACAGGTTAATTTATTTGATACTATTGTATAGCTGTATAATAGAAACGTTTAGTAGATTAATGTGCAAGACACTATGCGTCCATCTCATACAGGCAAATATTTTGCATGTGCATACAAAAGCTTTAAAAGGAACTATGTTCATACGTTTCTGTTCTTTCTGAATAATAATGTTCTAGTAAAGAAAGAAACCTCAAATTGAGAAAGAAACTGATAGGCTTTTCCTGGTACAATTATGTTGTAACGGGTACTAATTTGCTTTACTTAACAGTGTATTTCACTATTGATTACTCCTAGTGTTGCTGTGCTGTTGCACAATGAGACATGATAAGCAGCTTCTCTTCCAAAAACAATTGTTCAAATTATTGATGAATTTTTCTATTGTGCAGTCCAGAGCAATTAAGGAACAGGCTCTCAACTGCTCCAGTCGTTGTCAGTCTCTTGCAAAGAGCTAACACAAAAGCTGATTAAGTTACCAGGAAGAACTGCCAACTTTTAATTGTCCTCCAATATTTAGGATGGATATTTGGAAGATCAATTACACCTGAATTACTATCCTGGAAATAAATACACATTTCTGGTTCAATTATCATGTATTCTAAACCAAAAGAGACATTTCTTTGTTCTGAGTAAGCTCTTCCTCTTTTTCTATCTCTATATCCCTTTTCTAGGGAACACCCCCAGTCAGCAGGTAATAAAAAAAAGTAAAAATAAATAATAATAAGACAAAAATCCCTGGACACTATGGAAATGACAACAGCTAGAGACTTGCAGAAGCATTTGTTATTCAGGGTAGTCATATTCCAAAAGGTAGGAAATAATACAAAGTTACAAAATAGATTTGAAATACATTTCTCTCTTTCTAAGAAAGGGTGGGGGCCATGGGGAGTTGATCAAGAGAGCCTACTTGCTAAGGGAACACCAGCTAAAGTTGATACTTCCTTAGAATATTTTTTTGTTTGTTTCAGTATCTTATTTTTGCTAGCTGTCATTCAGGATCAGACTGAAGTAGTGCCGAGAAAAAAGCTTGGAAGCACTGCTCATGCATTTTACCCGTCAGGGGAATTAGATCAAATTATTGATGACCTGTAGTAGACTCTTTAATTTGCAAGTGTAAACCATATGTGACAATGCTAACTTCTTGTCCAAGTCCCATCTTTCTACAACTTAGAACTGTGAAGTGCAATTTAAAGGTTAAACAGTCAGCTTTTTCACAAGGAACAAAATGATAAAAAAAAAATCTGGTTTCAATGTGTTCTCTTTACCTCATAGCTTTAATCCCTTTACTATTTCTACAGAGAAGGAAGGGAAAAGTGGGACATTTTTTCTTCAGATATGGCACTTTGTATTTTTTATTTCATGTAACTAGATCGCAGACCTTGAATAAAAATCTCTGCTGACTAATCCACAAATAGAACAAGAATGAGCTTGAACTGATGTTGATATAAAACATCTTAACTTTCCCCTTATATACGTCAAGTTTTCAGGAAAAGGACTGTTCTTGATGTTTGGATACTTGATATAAAAGAAGGTGTTGCAAATCTATCCCTGCTCCCCTGCCTCTGCTTCAAGTGATAAATAGATTAGTCAGCTAGACACTAGAAATTAAGTTCTATAGGAGGTTGTAAACAGTAACAGCATGAATCATCATCAGGATGCTTAGGGAATTTGGAACTCAAAAATTCTACAGCTGGCAGCATTTACAAAATTGGAGAACTCAAGTGACATGACTAAGTCATCAGATGCATCACTCCATGTAGTGCAGATGAGTCATCAGATGTGTGTCTGACTTACATAGAACAGCAATCAGACCTAATTCAAATTACTGAGCTGTACCTTGGTGTGGTTAGAGTCTTTCAGAATCAAGTCATCCAGAAAGTTAATTCAACAGACTCTATAGAGATGATTTATTGAGATTGAAAATTTCCTTCCTGTACATCATTGAACAAGCCTTACTTTATATTTATTTTCTTTCAAAACAGTTTTCTTTATAGAACACTGAGGTCTATGCATTCAAATTGCTATAATTTTGCCACTTCAATCATCCTCTTTTAGTTATACTTCTGAGAAATACTATTATAGTGTACTTCAGTACAGCTGGCTTGAAAACAAATTTCCCATCTCTAATATGATAGTAAGATTTTAAATGTCTTTCCTTCAGTTTTTTGGTCCCTGACAAAAATATTCAACTAAACCAGAAACAAGTTATAAATTTTCATTGACAATTTTTCAAAAAGTGTGAATACTTTCTTTTTATCCTTTATACAAAGCTTATAAAATTAGATTTAGACAAAAGCCCTACAGAGTACAAGGGAAATTTTATATTCAGTAACATGGAAAGAAAAAAGTTCAAACCTCCTCCTACCAAAAAAAAAATCAATCTCTGTAATATTCATCAATTCATCTGCTGTACTTTTTTAGTTGATCATATTTGCGCTTTAAGGTTATTCTTTAGTGGACAAATACATTAATGACTTTTTCTGCAGTTCAGAGACAGTTTTTTCTGCCATTAGAAAAGTAAAATTTTCTTTGCTATAGAGAAATTTCTGATTTATTAATGGTGTCAATTAATATCAGATCTTGGTAAATTGTTGTCATGGTTTGACACTGGCCAAACACCAAGCACCCACGACAGGCACTCACTCACCCCTACAACTGGGCTGAGGAGAGAAAAATTTAATGAAGGGTTTATGAGTTGAGATAAGGACCGGGAAAAAACACTCCAAGGGCAAAACAGGCTCAACTTGAAGATATAAAGTGAATTTATCACTAACAAGATCAGAGCAGGAAAATGAGAAGTAAAATAAGCCCTTAAAACCACCTTTTTTCCCCCCAACTCCTCCCTCTTTCCCACTGACAGCACAGGGAGACAGGGAGTGGAGGTTTTGGTCAGTTCATCACCTGAGGTTTTCTTCCACTTGGCCCAGGGAGAGGACTCCTTCCCCTGTGAGACTGTGAGGTCCCTTCCCACAAGAGACAGTTCTCTGTGAACTTCTCTGACGTGGTTCCAATCTCATGAGCAGCAGTCCTCCCAAAACTGTTGTGGCATGGGTCATTCTTCCATGGGGTGGAGTCCTCCAAGGACAGGCTTCTCCAGCCTGGGAGCAGGGGCCCTCTCTCTCCACCAGGTCTCCCACTGGATCACAGCCTCCTCCAGGCATCCACCTGCTCCAGCATGGGCACCTCCCCCACGGGCTGCAGGTGGATCTCTGCATTCCCCCTGGACCCACGGGCTGCAGGGGCACAGCTGCTTCACCATGATCCTCACCACGGCCTGCAGAGGAATCTCAGCTCTGGTGGCTGGAGCACCTCCTCCCCCTCCTTCTCTACTGACCTTGGTGTCTCCATGTTGTTTCTCTTACATGTTCTTACTCCTACTCTGGCTGGAAAATTACAACTGCCCCTCACCTTTTGTCTTGATTTCTTCTTAAATATGTTATCACATGAGGCGTTACCATCATCCCTAATTGGCCCAGCCTTGGCCAGCCGCATGTCCATCTTCAGAGCCATCAGGGATTGGCTCCGCCGGACATGGTAGAAGCTTCCAACAACTTCTCACAGGAGCCACCTCTGTGGCCCCCCTTGCTACCAAAAACCAGGCCATGAAAAACCAACACAATTCGGTTGATCAAAGAAATGTTTAGAGAACTTAACTTTAATGAAGTCAAACATAAAGGAAAGAATCTTTTGTAACAATAGGAGACAACTACCTCTAACGTGTTTGTAAGAAGTGTTTGAAGTGTAAATCAAGTTAAATATATGCATATATATAAATTGTAGTTAAATATATAGTGTTTATTTTTTCCTACTTTTCAAAACAACCCCCTTAATATACCACAAAATAGATAAAACTATTAACTCTTTCAAAATTGCCACAAATCACTTCATTACACTTTCTAAATAAAATATATTATCTTCACATCTCATAAATCCAAAGAGAGTTTCAGTCCCACTTGAGTACTGCAATTCAGAAACTGGGGGCTGTGTTTTGCTTTCATTTATTATTCAACACAGTAATTCAGCAGATTAAACAAGTCATGAGGACATAAGAATAGTTCTGCAGACACTTAAATCCATCCCTGCTTCTGACAGCAACTGGAAGAGAGATATCTGAAGGACAGTTTAAGAACTTCCCCCAGCTGTAGTGCAAGCTACTGAATAATGGGAAGAACAAACTTCCTAGGTCTTTACACAGCCCTCACTCCATTTCTCTTTCAACAGCTTTTACAAGGCTTCCTTAAACCCACCATCCTAGCTGGATTGATTTTTCAACAAAAGAGACATTGCTCACTCTTTATTTACTATATTTCTGCTGCAGTTACCTATTGCAAGACCGACCCAAGACTCAAAGAGGAGCTGGTAGCTACACAGAGTAGTCTGTGTAGACAGCAGTTAGGCACAAGGTCCACCTTACACTACTTTCAGCTATAGCCTGGACCTTTTCTTGATGTTACTTGGGCCCACATCTTACTTGAATCCTTCAGCTTTGCTTCATCTCTCTTTACAGAAGCTACTTCTGTAGTACTGCTCCCTAAGAAGCATCAAGCTGCTTTCAAGAGCAAACTTACATAAGACTTCTTACTGATTCTGTCAAGTACCTGGCACTGCAAGCAGCAGCCACAATAACAGCAAATGAGTATTTTGTGCTGGCAAAACCACTCATAGACATTCCCAGTTTCAGTCATTCCTCCCACACTACCCAGTGCAATAGCAAGAGGATGATATTTATTTCTGTTACAGATAATTTGATAAAGTATTTCAGTAATGACACAGGAATTTTTAGATTGCCAGGTTTTATTACACTTAAATTTTAATCATCTTTACTATTAATTTATACAGATAATTTCAAGGACAAAAACAAATATTAAGAACAGTACATGACAACAAATTTATGTTTTACAGCATAAAAATAATATGATCTGAAGGCTTCTACACTATACCAGATTCCTAGTGTAGTAGCTACATGGGAAAAAAAACCCCAACTACTGATGGCTAGCAATAATGAAAAGCTAATACATGTAAGCTGTAACTGTGAAGAAATGTTAGAGTGTATACTTCTGCTGCAACTATTTAGAATTTAGAAAAGACTGGAAGACCATACCATTTTTCAAAAAAACCCAATGAAAATAACCAATCCACACTCCATTCAGAGAACAAGCAGTCCTGAGATGCAGCATGTTTAGGAACTCAAGTATAATAACTTTGGGTACTAGCTCGTGCGGATCTCTCCAGCACATCATTCACTCTTTAGTGATCTACCTAGCCATCTGTAAAGTAGATATGTCACTTAGTTCTCCTTTTTTCTTTCAGCCTCATTGGTTCATAATTTAAGTTTTGGAGAACCAATGAAATTGTTTTTGAAGAACTCAAGAAACACTTGATATTGCTTGGAACATTACTTCACCTTATGCTTTAAGCAGCTTTCTGTCATTTGTTGTTAGTGATCTCATCACTAACGTGGTTCGTAACATTCTTATGTTAAAGAGGTACTATGAAACAGTGGTTCTCACAAATTCCTTAAGGCTGGTTGGACTGTCCATTTTTTTGTTCCTTATTTAATGATGTTTCAGCATAAAACATTTTTAATATATAAAGTATTTTACAGCATTTTACCCCCATAAAAAAAGAAGTGCTATACATCAGTCCTACATATAATAAAGTAACCCAAAAGGCTGAATTTCCCATTTTTGAGTGAATTTTCATCAATTCTGCATGGATCCTTTTGAAGAAGCACAAAAATACTTGCTGGTGTATTACACAGAGACTTGAGTAATAGAATAATGTATAGGACTACTTTCCTTGAGCAATATTATAACTGCTAATACCTAGAGAATAAACCTTTGTAACATCCAGGTTGCAATTTACTACTTTCTCTCAGATCTTGTAAAGATCCTTTTATCAAAGACATAGTCTTCTACATGCAAAAATAGGCCTATTCAGGTCTTACATTGTTTGATGTTTAATTAGGCCTAGCTTTCTCCTGACGTCAGTGTGGGTGATTTGCCTTATTCAGGTACAAATTCTTTCTAGACAGAAGCAAGAGTATTAATATAGAGCAATTCGATCACTAATATTTTATTCTGTCTGATATCATGCTGCCTATTTGCCCACCTTGCAGAAATAGGATGATATCCAGTAACATACCTTATGTTGTTATGGTGTATTTTCAGTTTATCTGAATTTTTTAATAAATTAAGATTTTCAGTTTTTGTAACTTTGACAATATAGAAATAAAATGAAACATTATTTTATGTGACAGTTCATGATTCATCTTTAAAATTGCTGGTGATAATAAATCTACCCTCATCTTATTTACAATATTAGTCATGTTAAATCAAACTAGTCTTCAAAAGAGACAGTGATTTGCTTACCAGATCAGGTGTTGAATATGGGGTCTATAATACTTACTGCACGTTCTGATCCATCAGGTGTCTATATGAATATTGTTGCCAAATCACCCATTACCTTTCTCTTGTGGTTACCTCTGTAAATGCATTGGTAAGCAAAAAGCAGATATACAACTCCAGTCACCAGAATTCCTATTAAATGGCTATTTTTCTAAGAAATATTAAGGATACTAGGAGCTTTTTCAGTGTGTCAACATCTAACATTATATTTTTTTTTTTTTTTTTTGCCAAGTTATCACACAAATCTATTCTTATGTGTGGAAAACTAGACTTTATTAATACATGTTACTAGTAGCAAAGACAGTATTTTAAAAGCACTATCATCATGCTATTGCACTGGCAGGGATTAAAATCCAGATGAGAATTTAGCAATCCCATGACAATTTAAGCCGTAAGCCACTGTACTCCTAAATACTTGGGTCTTTACTCCTCTAGTAACATTAAAGATCTCAGTCATGATGTGCTGAGAACTTACTACAGAGATGGTTTTTTGGTTTGTTTCTGGTGTTTTGCATTTTTTTGTGTGTGCTTTGAACAACTCTTTAAACTCACTTAAAATAAATATAGATGCAGGAATCATTCATTTATGGAGAGTTGCCACCATGAAATTTTACTTAAATATCTGCTGTATTAGCAGTTACTTAGAATTCTGAAATTCTATTTTGAACTTAAGAATTCAGAATATTGAAATGCTTTCTGAGATACCAGTCTGTTTTATCTACTTCAGTAACAACCTCCAAACTTAAACCAGAAACTTGATGGTCAGTCATTTCCATTGCTCATGTTAGTTGAGCATACTCAGATTCCTCAAAGAGAACCAGTTGCAAAAGAGTAGGTGAAAAGATTAATTTCTATAAGAGATAGAGATAGATTTGGTCCATAAATCCAACTAATGATCTGGTTTTTATTATCAATGTACTGCATCAAAGGAAAACGAAAATAAAATGTAGACAGGTTCTGAATGCAGACTAATACTTGAGTGTAACAGACTCATTATAATGTAAAATGTGTAAAGACTGGTGAGCAACTGTCATGGTTAACAACAGTGAGAAATTATTAACCAAAATGGCAAATACAGCATGAATTTGACAAATGAAAGATTTTCTTTCACTTCTCAAACTGTCAGAACAGTATAAGGTATTCTGGATCAAGAATTTAATAGGAAATTATTTCAACATCACAACCAAATTATTTCTTTCCCTCACATGTCATAAGAATGACAAAAAAATGTACAGGGTTTTGTATATGTTTTCTCTTTTAAAAGCACTCTTTACAAAAATAGCTTCAGAGAGCTGTACGGTTGTTCACCTGGGTATTACTGAGTTTAGAAGTTAAGATGTCACAGACTCCTTACACTCTTAACTACAGGAGACCAAAATCCATGCGATGAAATAAGAGAGGAAAGGTGCAATTCAGTTCATTAATAATGTCATTTTTTCTCATGCAAGGAGTGACCTGGAAAACAGAAACCATGTTATCCAGACTGCCTGACAGTTATTGTGGTCACCAAGGGCAGCTATCAGAAGCACATAATTAGCATTATCATAGTAATAAGGATTAAAAATTTCTGCAAAAGTCTACTGAGATTACTAAAAATGTTTGCATTCTTTACAAGCAATTTAAATAGCAGAAAAGTAAAAAATGCGTCCTAGTTCCTCAGCCTTCAAACATGCACCAGTATCCACCCAAGAAAGTTCACAATTTGGCTACAGAAATGAGCCAAAGAGGGTTAAATTTTTCTTAGAAAATGTCAAACAGTACAGTGTTGTTGCTTCCCTTCCAAACCCTGTGAAGCAAGTTAGAGGTCAGAGCCCTTGACCAAGCAGTGGCACTATTCAAATCCTTCCTCACCTCAAAAACCTATTTTCCACAACTCATCACTTTCCGGTTTATAGGACGCCGAATGCTATTGGAGTGTTCCTGAACAGTACAGGACAAGGCAGAGAAACTTTTTCTGAACACTTGGCATGAGTTTCTTGATTCTTTTTGAGTTTAGACTCAACATACTGAGTTGCAGAGTGTATGCTGACACAGGGCTCTCAGCACCTAACCTAAATAACATGCAAAAAGCAAGCACACATTTATGAGTAAGAAGCAATTGAGGAAGGCAGGTTTGGACAGACTTTGAATAGAGATATTCATCAGGCTGAGAATCTCAATATTTCCTCTATAAAACTGGAAATACTGAATCAGAAACTTATCAGACTATAAGCAATTTTATTCTTTTAATTTAGAGTACACTGGTGCCAAGTAAAAAGACAAGAAAACTGTCGCTGTTGAGACGGTCATGACACATACACACATACACCAACAGCTCCGAGCAAAAAAGCTTTTTTACTAATCACACAGCTTCTACACAGCTTCTTTTATACAATTTCTTAGCATTTGTGTTACATGTTCATTTGCTATTGGCTAACTACAATACAATATTATTGGTTGCCTGTAACTAGCACACATTCTTGCTATATATCAGCTAGTAACTCCCTTTTGCAGCTGTTCATCCTCCTTCTGTTGTTTATGCTTTGTGCTTCTGTTGATGTTACAATTCTCATGGGTACAAACTGAATTCTCAAGGGTACGCAGTAATTGTGTCCAAGTCAAAATCTGTGAGAGTTTCAGACCAGCTGTCGGTTCCCAAAAAAAAAAAAAACAAACAAAACAAAAAACAATGATGCAAACAAACAAACATAAAACAACAACAAAACCCCCAATATTGAAGATGCAAGACCTTATCGGGGCATGTTTACAACTTGGAACATATTTCTGTGAGTTGTAGTATTTTACCAGTCCAGATTACAGCTGGTTTAACTAGACTTTTTTATTATTCATAATGGAGAACAACACTGCTCTCTAATGCCTTACTGCTTTTCCTTTACTCCCATGATTCTTGACTGTTCTAGAAACTGTTAAAGTATTTCTAGAGTATATACATTCAGTACTTCAGTACAAGTAATATATAAAACAAAGCTGAAGTGGAGGTTGCCTGATCCTCTAGCTATATTTAGTACAGCCAAGAACCAAACTATTTTCGCAACATAGCAATGTTGCATGGTGGGTAACACCTCAAAAATCTGCTTAGCTTTCTTCCAGCTTCAAACAGAGATCAAACCAAGGAGATGAGCCATTAAAAGGAGATTAGCTTCTTCAGTCTAACGAAGAGGAAAGCAGCAAATGCTTCCCTCTGAATTCTGGTGGTAATGATTTCAAAGCCTTTAATTTCAGAGAAGTAATCAACTGCAGTTATAAACTGTAAGCTACCAGAAGCATTATTCAAGTTTCTGGCATGCTTGTATTCACAACAGAAAACTAATGTAAGTAAACAGGAATATTCATATTTTGTACCGATTTTAGCAACTACTGATACTGGGTTTGTTTGAAATTTCCATGTCACTTTGATTGATGGAGGTCAAAACTGATATATTTGAAAAATGAAATATGACAGATGGAATAGTGAGCAATGCATGAGCTGCAGTAAGCTGAAGATTCTTCAATACAAAGATTTTCCCACATTTATATCTATATCTATATCTATCTATCTATCTATCTTAGAACCAAGTAAAAACTCCAGAGTCACAGAGACTAGCTGTAGGAGATAAAGGCTTACATGATGTACACATCCTTGTGAACATATGGAAATCAGTTTTGTTTGAATTGCTGTTCATATGCTCTTGGTTTGCCACCAGAATTGCACAGGATGACTCTAGAAATGCTGGGACACTTAAAAGCTCCTGTGGATTTTCACTCGTGTTTGGAAAGAGAATTAACTAACTTCTGCTCTGAAAATGAAAGTGCACACAGAGGTTAACAGAGAATTAGTCACTGTATTCTGCCCTAATGAAAACAACTGGAGACTAGATTAGTAGACTAAGTTAGCAAATGAAATTGGCTAATGCCAAAGCAGCCCTGATCTTTTTCATAAAGCTAAAGTTTTTACCAGTGGGAATAGATTTTGATTTCCTGCACTCTACTGACAGTGTTGAAAACCACAATGCTACGTGCTCACTGTCACAGTCACTTGTCAGTCCTTGGGTTAGGACTTCAGATTTGGTCCCTCCTTTGGGAAACCCATGTGAGTTTCAAGTACACCCAAGTTTTTCCACCAGCCTTCTAGGATATGCTTCAACTACATCAAACATTTATGCCACATCTAAGTCCTGTTATATATTAGCTATGCAAAACAGCAGAGCTATGTGGAAGAAAATGTCCCCAAAGAATAGCACCCTGAACAATCTGCCATACTATCGCTAGTTATTTGAAGATGATTAACATCATTTTTTACCATATGTTTGTTTTCAAAATATCATATTCTCTCTGTGTACTGATAGAAGAGACTTTGCATTTAGCTAATTAACACAGTCTCAAAGGCAGGAAGTTTAATGCATAACTCAGAATAGGTGTTCATTAATTAAACAACAGAGGAATTGCAATAAGCATATTGCATTCCTAGTTTTATCCCCCTAGGGATAAGCTTGCTGGAAAAAGACCGTAAATCACAAAGATGCTGTAAGGCAGCACGTAACAACTCTTAGATACCGTTATTTTACTCTGTGGGATGAACAACAATGCAATTCTTCTTTATTGCACAGTTCATAGAATTTATTGACTGTGGAAGAGCTCAAGACATACAACTAAGGAAGCCACTCAAAAAACCACATGCATATTGATAAAGTTTTATTTTGAATATTATGCATACAGACTCTAGTTGAAGAAAGCTCTCTAAATTAACTGATGTATTCAGAGTTGCTTGGAGTAGTTCAAAATCTATTTACAAAAAATCAGTAGACTGATCAGAATTTGATATTTACTATTGTCCTAGGTAACCCCAAATCTTATTGTATTCCATATATAACTGTGCCCAAAATTGTTACTGCCTCTTTAAGAGCCTGTGGCTGAGAAACAGAATAGCGGGGCAGGGATTAGGGGTTGCCCTGGGCTTTTGAAACTTGGAGAACTCAGGGACATCTCTCTTTCCCTCTCCTCTTGGATTACCTCTTGGCTGTGTCTTGTATCTTGCCTTTCTTGCTTCTTGCCTCTTGGCTTTTGCTGTAGAGCAGAGGCAGCACAGGTGGAGGGTCCCTTTTTGAGTTTTCTTTTATTTCCAAAAGCTCTCCACCATCTTCACTACTGATTTAGCTTAAAGAAGTAATAGTCTGTCCTAGGTTACGATGTAAGATGTAACCAATAGTATGTATTCTATTATCATCTTCACAAGCTGTTAAAGCAGGTGGGGCAATGTTCATTATCTCCTACCATGACTCATCCTTGATAACTCCCTCTGAGAGCTATCACTGTTTAATGGGCAACCAAGGACCCACAGAACTGTATGACTGACTGAGTTCTGTGAGTCATACAATACAACTGTATTGTATGACTCACAGAACTGCATCAGCCCATTGTGAGATGCTCCGCTCAGGGGGGAGGAGCCAAACATTCCCACCTGGATATAATCTGGGATTTGGAACAGTACAAGGAGCCCTTACCTACTGGATTCCCAGGGGACATGTGTTGGGAAAG
Source organism: Eulacestoma nigropectus (assembly GCA_013397775.1). Lineage (NCBI taxonomy): Eukaryota > Metazoa > Chordata > Aves > Passeriformes > Eulacestoma > Eulacestoma nigropectus. The sequence goes on from VZTE01001460.1 coordinate 64,778, forward strand.
ATGAAACAGGAAAGCCTTATAAATATGATTGCCTGGCAAAAGATGCTGAGAATATGGAAACTATAAGTGACATTGAAATGAAAGCATACTTTGAGATACCAGGCCTTAGTCACTGAACAACTGGAAAACAATGGTATAGCCGACTGAAGGTAATCCCCTTTGATTGAACAATACCTTCTGCTAGCACAAGGGTCCAAGGGTTAAAGCAGACCCTGCTAGCTCGGCAGAAGGGGTCCAAAGAGTAGTTTTTGGGGTTTAAAATATAACGCAGTATGGTAATGCAATGATTCTTATAGGCTGTATGTAAATGCTATAGGATTTGTATCTTGTACTAGATTGGTTGATGAAACTTAGAATATTCAACACAGAAGAAGATTTATTGTATTGTAAGCGAGAACCTCGCACTCTTACACCTCTCTCTTACTCTCTTATACTCTCTCTCTCACACCTCTTACCCCTTATACATTCTCTCTTACACATACTCTCTTACCTCTCTTATACCTCTCTTGCATATACTCTCTCACACCTCTCTTACATCTCTTACATATTCTCTTGCACTTCTTTACTCTCTCTCTCTATTCCTTCATGCTTTTTGGCCTGCTTCTAGCAGCAGCTGGCTGCTTTAAGCAGGCCCCCTATACCCAAGCCCTGACCAATAAACCTCATGCTCTAAAACCGGACTTCAGAGATCTCTCATCTCCATCCGTCCCAACCATCCAACCGAGTATATCCCACAGACATGAGCTACCCCTGGACCTTCAGGTGAAGACCAGATCCTTTTCTACAGGATCGATCACTGCTTCAACAGCACCACTTCATCTGGACTGCTACCACCACCCTGACAAACAGGGTGTCAGGTTGTGTCCTGACTGTGTCAGTGTTCTTTTACTATTGCATTTATTTTAATTTTCCTATTAAATTATAATTCTGACTTGTGATCTCCCACTGGTTTGTTTTCAAACTAGTACACAGTCTTTCTAGTCAACTGTTATTTTTCCACTTATATCTACTTGTATTCATTTCTCCTTATTGGTGGAAAGGGATTGGTTAAAGCTATAAGGGGACACAACTCATTTTTAGAGTGTCCACCTTGATAGCATAGGGTTAAAAT
>VZTE01001466.1:4624-17255 GCA_013397775.1 Eulacestoma nigropectus
TATTTCCCCAGCGCCAGGGCAACCCTCGGCGGGGTTCATTAAGGAGCCGGGGGCGGGGGACGGAAGGGCTGCGGGGGGAGCCCCGGGGGGCGCTGGAGCGGCGAGACGCGGCCCTGGCCGACCTGCCGGGAGATTCGCGCGGGCTCCCCCGCGAGTAACAACCCCCAAGCTCCCCGAGAAGCACCCCCGGAGGGGTTCCTGGCTCTAAGTAAGGGGATGGGGCTGATTTTTCTCCTGAGCGCCGGGTTTTCCGCGGCCCCCAGAGCCCGCGGAGCGGCCGCGGGGAGGCAGCAGAGCCCCGCGGAGCCCGGCGCTGGACGGGGCGGAGGCTGCGCTGCCCCTCCGCGCCCCCGGGCATGGCAGAGCGGGGGACCCCGAGGCGCTGGGTCCCTGTCCCCAAATCCCCCCACCCCGGCCGGGATGGCCGCGCGGAGGCGCTGCTGGATAAGGGACGCGCCCTCGGGGCCGCCCCCCCGGGACCCCCGCGGGGAGGGGACCCTCGCACCCGCCCGGCGACACGGAGGGGGGGGACGGGCCGGGGCAGGGATGGGGAGGGCCCCGGGGGGAAGGGGACAGCCCCCCCTGCACCTGCCTCGGCCCCAAACCGGCGGGCCCGGGGACATCGCTTTGAAATCCAGCGCGGAGCTCGGGGCGTGGCGAGGTCTGGCCCCTGAGCCCCACGGGGGGCAGGACACCGCGGCAGCAGGGACTGGTGCCACCCGTCCTGCCCCCGGCAGCCCCCCAAGCCCCGGGACCCCGCCTTCGGCAAACAGGGCATCCCCAAACCCCGGGTAGGCTTTGGTGCTCAGTCGTCTTTTCCACACCGGAAGAACAACCAAACCCACGGCGAGGACAGCGCGGGATTCCGGAGGGCTGCAGAGGATGGGGCAGCGCAGCCACGGCTTCCCCTCGGAGCTCCCACCCCACGGGGAGCCACAGGCGCCGTGACAGCTGCCTCCCTGCACCGGGGCCACTGGGGCCACTGGGGACATTGGGGCCACCGGGGCCACTGGGGACATTGGGGCCACTGGGGACATTGGAGCCACCGGGGCCACTGGGGACATTGGAGCCACCGGGGCCACTGGGGACATTGGGGCCACTGAGGACACTGGGGCCACTGGGGACACTGGGGCCACCGGGGCCACTGGGGCCACTGAGGACACTGGGGACATTGGGGCCACTGGGGACATTGGGGCCACTGAGGACACTGGGGACACTGAGGACCCTGGGGCCACTGGGGACACTGGGGACACCGGGGGCACTGAGGACACAGAGAGCCCCGCAGGCCCCGCAAGTCTCAGCAGCCACAGAAATCGAAATTTGGGGGTATTTTATTGGGTCGTACGAAGGTTTGGGCAGTTTGAGCGGGGTGCATGCAGTGCCCCCCGAGTTCCGCTGAGGTATTTGGGATTAAACCGCCGGGAGTCGCCTCCGTGCTCTCAGTACAGAACATCCCAGATCCGCTGGGAAGATCCAGGAGCTCAGAAAAACCTGCCTGGAGTTGTTTCAGGTTCACTTGGACAGAGTGCCTTGATCCTGCCTCAGCATCTGCTGCGTTCCATGGGCTGTAGCCCCAATTCGGGAGGAAAGTTCTCCGCGAGATAAAAACTGCAGGAAATAAATTGCGTCAAATCATGGTGTCACCGCCTCAGATCGGGTCTGGCCGAGCAGGGTCAACTATTTCAGGGGAAAAAAACCAGGTTTAAGGAGTGGTTGTGTCTCTGGATGCGCAGGGGTGGAGCTGCTCCTCCCGCTCCACACACACACACCCCGCAGGGAAGAGGTGTCTGAAGGAAAAGAGCTCATCTCTGGTTGTTCAAGAGTCCAAAACCAAAAATCCCTGGAAGGTTTCCCCCATCGTGGAACTTCCCAGCTGTTACCTGGACACCATTTCCCCCCTCTTCAGTTAGAGCTGTCCCACAAAAACGCTCGCTCCTCAAAGAGACGAAAGCACCACACGGGATTCTTAACCCGAAGTCAGACCGAGGGATAAACTTTTGGTATAAATGGCCGTAAATCCCTCACCTCCTCGGGATGTCCTCTGCCACGCCACGGAGGAGCTCTTGGCACCACATCCCACAGAAATTCCCAGCCCTCCTTCGTGCAGCCCCTCCCCAGGGCAGGGGCTCCCCGGGGCTGCAGCAGCCCAGGCCACACGTGGCCCAAGGCTGTGCTCGTCCTCTTCCTCCCCTCTGCAGCAGGAACGCGACTAATTCCGAGAGCGTGGCAGGGATCAGCCTGAAACACCTCAGAGAGAGCCGCAGGGAAGCGACCCCCGAGGTTTCTTCCCCAGGCATGTTCCCAAAACCCCGCAGCAACCCAGTTAGAGGGGTTTGGGGCCCCTTTGGCTGAGGCAGCACAGCCCAGGCAGGATCCCAGGACTAAAGCGGTGACTCCTAGGCCAGGCTTGCTCTGCCCCATGTGTATCCAGAGGGGTTTGGGATTCTCCCAGCGGGAGAGAGGCCCTGGCTGCGCATCAGACCCGTCACAGGTGAGGAAGGGAAGGGGTCAGCGGTGATTTCGGACATAATACCAGACCCAGGGGTCACCACCCCAGCCCTCCCTCGTGGCCCCTCAGCTCCTCCCAGGGGATGGTGTTGGGAATTCCCTGCTGCCCGCTGCAGCCTCAGGGATCCTCGGCCCCACTGGTGCTCGTCCATCGGGAGCATCCCGAGCTGCGTGCGCTCATCTGTGCCGGATCCATGGATTTCCACACCTGTGGGAAGTGCCAGGCATCCCACCGAGCTCCTCCCGCCGCACTGCAGCCAGGATGGACACCCCTCATAAACACACAAAATACCCAAAGACAGAGGCCTTAAAGGGCAAAACCCCCTCCTGGCTGACGGGAGTGAGGGATAAGCGAGGACTGGCCTTGGATGTCCTTCTCAGGGAGCGGCTGGATGAGATCCCAGGGCAAAAGGGAATTCAGTGTTGTCATCAGCGGTGACTTGGGGTGGCAGCTGTTTGCTGTGGGTTTCAGGCAGCTCCTGGATTGGTCCCTCTCAGCTTAAAACTCCACATTACTGGGAGAAAAGGCGCTGGAAACATCCCCAGCTTGTTGTGTTTTGGTTCTCTTCGGGGTTTCTGAACGAGGCGACAATAAAACTCAGCCCAGAGCCATGGGAGAGCAAACCGAGCTGATTGTGGTGAGGAGGGAGGGAGGGAGGGAGGGGGAGGAGGAGCCGTGGTCACTCAGGGTGTGCCCGATCCCTTCCCGGGGCGTCCTGGAGCATCCCACACGCAGGAACTCCAACCTCCCTTCCCACGCGAAGTCTTGGGGAAAATAAATCACTAAATGGATCAAAACACTGTTCCAGCTGAGCCAGGGGCACCAGCTCGCCTCGTTTGCCTTTGGGAGACTCTGACTTTGGAAAATGTGGGGGTTTTTTTCCTGGATCCCCCGGCATCTGTGAAGGGATAAATCAGCTCCGTGGCGTCCCTGAAGCCATCTGGCCGGAAGCATCGTCGGGTTTTTACCACTGGCATAACGAAAAGAGTAAATTAGCCCGGATTTTCCCTGTGGCTGTTGCCAGCGTGCCGGGGATCGAGCGGGAATCCGGGAGCAATCCCTGTCTAACTCCACCCCGCTGTCCCAAAGCCAGGCTCTGCTCACGCCCCGAGGGACCAGCACCTACCCGCGTGTGGGGTTTTCCCGCCCCAGCTCGGCCACGGGGGAGCTGAAGAGCTTTGCTGTTCCTGCTCCCGGATTGATGACAACCATTAATTACCGGGCAGGGGGAATGCCACACGTGTCCTGCCCCTGCTCACCAGCAGGGACAGCGGGGACCTCTCCCGTGCCCCGTGCAAACAGCAGTGATGCCCCTCAACACTCAGCCTCTGCTTTCCCAAGCTCGATCCCAGGGCCAAACAGCAGCTTTTCTCCTCGCCGTCAATAACTCACGGCCACTCCAGACAGCCCTCAAGTCTGTAATCAAATTAAATTGCCCTGTCTCGAGGCTTGCAGCCCGAGGCTTCCTGCCTCAGCCCGCGGGATGCCCGCCTCTCCTCGGGCTGCCGCTTCACCGCTGAGCAATATTTGTTTTGGCCTGGCCGTGAGTGAGGAGAGATTTGCTCCGTCCCATCTGGGAGGGGGGCAAAGCCACCCTCAACTCCTCCTCCGGCTGCCTTAGGCGCCTTGGGGGATGGACACCGCAGCGGCGTTCCCAGATCTCTAAAACTATCCCAGCTACCTGCTCGGACAGGTTGTTTATCCGTATTATCAGTTTTTAAGGAATAACTCCCACCACTCCAGGCTTCTTCTGCCTCCTGAGCTGCCCACGCGGCTCTTCAGAGGTAATTGCAGCCAGAGCTGCGCCTGTGCCCCTTCAGACCCCACCAGACGACGACGAGGGTTCCCTCTGCATTTATTTGGGATGATTTCAGCATCTCGGAACAGCTCCCGGGGGACTCGAGAGGAACAAGGACCCCGTCGTGCCTCCCGTGCCTCTCTCCCAGCCCACCCAAGCCGGCGCCAGCCTGGAGGAGTCTTGACTCGGGATCCGCTGGAAAAACTCCCAGCGCCTCCAGGAGGCTCTGAATCAGGTGCTCCAAGGAGGATGAGCCAGGCTGGTGGTGACAGGCGCCGTGCCCGTCGGCGTTTGGAGACGGAACGAGGAGTTCCGAGAAGCCACAGAGGCGGCAGAACAGAAAATACCAACAATGAACCTCGACAGCATCGTCTGCGATCGAGTGGGAGACGAGCGGAGAGAGCACCGAGCGCTTCCCGGATCTGCCCGGGAAACTCTGGGACTGGGCAGGGTGAGAGCAGAGAAGGCCCACGCGGAGCTGGGTTTGCCACAGCTCGGGCATGGAGCAGCTCCCCGGGAGGGAAAAGCGGGAGCAGGGGGAACATCAGCCCAGCCCACACCCACACGGGCACAGAGGAGGAACCCAAAACAACGCAAAGCAGCAGGGCAGGGGCCCCAGAGCACCCTCCCGAGGCACCAGCGCTTTCCTCAGGTGGCTCTGCATCCAGAAAACTGCCTGGAAAGCCTCTTATCCTCGGAATGCTTGCGTGGGGTCTCCAGCCAGCACCTGGGGAGGGGGAAAAAGAGACAATTTCAACTGTTATTCCAAAGGAGGGACAGCAGCGCCAGCAGGAGAGGATTCACTGAGTCACAGAGGCCCGGGAGGAGCAGTTTTGCTCCTCGAGCGGCGTCTGAGGCACCGAGGTCTGTGTTTCTGATGATTCCCGGCCGTTCCCAGGCTCGGAGCAGAACGGATCTGAATGGCCACAGAGCCTCTTTCCCTTCCCATCTCCAGATCTGGCCCCGGAAAAGCACCGCTCTCTCCTCATTAAGTGCTCAATTGCGGCCAGAGCTCTCCCAAGCCTTTCCAGCCCCGAGCAGAAGCCCCACTTCACACACACACTGCTGACTTCCCGATCGATTTCCTCCCCGGGAATGCCTTCCCGAAGGGGCCTGAGTGGCCCTGGGCGCAGCCCTGCTCCGCAGGGATCCCAGTCGGGTGCACCGGGAGGTGGAGAGCGCTGGCTAACTCGGGCTCCAGCGAGATGTTTTCCTGCAAGGAAAACCCAGACGAAACCAAAGGAATTTCCCATGATTTTAGCAGGTGTCCATCCCTGGAACTGCTCAAGGCCCAGTTTTGAGCGCCTTCATTCTACCTGGGGCAGTTCCCACCTGTGAACCCTCCAGGATCACCCACAGCTCCCCAGAAATTTTCCAGCCACGGGGAAAGCCTGAGGTTAAAATCCACGGAGGCCTCGCAGTGGTGGCACCAGCCCCCGCTCAGAGCCGCTTAATGGTTAATGGAATAATATTTCCATCCGTTGTAGATGAGAAAAGATAATTACTTTCGGGGTTTAAGAACCAAATGTGTTGATCCAAATGTAATCTGGGTGTTCTAGCATCTGATTATTACACCAGAAACACAAATGTCAATGGGCTGCAGCAACCGAGCTGTCAGAAGGGGGGAAGAGGAGACGTGCGGCTTAAATCACACGCCAGGGGGAAGGTGCCACCAAGGGACTTTTAACTCGAGCTAATTAAAAGCGTTCCACCTCCCCAGGGCATTCTGGGGGCTGGGAGCTGGTGGTTTTCCTCAGGGATCCTCCTGCTGCGCCCAGAACGAGGGCCAGCCGGAGGGGACAGCTGTGGGTCACTCCCTGCTCGCCCAAACCGGGGACGCCGATCCCAAAGGGCTCATTCCCCGCGGGGACGAAGGGCTGCACGCTGAGGGTGCTTCGGTGCTGCCGTTCCGGATCTTTCTTCCGCGGTGCGGCTGGCACCAGGCCCTGGCACCTTCCCTCACCTGCGCGGGCCCAGCGGGGCCTGTCCGTCCCTGCCGTCCCAAACCTGCCCTGGCGAACCCGGCACGGGAGGGGTTTCCTTTCCAGCCCCAACCACCCCAGAACCTGCGGCGGCAGCAGCAGCCGGTCCCGGAGGCAGCTTGGGCAGCAATCCCTGTTCTCCAGGAAGAGATCCCCGTCCCAGAAGCATCCGGCACCCACCGGGACCGGCGTGTGAGGTTGCCACGCGCGCGCTGCCGACAGCCGGCTCGGGCTGTGGTGCTCTGCCGCTGAACAAAGCCCCTGCCTTGGTTCCTCTGCCAAGTTCAAGCTGCCGGCAGGCTGATTATCCTTCCCCCCGTCCCTGAAGCACCCACTGTGTGGAATTCTACCCTATGGAATTTTATTAAATTGCCAGCGCGGGCGGCCGCCCGAAGTTTGCGTTGCTCGGCGCGATCGATGGCAGCGAAACACGGGGAAGAAAGGAAGGGGGAGGGGGGGGACCCCTGTTTGTGGAGGCTTTTTCTTCTCCCTTTTGAATAAAATGTCAACTCCATTATATAGATGTCAACTCCATTACTGCACCGCTCCTGTGGCAGCCTCCACACGGAACTATCTGCTAATAAAGCAACTTCCTCGCAGGGGGAGCAGGGGGCAGGTTACCTGCCGGAGGCTCCAATCTGGTTAAGAAAATTCCTGTTTATCCCTGCAGGCACAAGCACCGTTTTCATTATCCGATGGTTTCCTCGTCGCCTTTGTCGGCCCCAAAACAAAAACCTGCTCTTTCATCCCGGCGAGCTTGTCCTTGTTAGAGAAGGTAGAAAACGGGGAGAGGAGTGCCCGGTGTGCTGGGAAAAAAAAACAAAACCTGGGTTAGAATTGTGGAATGGTTTGGGATTGAAGGCACCTGAAAGATCCCCTTGTTCCAGCAGCAGCAAAGGTGGGGAAAACAGAGGAACAGCTTCCCCGGGGATCCTGCTCCAGGGGGATGAGCTGCCAAACCCTCTGAGGGGGGTTTGGGGGACAAATGCCCCCCAAAAGCAGCAAGATCTGCCCACAGGCGGAAGGCACCACAAGCACCACCCCAGGGGCACTTTCAGTGAAGCCCCTGCAGGGGTTTGACAGGTTCGTGTGAAACCGGGATACACCCGGGAAGGGAATTTGGGGGTGTGAAACTGGGGGCTCCCATCCCTGCACAGCTCCTCTGGAACATAAATTCTATTTCCAACCAGCCAGGAAGGTGGGGAAGCCCCTGAGCCTCGCCTGGCGGCGGCTGGGGAAGGCCAGGGCTCCTCCCTCGCTCTCGGGCCCACTGGCTGCGCGCATCCCCGCGCAGACAAAGATGAGCACGCATTTAGAAAAGAATAAAGAAACCCATTCCCCGACGGGAGTTGTTTGGATAATTGATTTCCCTCGGACTCACGAGCACTAAACAACGCCCGGCGAGCCGCATCTCCCAGATAACCTTTTCCTTCAAATCCCTCTTCCAAAGGACTGCCCTTTGACTGAGGCACCTCTCCGAGCGCGGCTCCGGCAGGCTCGTAGGTAGGACCTTGCCGAGGGAAGGCCGTGACGGTTCCTCAAGCAATTATTTTTCCCCCAGTATCCTTTGCATGGAGAGAGCTAATTAACTGCCTGCCGGGTGCTGCGGAGCCACGGCGCAGAACGAAGCAGCACAAATGTCATAATTAATTAGCAGTTTAACGCCAGAACGCACACGGCAAAGGTGCCGGCGGCATTCCCGCGCCGGGACCTCCGCGCCGGCGGGGCGGGGTGGGGGCATTCCGTGTGCCAGGCACGGGGGGACACCCAGCCTGGACAGCAGCGGGAATTTCTTCATGGAAAGGGCGGCCAGGCATTGGAAGTGCCCGGGGAGGTTTGGAGTCGCCATCCCTGGAGGTGTCCAAGGAAGGGCCGGAGGCGGCACTCAGTGCTCTGGGCTGGGGGATGAGGTGGGATCGGGCACAGCTCGGCCTCGATGGGCTGGGAGGGCTTTTCCAGCCTCAGTGGTTCTGGGATCACGCCACAGAGCCCCAAACTGCGGGAAGCTCAGCTGGAATCCCAGAGAAATGAGGAATAACCTGTCGTGTCGCCCTGTGGAGCTGGGCAGGGATAGCCCACGCCAGGCCGGGATCGTCCTTGTCCCACCGCGGGGCGTGCCCAGCCCCAGGCCTTGCTCTTTTCCAGGGACAACATCCATCTCCCCATCCACCAGGGCCTTTCATTCCCGTGTTTTTGGTGAGGATGACCCTGCCGGTGGCCACCAGGCAGCTCCCAGCCCCTCTCACCCCCGCCTTGCAGCGGGCACAGGGATGTGTTTGGCACAGAGGCCCGGAGCTGGCACACGCCTCCCACGGGCAGCAATTCCTTCCCCTGGGATGGAGAAGGGGCTCAGCAGCACGGAGCCACCAGCTTCCCCCTGGAGCAGGGCCGACAGAGCAGGGCTTGGGCCTGGGCCAAGCCCAGCACCAGACCTGGCACACAAATTAAGAACGAAATCCAGCAAAACCATCAAGGCTGGCTCCCGGCAAGAGCCAAAACCCGAGAGCTCCCCGAGAAAACTCTCAGCCCTACTCTGGTTCCCTGAGCAGACGTTCCCAGGGCTGGTGGGCCCTGGGAATTGTATCCCACACACCTGGAGCCCAGCAGGGGACAGACCCCCACGGGACGCCTCCAACCCTGCCCTCGTGAGCTCCGCAGCCCTGAAAATAAAAACCCCAGGCCTCAGGCACCATTCCCGAGGGCTCCGGAGCAGGGCAGATTCCTGCAGGAAAATAAGAGGGGGAATCACAGGCATCCCTGCCTCCTTCCACCCTCGGCCCCCTCAGCTCCACTCCCTTCCCCGTCCACCTGCGGGAGACCTTCGGGAGGGAAGAGCAAAGCGAAGGACGAAGCCCCTCAGCCCCGCATCCATTCGGGGTCATCCCGGAGCCAGCGCCGCTGTCTGAGCCCGGTGTGGGTGCTTGGAACGCCACTGCTGCCCCGCAGAGCCACCTCCACGGTGACGAACGGTGCTGGCAGGGAACAAAGAGCCGGAGCGGGAACCCGGGGCTGTGGGAAAAAGGACGGCCTTGAGCAGGGGAAAGCGCGCGGCACGCGGGAGAAGGCCCTTAACTTCAGCTTCCTCTTTTCTTAACCCGAAGAACTCTTTTGGCAACAGCGTCAGGAAGAGGCCAGCACCTCTCCAGCGTCTGCTCGGGGGCTCTGCTGGAGCGCGAAGCTTCTTGCGCCGCTTTTCCAGGCGGGGTGTGTTCCAGCTCTTCAGCAACGGGGTGTTTCCAGGGGCTCTCCCGGACTCCTGCAGGGAGAACCCCAAAGCAGAGGCTCGGGCGTGCCCCTCAGCCACGAGGGACCCTGCACCGCGGAGTTCCGCGTGGGAGTGCTGCTCCCCGCGATGGAGCAGCCGACTCCCAGCGCTGGGAAGGCATCAGCAGGGCGCCCATCCTGCCTCCCACAGCCCAGAGGGAATTTCCCCGTGGAACAGCTTTGGATCCGGACAAAGGTGGCTACGGCAGTGGGGGTTTCTGGGGAGGCGGCCTGGGAGGTGCCTCCCACCACCACGAGCTCGTTTGAGAGCAGAACTCGCCTCCTTTGGGGTCGCATCCTTCAGAAATCCGCTTTAAATGACTCCTCCTGACCCTGTCTTGTCCTGCCCTGTTATTCCCAGCTCCCCGGGCCATTCTCCACCCAGGATCTGGGTCACCTTCCACACCAGGCTGCCCCACGCTGCCCCGCAGCCTCCCTGGGAGCCTCAGCCAGGTTTTGAGGATGTCTGCGTGGCGTTTCCCAGCCCTGCACGGGCTGGAGCTGCTGGCGGGACCCAACAGGGCCAGGAGGAGTCGATATCCGACCATGGATGCTCTGGGAGTGCTGGAGAAGCCCAGGAGCGCAAGGGGCCCTGGGCCAGGTGCTGTCTCGGGATGATCCCACAGCAGGACCGGCTGTCACACCTCAGCTCCCACGGGTTTATCCCGGCTTTATCCCACCTCTGCTGTGCCTGGGCTCCGGCTCCTCCTGCTCCAGGGCCAGTGAGCAAGCCCTGAAGCTGTTCCTCAGCTGCCACTGGCAGGTGGATAAACGTCCCTAAATCCCAGCTGATCCCCGTTTCCCACCCACAGCTGCACCACTGGACCGTCTTCCCTGGCTCTCCACATCCCCGGGAAGTGACACATTGTTCCCTGTCCCCCTGTCAGGCATCGGACACAACCCTGCTGCCCGGGGTTGCACAGAAAAGAGGGATGGATTTTTCCTCCAAAAGAGGGGATTTCTCCCCACTTTGGCACTCCGGGGCCCCGAGTCACTGCGGTTACTCCTAACGGTACACGGAATATTGCTCTGACTTTAAAGGTGGTGGAGATTATCCTTCAGGAAGTCTCTCTACTTCATGACTCCCTCAAAGCGTGTCTAAACCTAACCCAAATGGAGCTTTTCCCATCTTTTTATTTTCCCCTTCTCCCAGAAAAACCCCTGAGCTTGTCTGGGGCTTTGTGCGAATCCAGCTCTGCCAGGAAACCTTGGATAACCCTGGAAGTGCTCCACACCAGGTTGGACGGAGCCCTGGCAGCCTAATCCGGCGCCCGCATCCCTGCCCGCTGGAACAAGACGGTCCTTCAGGTGCCTTCCATCCCAAACCAGGCAGGAATTCCACGGTGATCCCTCTGCCCGCGCCAAGCACGGCCCAGGCCAGGTGCAACCCATGGAAAGACATCCGTGTGCCGTGTGGAAGGGCTCCCTTTCCAAAGGCAGGAGCGGCCACGAGCGGCACGCACCAGGAGGGAACGTAAACCTGGGAACAGCTCGGGGAGCCCGGATTCTCCTGGCGTTCCCTCACCCACGCCACAGCAACAGGGAAAGCCAGCCTTGTTACTCCCACTGATTAAGCTGGGAAAACAACATGGAATGAAACACACAGCGAAGGGAGAGGGGCAGTGGGCCCAGCACAAAGCAGCCGGCAGAACATCCCACTGCCAGGTGGGAACGGGCAGGGATCAGGGATCCGGGATCCAGGGATCAGGGATCAGGGATCCGGGCAGAGAGCGTTGCAGTGCCAGAGAAACATTTGCGTTGTCTGAGGAGAAGCTGGAGGGGATGCCACAGGAATATCACACAACCCTGGAGTATTTTCTGCCGCCTCAATAATTAGGAAAACCTTATCAGCAGCTCCGGGACATTTCGCTTTCCTGCTGGGCCGCGCTGGAACCGGCTCTGCTCCCATCCCAGAAACTCCTCCCAGCTGGGTCTGAGGACACAAAACACTTACCTGGGAGCTCAGCAGCTGGAAAATGCCCTTCCCCAGGCAGATGGAAAGCTGGCTTGTCCCCCCTCTGCCACCCGAGCCCCACGGGAAAACGCGTTCATCCGGCAAGCAGGAATCCCCGGGAAGGGTGCGTGAGACCAACCCATTTATTGCGGGGGGCTGCATCCCAAAACGCAGCGTAAGGAGAACCTGCAGGACGAGGATAAATATTATGGCACGACGGTTACCACCGGGAGAAGAGGGGCAGGACACCCTGGGGGTGGACAGGGAGATAACAAGGAGATAACACCCCCCTAAACCCGACTTCAGGGTAAGCAACCCCCCAAACCTGCCCCCGGCTCTCCTGGTGCGGCCGTGCCACCGCCGGGCATTCTTGATGGGCATTCCTGCCGGGCATCCCAGCCCGCAGTTCCTTGGGAAGGGCTCGGTTTCCCCCGGCAGGGGAGAGGCGGCGGCCGCAGGAGCGGCGGTGCCCCCGCGCCGGGTTAATTCCTCGCCTTGCCCGTGAACGGCCCATTTAGCGCCACTTGTGGCTCCTGGTTCCGGGCTTTGCGTGGAAATGGTTGCAGAGCGCGCTGGAAACCCCGGGCTCCTTTTCCAATCTCGCGACGCCTTCAGAAAGCAATTCCTTGAAGCCCCCGTTCCCGAGCCCCTTTTAATCTCCGCAAATTACCGGTGGGAGCCGAACCGAGGCGAGCTGCCGCCGCGCAGGGAGAGGCTGCCGCCGATTATTGGGAGGAAACCACCGCTTTCGGGCCGAGAAATAGATTAACATTTATGCCGGGCTGTTGAAACCCCCCCCCCCAAAATCAGCCTCCATCTCCGTGTCAATTGCGGCTCACCGAGGTCAGCACCTCCGCCGCCACAGGCACGGGCTCGCGCGGCAAAGGACGGCTGAGGGGTGGAAATGAGCCCCGAAGGTGTCATTATGATCAGGGAGACAAGCCGGGCTGCGAAATAACATCCGCACTCCTGGAAATGACATCTGCGCAGCCCGGGATGCGGGCGGCCTTCTGCGGGAAGGGGGTAATCAGGGAGCGGGGAAAATCGCCTCCCTAAAAATTAAAACCCAAGAGTTTGGCTTCTTGGGGCTTTGCGGTTGCCTTTCCTGCGTCTTTTTTTTTTTT
>VZTE01001468.1:0-15127 GCA_013397775.1 Eulacestoma nigropectus
CTGCATCCCATCTCTTCCCACATACTTCCACTACCATTTTCTATTTTTCTTTTCAGATGGTTTACGTCTTTTTTTCTTGTAATTTTTTTCTTTTTTTATATTAATTTTCACATTCTACCTTTTTATCAAGATTTGTTCGTTCTTTTTTCCTTCATACACCTTTTGTTACACTCTATGCTGTTTTCTATCCCCTGATTACAAGACCTGGTCTTAGATGCCATGCTTACATCTTAGTGACGTTCTTATGTTCTGTTTTCTGAGTTTGTGTCAAGGCCAACTTTCAGCAGTGCCACATAGGAGAATGGTACTGCACATATAATCATTAGGTTTTTGGAAGAGATGTTTTTCCAAGACAATAGAAATCCTGTTCTGTGGGAGAAGAAGTTAATTCAGGATTTCCTGAGGATTTCCCTGCATTTCAGTATGAGCTTTTTTGTCATTTGAGCCTTGCTGGAGCTATTTTTGCTTTGTTTATGTGCAGAAACCTGGGTTAGAAGTGCTCTGCCAGGCTGCTTTGCTCTGCCAGGCCCAAGAGTGTCAGAGGATCTCCCTGCTCCAACATGAAGTGCTGGTGGAACACATGCAGGGCTGGCTAAGGCCAGGGCTCTGGCAGCTGCAGTTATTTCTTTTAAAAGTCCCATTTCCTTGCTCGAGTGTGTCTGATGTCAGCCCTGTGCAGTGACCCAGCAGTGCATGGGATGGGGCAGCAATTTGGGGAGCAGTAGTTCCCATTGTCCTGCAGACCCCAAGTGGATTGCTGCTTTTTCTACCCTGAGTTACCTTCCACTGCTCAGCTGAATGCTGTGCACTTACCTTTGAACTGGTGTATGAAAAACAAGTTAGAGTAAGATCAGGAGTCCTTGTTTGTTTTGTGGTTCTCACCCTCCCAGTAAGTTTATCACAAGATCTGAAAATTGTGTTTCATGAGTGTGAAAAGAAACAAATGTGAAAATGTACAGAGTCAAGTTTTATGTTGCAGATTTCCCCCATAAGGATGATGGAGCGATCAATTCACAGTGCAAAACACATTTTTGTGGAAAATCTGTATCGAAGGTATGGGATGTGGTTTTCTACTTTATTTTCTTGGATTAATTATTTTAAATATATATATTCAACTGATAATTTCTTTGGTAATGTGCATTTAAGTGGCCTGGGAAATCTGCCAGTTCTGTGTTGGAGTGACAGTGTGTTTGGTATGGGATGTGCTGCCCACTTCCTGTAGGATTCTGGAAAACCTTTTTCAGCAGCGTTCCTGAATACTTAGAACCCAGTATTATTTAGACGCCATCTATTAAAGTTATCTGCTCTCCAGCTGAATACCCAAATCTTACTTGGATCAAAAGAAACACATGCTGGACATGTAAAAAACCACAAGGGTATAAAGAATAACACTGTAGGGGGGAGAGAGCTGGGCAGTGTTATCCAGCCTGGCATCCAGGACTGGCATTTCTTGCAAGCAGGGACTTGAGTCCTGTGCCCTTGCTCAGAATCAGGATTGACAGGATCAAAATAGACTGCAAGCCTTGGTAGGCTGTGAGGAATGAAAGAACAGTCACGTGTTACCTGCCCCAGGTATAACTCACCTGTCCCAAACTAACTGAAATAGTGCAGGAATCAGGTTTTATTTGGTTTGTTTGTTTGGAATGCTGGCCTTCTGTTGAGGAGTGTGTGTGACAGATGGGTTTTAGTGGGTTTTTCAGTGGCCTTGAGGGACAAACCCAGTTTGTTGCCACCAGGTGTCATCCATGCTGCACGAGCACCTGTCTGCCACGGGAATGGCTGTGGAAGTGGGGAGAGACACATTATTTATCCCAGTCCACACACAGTGGAAGCAGCCTGGAATATTCTCATTTTTAATTATTGACTTCTTTTTTCATTGTAGACAAAGTGCTTTTTTCCCAAAGATGTAGTTGCTATGAGGCTAAATCTATGAATTAATTTAATAATAACAACAATTTTAAGGGCATCTAAGATGTGTTGTGGCTTCAGCACTTTTTAAATGTTGGACAAAAGGCATTTGCTTTATTTTGTTACAGCAAGCTAGAAGGCAGCTGATAGTACCAACAGCAAGCCAAAAGAAAAGGATGTGTAAAAGGATTATAAATAAAACAAGGAATAATTGAGGAATGTGTGAAAGTAGCTATTTTGTGACACATGAAAAAATGAGTAAATCTGGCTGTGTTAGGTGAATTTTAAATGTGTGCGCATGAGGGTGCAGGGTGTGCTGTAGGTGAGCACTACAGTTCACTGTCCCTCTGAATCCATCATCAGTTATAGAAAACTCACTCTGTTCATGTTCATGTTAGGCAGTAAAAACTTTACTTGGTAGGAGTCAAATGTCAGCAAACTTTGGAAATGAAAATTTGTGCCTTTTATATTCCCTGTATCTTTATGGATCTCAAGCCAGAGTCCTCACAGGATTACCCAGGGAAAGCAAAGGCATGTTGTCTGCAGGGCAGGTCGATGCAGAATTGACTTGGATGTATCTGTCTTTTAGGGTAAGAACAGTGGAGCCTTTTCTTATTTCCAATTCCTTTCAACCTTCCTGTTTCCCCCATCTATCTTGGAGAAAAGAAGCAGTCAGTGTTTGGCTGATGTGGATCCCTGCTACCCAGAACCAATGTTCTGGTAGAAGAGTAGCAGTGACCAGTGTTACCCATTTCTGGCTGGCAGATCAAGAGGAGTGCTGGTACAAATAGGGATTTTGCATTTTTCCATACTTAGGGAAATATCTTTATAACTTTTGCCAGTGATCAAAGCAAATTGCCAGGGGAATGGTTTAGAAATCTGTGGAATATTTTTTTTCAGTCCTATTTAAAAGGGCAGAACTGGTCTTAATCATTCAGCTGGAGAGCACAGGAGCCTCCCAACTCTGTCTTTTTAAAAATTTTTCTATTGCAGAAGCATTTAGGAAAGAGTGTGGAGTATCTGTTACTGTCACCAGTTTCGAAGACAGGATACTGTAAAATTAGTAATATTTGACAGGACTATGGTAATAAGTGAAAGTTGATATACTAAAAAAATCATAGTATATGAGTTTTAACATGTCCTCAATAACTCCCTTTTACTTGAGTTGTCTGATATTTTATTCTTGTTGCTGAGATAACTTTGGGACATTTGTCTCCAACATTCTGTGCTGAGTTCAGAGCTCCAGTTAAGCATATTGAATATTTCACTACTCTTTCCACAAATATTTCTCACAATGGGAGTAAATTTATTGACACATTGACATTATATTTTTGCTGCCTTTTACTATGGCTTCTGTAAGGAATTGTTGGTGCTGCTCAGTAAATCCAGCCCTTCTGGTGACATGCCCTGGGACAGATTTGAACTGATGCTGATACAAAGCACCTGAGCAATAAATACCATTGACACTAATTTATTGTTATTGTGGTAATGTCACTGAGGTAATGCTTTCCTTCCTGGTCACCGAGTAATTATTTCTTAAATGTAGTGGAAAAAATAATGTTTGTATCTGCTAATAATATAAACTTTAGGTTAATAAGTACTTTTTTAAAAAAAAGAAAAAGATTTGGTCTTTCTATTTTATAAACAATGGTTTATATGGCCGTCAATTTGGATGAGTATAATGTTGGCCTTCTTTTCACAAATGTTGGAGTAAAGGGGGAGGGATTCTGGTCAGGTGAGCAAAATGAGTTTTGAATTGGTCTCTGCATGCTGCTCAGTGAGTGATACCTCTTGTGTTTGTTCAGTGGAAAAATGCCAGAGGTGGATTATGCTGTCCTAAGTGAATGGTTTGACTGGATCCAGAACAACATTGATGTTTCAGTTGATTTGATAGGTAATATTTTGATGGGTCTGGAGGGGTGTGTTTGTGGGTGGGTTTCCTTTCTGGGAGAAAAAATAATTCTTGTTTCTTGGCTCATAAATAATCACATTATTCAGTATCAAAGTGAACACCATCAGACAGCTTGGGCTTGTGGGTGGTTCATGGATTGATTCATGGTAGTGCCAAAGGGGAGGTCCAGTGGTGGTACCCAAGTCAGGATTCTTCCCTTCTATGGTTTGTGAAGTGAGTTTCTTCTTTGCTTTTAAAGCTGATCCTTGAACATAACTATTACAATTTTTGTTCATACAGTTTATTTGCAGACATCTCCTAAAGTTTGTTATGAGAGGCTAAAGACACGCTGCAGGGAAGAGGAAAAAGTCATTCCTCTGGTAAGGAGTTCCTCTGATGTACGTGGTTGCAAGGAGATTTGAAAACATAGTGATTCCAATCTAAATACTAAATTTGTATCCTGAGTGTATTGCCAAAATGTGGTGCAGCTGTTGCCACTGCAAACTAAACCCTGAGTATTTCATTTTGATTTATTTAAAAGAAATTATCTGTCATGCACGCTGACTCTCCCAAGTGTTCTGTTCTAGCAATCAGTGCACTATAGCCGAGATTAAGTGCAGTATTAATCAACTGGTAATCTTCTCTAAGATGTAAAAGTCAATTGCTTTTGTACTATTAAATGGCATAAAAGCACCCAGGTGAAGCACAGATACCTGGGCTTGCAGGTGCTAAGATTTCTATGGGCACTGTGCTGTCTGCTATCACCAGGATGTTTGTGCATGAAAAGTGTCTCTGCTGTGGCTGACAAGAAGCAGCTCCTTGAAAATTGTGAGCTTGGGAATCTCTAAAACAAGCTTTGGTAATGGAACAGTGACTTTCTGTGCCAGTTTACAGAATGGCCCCTCATGCCACAAGGCTGCTAAAGAAGCCTGACCAGACATAAATGCAGTTCCCTCTGCATGTCCTCTGCAGCTCTGGTGGTGGGTGGCTCAGGAGAAGCAACTGTCAGTTGAAGATCTGTGCAAAGAGCTAAATTTTGGGCCACGTGAAACTTTGGCCTTGAGAATCAATCCTCCTGTAATGGATTTGAAGAGCCCTTGTGTTATTTTGCAGCTCTGCTGAAGAGGAGGGGAGCAGTTATGAATGAACAATGTGATGTGGTCTCTATGAAGAAAAAAACAGTTGATGACAGGCAGAAGAGCTTTTAGAGGAAATTGAGTTAAAAGAAAGTGAACTGGGAATTTTAGGGAAATGTATTGATACAGAAAGTGCCTCCCATACATATTCTTTGCAGCCTTGCCCTTTTTGTCCTTGCTTTGTTGTATTTTTCTCTGTAAAATCTTGAACCACATTTTACCTGTGGGAGAGAATCATGGTTGCTTGATCTTAAAAGGAGCTGAAAGCCCTGTACTCCTGTAAGCTGTGTCTTTGAGATCTCCATGGAGTTAAACTTCGTACTGGGAATTAATTTTTCTCAAAAACCTTCTGATGCTTTTTATTTTTTGTTAGTGGAAGATACGTGTTGCAGGCTTTTATGTGTGTCTCTTAACTACTTCCCAAATGGATAAAGATTGCAATGTGTGTGTCATCCCTGGGCATATGTGTTATTCCAGTGCCTCTTTTCTAGGAATATTTAGAAGCTATTCACGAGCTCTATGAAGAGTGGCTCATTAAACGTGCACTGTTTGAAATTTCCTGCCCAGTACTTGTGAGTATTATTTTAATTATAACCAATTAGGCATGTGGGGGATTGTGCTTTCCAAATAACAAGAGCATTGTTTAGTGGTAAAAGTAAATAAATCTGCTTTTCTGATAACCTTTGGAGAAAGACAACCTCAGAAAAACATGATAGCTGTTGGTGTATAGCATAAAAGTGGGGTCTGCCATCTCTCCAGTGGAATTTGAGGGGCTGTTCACTGGGATTGCTTGCAGGATCAGCCACGTAGCTTTTCAGGGAATGCCAAATTCCCAACAGAAAGCAGCTTGGACAGATCCTAGGAGTATCCCAGTTTGGCTGTCCTGTTCTGTTTTGCTAAAAAGAAACCATGTTTTATGGTGTCAGTTATTTCTAGTGTTCATCTTCTTCTTTCCAAGGTTATTGGAGCTGACCATGACATGCAGAAGATGATAGAGAAGTATGAAGAAAACCGGGACCAAATACTGAACCCACCTAACAGACATCATAATTTTTAGAGTCTGTGATTGTTGTATCAAAAATCATCTATGAAGTCTGATTTGGTGTTTTTAATATTTAAGTATAATGAGTATTGTTTTTGCACTATGCTTTGTAGAATGTTGTGGACTTAGTGCTAGAATGATCAGATACCAATCAGGAACAGAATATGAGCCAATTTCCTTTGTGGTTTTAGGTTCTCCATCAGCTTCACTGTGTCAGTTCTCTTCAGCTAAAATACGGCTGTTTCTCTCATTTCCCACCTCACAGCTGCTTCCTAGAAATAACTTTAGTTTCTTCTTTATTTTTCCCAAAGACAACCCTGTTTTTGTAATTTGAAATAAACGGTTTGTTACAACGCCCCTCTGAGGGAGGGTAACTGAGGTTCCTCTTAAAAACTCCCTTGGGGTGAAGGGGGGTGAAACAACAGCAAAGGACCAGTGTGTGTACGAGGGAGGTTGGTTTGTTACAGACCTGTCAGCCTGTCCCTGGTGCCCAGCAGATCATCCTGAGTGCCATCACATGGCACGTACGGGATAACCACGGGATCAGACCCAGCCAGTCTGGGTCTAGGAGGGCCAGGTCCTGCCTGGCCCACCTGATCTCCTCCCATGACCAGGTGCCCCTCCTGCTGGATGAGGGAAAGGCTGTGTATGTGTCTCCCTGGGCTTCAGCAAAGCCTCTGACACCCTCTCCCATGGCATCTCCTGGAGAAGCTGCAGCCCATGGCTTGGACAGGGGCATTCTTGGCTGGGATAAGAACTGGCTGATGGCTGGGCCCAGAGTGCTGGGGAATGGGATCCCCCTGGGATCACTGTTGGGACCAGTCCTGTTTAACACCTTTATTGATGATCTGGAGGAGGGCAGTGAGTTTACCATCAGCAGACTGGGGGTGATATCCCCTTGGGTGGGATCTGCTGGAGGGCAGGAAGGCTCTGCTGAGGGACTGAGCCAGGCTGGATGGATGTGCCGAGACCACTGCCATGAGGTTCAGCAGGGTCAGGGCAGAGTCCTGCAGTTTGGCCACAGTAACCCCCTGCAGCTCCAGGCTGGGGCAGAGAGGCTGGAAGTCTGGATGTGGCGCTCCGTGTTCTGGGCTGGGTGACAAAGTGCTTGGTTACAGGCTGGATGAGGCTCAATGACCTCAGAGGTATCTTCCAACCTCAGTGATTCTGTGATTTTAAAACGATTTAATTGCAGCAGAAAGGAGGGGTGCAGCTCTTCGGGTTCTTTCTGTACAAAAATACCACAAGGTATAGAAGGCAAGGGTAAGGGTAGATAGTGGAAAGATCTCATAACCTGTGGAGCCAGTGCTGAGGACTGATTGCTGTAATGTCGATATGGTCGGAGCAATGTTCAGTCTTGGGGGTGGGGGGTGTCAGAGACTGAAATATTGTGGTTTATGCCTTAAAACATTTTTCATGAAGGACTTTTAAAACTGTATTACAAAAGCTGCAGCACCCTGAATGGGGCTCTGAGAGGCCCTGGACCCGCTCGCTGATGAAGATAAAGGGCTGGGGACATTCACAAAGCATAAGCTTAACACCTCCAGGGTGGGGAGCACAGCCCCGGGGCTATCAAGGCTCGCCCAGAGCCTCGCAGCAAAGGGTGGGGAGAGAGAGGCTTTGGGTGTGTGCTGGAAAAGCCTCTGGTGAGAGGGCAGTGACCGCCCAGCCTCCCCTGTGCAGAGGAGCCCAGCTGAGGGGCCCTTCACCCAGGGGGGGAAGCTGATCCGCAGCAGAGGGGGTGACATGGCCCATCCAAGGCCCCCCAGAGGGGTCCCCAGGCCCTGCACCGGAGCACCAGGGACGATGCAGCAGAGCCTCAGCGCTGCGAGGGGCGGTGTGTCAGGCCGGCCCTGCGAGGGAGACACGTGGGCGCTCCCGGCCGCCCGGAGCGTGTGTTAATCCAGGGGCTCTGCGCTCTCCGGCCCGTGGCCGTGTGGCCGTGTGGCCGCGGCAGCGGGGGACCCTCACCAGCAGAAGCCCAGGTGGAGGGGAGCAACGGGACATCGCTGGGACCCCTGGATGGGTGATCTGCTTCCACCTAACCCCTGTCACCTCTCCCTGTCCCCCCACCCCCCACGCACGCTTCTTTCTCTATTTCCTTCTTTCTTTCTTTTCTCTTTCCTTCTCTTTGCCTCTTTTTCCTATTAAATAAATTACATCAATTTGTTTGGCACCAACATCTAACCTCGTTTGGTTTTCATCTCGTTTTTGGGAGTATTTTGAACCTTCTAAGTTCTTTCTGGTTTATGCACAGAGACTTTGTTTTCTTTGCTCTTCAGGGGGATCCACAAAACAAAAGGTTCAGAGGGTTACAGACATTCCAGTGGGCATGGGAATGCCTGGATCCCTCCCCAGGGAGGGGACTCCTTGTGTCTTGATGTGTTTGTGAGATCCCAGCCCTGCTGTGGCTGAGCTGAGGAATAGTGAAACTACAGGGTGCATGGAATTGTATTTGTTTTTCCTTTCAAATAGTTATAAAAAAAAAATTCCTAGAATTGATTTTTACACTGTTTTGCATTCTTTGATTTTACTTCTTTTTATAAAGAAAAACACAGATAGTTCTTTGGGTTTATACCATGATCAGTTTATTACAACCTGCAAGTACTTGGAGAGTGGAGAAAACCAGTGGAGGTTTCATTCTTGGACTTGTTAAATGAAGTGCTGAGTTGCCCTTCATTTGTGCTTTAACCTCTGGATGTTTTCTTCAAGGGAATCCTTTCAATGCAGCACTCGGACTGTTCTCGCATTACTTTTTCTGGGTAATTTTAGGGGAATGATCCCTGAAGTACAGAATATATTATTTCCCCTACTGGTTCTGGTTGGTTTAGCTGGAGCAAGCAAGGCTTCATTAGCACTTTGATCACTTTTTACAGACATTTATCTGGCACTTACTGCAGGATAGAAACCTTCAGTTACGTGGCTTTCCAACAATATCTGATGGTGCTGCTTTTGGAGATCACTGCTTTTGTAGGGTAGTGGTTTGCCTAAAAACCACTGCACTGAAGGAACCACACCAAGTCAAGAATTGCAGCTCCTGTCCTGTTATTCCCATCTGATGAGCTGGTTTTTTTCTTAATCACTGCAACTTAATGATGATGAGTGCCCTGAGAGAGCATTTCCTGGTGAAGTACTGAGTTAGTACTAAAGCTTGTGATCCCAGGAATGCCATTCTATTGCTCTGCTGTAAACCTTTAGAATTCTAGCTTAAAAATAAGATTTTGTGTGCTAAGTAATTATCTTACTTATTGCAGCTTCTTTGTAGGGGGATAGTAGATATTCTTGATACCTTCTGTTAAACTTTCAAAACTTTCTTCTCTAAGAGTCCAGAAGAAGGATTTCTGTGGAAATGGTTCTATACATTTGAAGCTCAGTTGTACGCAGTTTGTTCTTAATTCTAATTTCACTATGGATATACATTTTGCACAGTACAGAAAATGTCACTTAATGGCTTAGTACAGAGAATCTTACAGCCCAAAGGATGCCACTGTTACTTGTCAGGACCCAGGCCTGTGAACACTTTTTCTTCCTAACACCCATTTCTCACAACCCAGATCTGAAGGCAGTCCTGTCACGTGGTGTTACCTTGGGGAAAGTTCTGTTTCTCCTACACTGCTGGAATCAGGGGATGACAGAATTTCAGCCATTAGTTGTTCAAAAAGCAAATCTTTATATTTTAGTTCCTGAGGTTTTTCTAGTCTAATCCATGCGTGCTCCTCTGAATTTTTTTGGGGATAAAAATCAATTATAAACAACTCATACTAAATTAATTTCAGCTATTTTAACTACACATGAAAGGCATTTTTTAGCATTCAAAACTGAGCTCCATTAGCCACAGTGAAGAAAATTAACTCTACCCCAGCCCAAACCAGCACACATTTCAGTGCTACTGAAAAAGCTACTTGAAGCAGTATTAAAGTGTCTTTCTAGGTAACAAGTGTATGACAGAATCCCAGAATTTTTAGGGTTGGAAAGGACCTCTGGAGGTCACACAGTCCAAGCCCTGCCCAGGCAGGGTCACCTGAAGCAGGTGACACCGGAGCCTGTCCAGGGAGGTTTGAAACGTCCCAGGGAGGGAGACTCCACACCCTCCCCAGGCAGCTATTCCAGGGCTCTGCCCTCTCCAGGGAAAGTCTTTCGCATGTTGAGATGAAACTTTTTGTGTTCTAGTTTATGGCCATTGCTCCTTGTCCTGCTGCTGGGCACCACCCAAAAGAGTGGCACCATTCCCTGACACCCCTTGGATACTGGAATAAGGAAGCACTGGAGACTGAGCTGAAGTACAGCAGCAGCGTGCTTTCCTGAATGAATTCAGTGTTGCGTGCGACACAGGCTCTCAGTGCTGGGACCCCAGCGTCCAGCTGATCCAACACTCCTGAGCTTTTCACACAGCACTCCCACCTGCAGGATATCCCTGATCCTGCCTCTGCTGCTCACTGGGATCCTTCTCGGAGCAGATTCTTTTCCTGCCACTAAAATGGCAAAGAATCAGATTTTTTCCCTTCATTTTAGTGAGATGAACTGGCTTGCAGAATAGTTCTGTGAACTCCTGGTGCAGAACTAAGTGTCAGGAGCAGGGGAAAGGGAAGTGGCAGCAGTAGCTGGGCCTCTCTCTCCTGGTGGCAGTGAACAGTTAAAATGCTCAAGGCTTCTCTTGAAAATTGTGGTGGCCACAAAGTACTTTGGTAACAAATGGAGGCAGATCTAAAACCTGTAACACAAGTTAATGCCTCTACAAAACCAGGTGTTCACAGGGCTGTTTCCCTCTTTAAAGGAATGTTATCAAACTTTCTAAACCTGTTTTCGAAGTCAGGAGGAAAATTAGCTCAGACACAGCTTCAAAGGAATGCAGAGAGTTAACAGGAGTTCATCCCAGTATGGCATTTGTAAAGCTGGGTCTTCCAGTTTAGAAGAATTTACCTTGTACTGGAAGAGTATTTCAGGAATAGGTCTGTGAGGGGAAGAAAGAAAAGTAGGATGCCCAGCTGAAGAGACCTGTCTGGCATTAAGAACAGCCAGAAGGAATCTGACTGATGAATTCAACGGATTTAAATTTATGGAAGTTGCCTACCCTTTACAAAGGTGACCATTCAGGTTTCCTTGCCAAAGGGACCATTAAGAATTTGTGTAACTCCTCCTGGTTTTTACTGTCCCAAAGCAGCGATGTGGTTGTGGGTTTTCTGAAAACTGTTTTGACAAAGCTAATCACCTCCTTGAAAACAGATCAAGGCCACAGGTGAGAGGACAACCCCCAGCTAGATTACAAATAAAGCACTACAGACTCAAGTGTGATGGCACAGCATTGCTTGGTCGCTTCTGTCGATGATGACGTAAGGCTCCTGGGTGTCAGTCCCTGGTGAGTTACAGCTCTCCAGCTTCCCTTCACTGCCTCCAGCAGAGTCACGTCCAGGCTGCACCAGGCTCCTCCTGCCCTGCGTGCTGGTCCTGCCCCCGTGCGAGGGCTGCACATCAAGGCTTTGTGGGGGGATGTAGGTGAGGTTGGGGGGCTCTCTAACGTGCCTGAAGCACTCAGAAGCTGGGTGTGCCTTAGCAGGATCCATGAACAGTCTCTTGCTGTCAGAACCAGTAGTAGAATCCTCCGTGTGCCCAGTACTACAGCACAGACCGGAAGATGGCTCAGTGTGTGAAGCTGCTCTCTTGTGCAGCTCAGCATCCATCCCGTATGTATGTTTTATTTGGGAGTGATTAAATTCTCTAACGTGCCTGTCCCTTGTTCCTGCATATGCCACTGCCTCAGGCTGGCCAGTTTCCTCTACTGGATACATAAGTTCTTCCTGAGCATCCTTGATTTGTAGTTTTGTGAAGGTTAAAGACAGCTCACAAACATCCTCTTCCCTGGGGATGCTGCAGTTTTGGGCAAAGTCCTTGTAGGGCAGAGACTTCAGCTCAGTGGGTTCATCATGAGGGGCTGGGTCTATACAATTTATGGCATCATTAATTTCTGCTTCAATTGATTCTTCTGGGACTTCTGGAGCTTCAAACTCCAAGGTGGTTTTGCTGTCACAGGAGCTGTCAGCAAACACGGCAAAGGCTGGGGGGCCGCTGGCTCCCGGGGACAGAGGCGCAGGCCCCAGCGCTCGTGCAGCCGACTCTGCAGCCACTGCCAAGGCACACTCCTCACTCAGACTGGCTCCTGGCTCCTTTTCCAAAGCCTCTGGAGAGAGATTCTCACTGAAAATCGGTGTTTGTCCTATGACAATATCACTGTATTTGATCAGGAAGTCCTCGCTGTCGGAGCACTTGCCTGGGAGATGTGCGGTGTTGACGCCTTGCCTTTGGTGCTCCTGGAGGCTGGCGGGGGACGCAGCAGCTGCTGACTGAGCCACATCCCCTTTGATCCTCAGATTCCCAGCAGCTTCAAAGGACATAGCACAGGTAGCTGAACATTTCTGCTGGGGAGCAAGGCACAAAGGTGTCTCACTGTTCCCTTCATTTTCCAGACTTTCAGCATCTCCTCTCTGGGGTGTTTGATCTTCCTCGTCCTCCTCTCCTTGATGCTGACATGTTTGTGTTCCCTGCTGCAGGCTCTTCTCCAAATTGCCGTGTTTTTCTTCATTTGTCATTTCGAGGATGGCTTCACACTCGATTCTTGCCAGGAATATTTCAAATGCAGTCTGCTTCGTTTCCTCATTGTTTCTCTTTCTGACAAGTGAAAACTCTGTCGATGTAGTTGCAACATAACCTATTTTCTCCAGGACTGCTTTCACAATGTCCTCTGGGAGCACTGGCTGGATGTAGTAGACAAAATTCCCGGTGAAGGTCTGGAACAGAACACAACATGAAAACCTGGTGAACGCTGGGGGAATGGGGTGCAGGGAAACGTGAAAGAGTTGATTTCCTAAAGATCAAAAATACTTCAAAACTTGCTTACTGCTTTCAAAAAACTGTGTTCCTAGAAGTCTGAATTTTGAATTGCAGTGAGTGAGGCTTTTCTAACAGCACTATTTTGGCAGCCTCTCAAGCATTGTAGCTTTGCTACAGCACATCAGTTTCAGTGAAGTTATGCCAGTTTAAACCTGCTGAGGTCTTAGCTAAGAGTACCAGTATTCAAAAAGGAAGAGAGTAAGGAAATCATTTTAGTCAAACTAGAGAAAAGAAAACATTTTAGTCAAACTAGAGAAACTCAGAAATAATCCTTATGTGTTCTAAGCTTTTCAAATAAACAGAGGCTCATAGAATGAATCACTCAGGTCCTTCCCTAAGGAAACGGACACGATGCACTCACTGTTAATCACATTTCTGAACTGCTGACAAGTCTGTAACATTTTCTTTTTCCATGGTTCAGACTCCTGTTGTGAACTTTACTACCCTTGAATTAAACTGCCATTGTTTGAAAGCACCTTTCTGAAGAGAGACTATTCTAACAGAAATATTGCGCAAACACCTCTCTTTGCACAAACTGTCTGCAAAACACCAATAAAATGCTGCTGCTGTGCAACAACTTAAAAAATTGTTCAACGTGTGCTTGGTTTTAGAGCTACCCCAGGCACGAGGCCTTGTTTGTAAACTGGAACTGGTTTTGGTTTTGTCCGAAACCCTGTGACAGGAGAGACTATTCTGAGCTAGGCATGACCAACTCGTGGCAAGTCAGAACAGAACACAGGTGGGAAGGCAAAGTCACGATTTCCAGGAGTGGGGTAGCTTGTTTTCAGGCTGCCCAGCTTGGGACAGACCAAAGCTGACGCCTGAGCGTTAGTGTCACATGCAGGAGATTCAGGAGAACAAAACTGACCCCCAAAAAGGCCACAGTAAAATTCTCACATAAATTTGTCAAGAATGCCCTGCACTCCCCACCTTCTGTTCCTTCTGGAGGGGGGGGCAGCTGCAGGCACTGCAGGGACATCAGAGCAGGTGAAAGGCAGGACTTATAGGGAAATACTATTCCATGTACAGCCAGGAGCTTTTTACCAAATCTGTATGTACACAAGGTACTGGTTGTTCTCCAACTTGTGCCTTGCAGTAGAATTACTTCAGGCCTGCAGCAGGCTGTCTTGCACTTTGGGTTACTAACAGTGCAGCCGAGGATTCTCGTGTTAGGAAAAGCTGAGTGTAGACCTGACTATCTTATGCTTTGTCCTGTTTTAGGGAGATGAATTAAAAGAACAGGCATCTACAGCTGAGAGAATCCACAGGCAAGACCTAAGTTCAGGAAGAAGCAAAGAAATGGCTTTTCTTCACCAGCACCTGTTGCCAAAGCAAGGGAAATAATTTGGTTTGCATTTGGGTGTTTGGGGATTCTGTTTAAATTTGGGATGTGTGAAGACGGCTGTGTCTTCTGGGCAATGAGACATGTTCCGTGTGCTGGGGAAGTTTGGTAACCGTGACCACACTGCTGCAAAAAGCAACAGCATTTCCTCTTTCCAAGGGACTTTCCCTGCCCACTGCAGCAGCAACAAGCTCTGAGCTGGGATGAGGGACCAGAGAGGCACTGGCCCACCTGCCCTTTGGCACCAAGCCACTGGAGATGGCCACTGCTAAAAACATCCCTGCTTATAGACAGAATTTGGTTAAAGCTTAGCACGATGACAGGTAAAGCCTTTCAGTGTAGCTTTTACCTTCTCTGCTGTCTCACCACAACCGAGGGGCTCCGTTCCCAACCCCCGGAGCTGCTCAGCACTCCCAGCCTCAGCGAGGACAAGGCCAGTGAACGTCTCTGAGCAGCCTTGCGCTGTGCTGGGCACCCTGCCCCGAGCAGGATGTGCCTTGACCCTGCTCCCAGTACCCTGCCCCGAGCAGGATGTGCCCTGACCCCGCTCCGTGCCCCGAGCGGGATGTGCCCCTGACCCCGCTCCGTGCCCCGAGCGGGATGTGCCCCTGACCCCGCTCCGTGCCCCGAGCGGGATGTGCCCTGACCCCGCTCCGTGCCCCGAGCGGGATGTGCCCTGACCCCGCTCCACCTCCCCGTGCCGCTGCCGAGCCTCGGCCCGGGGAAGCGGCCTCGCGGCCCCGGGGCGGGCGGCAGTGCCGTACCTTCAGGGAGCGGATCTCCCGGCGCCAGGGGCACAGCAGGAGGTTGACGCAGAGCAGCTCCAGCAGCTCCAGCGCCTTGAGCAGGTCGCGCAGGGCGCGGCCGCCCCGCGCCCGCCGGCAGCGCTCGGCCACGCCGCGCACGTCCAGGGCCCCGCGGCG
>VZTE01001468.1:16308-75235 GCA_013397775.1 Eulacestoma nigropectus
ATATGGTTGCAATTTATGCATATTCCTTGTTTTCCCTAGGAAAGGTGTGCTTATGCAAACTATTTCTTAGAACACATTCTTATCAGCGGCATTCACGGAGCGCAGGCGCAGTGCTCCCTGGTTGTCGCGCTGAGGAGGGCTCGGTGGTGGTCGTTTGATGAAGGCTGCATCTTCTTCCTCGCTTTGCACTTTTCACCTTTCTTTCCTTGGCCTGCGCCGTCTCTTGACAGCTGTTTCAGCAGTTTCTTCACTGGAGCTAGCAAGCTTTTCTTCCCTATCTCTTGCCCAGTTACTCAGCTAGCTTCTATGTTGCTTACAATGTATCTTAGTGCAGCCCAAGTAGACCCAAGCACGCCCAAGTCCAATGATTTGAACCCTTTCAGGTGATTTTCCCTGCGTTGGGCTCTGGGTCCTTTCATTTTCACTAGGTGGTCACTGAGTTGGTCATGATCTCCCACTGCTGGAATTATCATTCCCCGGGTACTGCTCAGTCCTGCTGATGCCTCTCCTGGTGGCTCTTGGCCAAACAGCCCGTTCCCCTTGGGATTATCTTCCCTTTTCCTATAAAAGATCAGCTAAGTGGGCAGAGTTTACAGTACAACTGCTGCCTACCCTGCTGGAGACCACCTGAGACATGGTGTGATCCCTGGGCCTGTTCTGTTCCTCCTGCTGGAAGCTGCCTCTGGATCCCTGGACTAGGTCTGGGCAACTGCTGAAAGAGTTTGTGCCTGCTGTGGGGGCTGACAAGTGTCCTGGAATGGGGTTAAATGAGATCTGTGCCTGCTGTGGGGGCTGACAAGTGTCCTGCAGTGGGGTTAAATGGAGGTTGGATCCAGCATTTGGGAGACACACCTGTAATCCAGGTGCTTTTCTAATCTTGATTTTTGGAATCTGAATTTTCGAGTCACCTGTGGCCACCATGATGTGGTGCACCTGAGTGACTTCACAAATTGCTAAATACTCTCTCATATGATGATTATTATTTTAATTCATGGAAGTCTATGGTTATAATTTTATGCAGAAATTATTTCTGTAGTTTAAGGAGAGGAATCGTTTGTCAGACTGTACCAAGACCCCTTAGATCAGTTTGATGTGGTTTTCTGTCAGGAAATACATCTTTACTCACCTTGCTGTACTAAAAAATGATCTGTTTGAATATTTCTGGGATGACTGGACTATTATTTCCTAGCTTTTCATCTTTTCCCTTGGTGATATGTTGCCATTTTCAGTGTCCTGACTTCAGTAATTTGACTCTGCCCTTCTTGAGCTTGGACACTGACTTGTCCTCCAGAGCAGGAGGGACCTGACTGCTCCTGTGCTTGTTCCTGTCATCTCTGATAAAGGTAAAATCCAAATGTAAGTGGCTGAAGCACAGTGTTGCTTCCTCAGCAGTTGCTCAGTTGTGGGTGGTCCCAGAGTGTTGCATATAGGTAAAGCCTTATAAAATGAAGGCCTTGCTGCCTTTGTAAAATCATGGCTTAGGTCTGTTACTTCAGCTAAGGAGAGAAGGACTGTGGGAAAGAGACACAGTTGAATTAGGGATAGAAAAACATGCTGTGTGACTGCTGTGTTCACATCGTGGTGTGTGGTGGTTGGTTGAAATTAGGTTTGTTATGCTTTAAAACTGTGTAAACAGATAAGCAGCTAAGTGCTTAAAAAGGCCGGGTTTTGTAATAAAGTGCTGATGCTTGCCGCCATCTTCAGCATCAGTCTTTTGTGTTCTCCGTCACCAGAGTGGTAAAATAAAAAGCACAGAAGCAAACCCAAATACCTGTATGTTCTTTACTAGAAGTTCTGTATAAGATCAGTATACTAAAAATTGAAGCAGAAGAGATGACTACAGAAATACAGGGTTGTTATCATGTAGCAAGAAAGAGCATGTCCAGTTTTCTTTCTGATTTTACTCATGTAATAAAGGAAAGGCCTGTGTTAAGCTGGGGTTTTAGCACTGGTATTAGAATTATGCAAGGGTTTAGGATAATATCTGATAGCAGGATATGAATTTCTCAAGAGCAACATCACTCTGCTAACTTTGCTGAGATTTATCCAAGATCTGCAATATTTTCAAGAAATGAAAGCATGTTCTTATTGCATTGTTACAAGAAATTTCAACACTTGCAGTAGTAGCATTGGAAGCTGTTGGAGCAGCTTCAGCGCTGCAATCTTCTCTCTGTAGTGTTTTACAGCTAAAGTTTTCCTTTCTAGTGCTGTCTGTTTGGGTTTGATTTGTAAGTTTTTTTTTGCCCCATCTTTGTTGGATATCTCTCAGTTAAAAAGATTAACAAGAGCAGAAAATGCTAAACCACTCCTGTAAGTGGTCGTGGTAAGGTATCACAGAAAGCAGCACACACTGCCTTTAATTCACAGTTTGTTTTCTAATTATTTATGTTTGTAATGGATGACATAACCCTGGTATTCAGTGGTAACTTAGAAAAACGCCACAGTGTGGATGTGTATGTTTTGGTTGGCTCCCATATCCATGTGACAGAGCAGCTGGGATTATTTGGATTATTCTGTGATAACAGGATGACAGGATTTTATGGAATGGTCCATGCCACAAGAGGGAGCAGACAGATGTGTGTAAGAAATGCTGCCAAACTCAGAGCACAGTGTCAGGGATGCTTAACTGATACAGGAGGAAGAAAGAAAGACTTTGATTCGTTTTCTATAATCTTACCAATGCATTGCTAACATGAGGTAAAATGCAAATCTCCCATTTTCATCAGAAGTCTACTTAAAGTCAGCTTGTTTTGTAAACCACAGATACAGAGTTAGTGGAAGGGCAGGAAATCCCTGTTAAAAAGGTTAACAGCCAAACAGGTTGAAAGGGTTTCCCACCATGCACAGAAACTGAACATCAGTGTTGGAGTAGAGACTTTTCTGCCATGTGTGAAAAGCCCTCTGTGCCTGTCTTCAGAAGGGCCTTTAGCTTGGTCATGTTACTTGGAAGAGCCTCACTTTCAGGAAAAAAAATCACATTTCCTTTCTGATTTGGGTTCACTAGATTTCCCCTGCAGCTCCCCCTTCAGCAGCAGTCTGCAGGAAGCAGGTCCCGGTGCCTTTCCCTGTTCCAGGCAGGTCTGCAGGAGCTGCAGGGAGACACAGCCATGAAAGCAAATCCTATTCTGCACAAACCACCCCTGTACTTCCCCTCTCCTACCAATAAATCTGACTGGGGCGTTTCTGTGCTGCTTTGCATCTCCGGCCCCTCATAGGTGCTGTAGTGTTTTGTTTCTCTTATTGCAGGGTCCTTTGCATACACAAAACTGTTTAAACTAATACTTTATGGAGAGGAGCAGTTCTCTGTGAAAAGCACAAATGTGAAATAGAGCCTACCTTCCAGCAATGCCTGCCAGCAGTTTTGCAATGCAAAATGGTGAATTTTTGTTGCTTTGGGTAGAGTATAATGAGAATATTGAAAATCTTGCTGAACTGCAAAAGAATTTTGTCATTTTAGCAAAATACATATTTACTGTCATCTACTTAGCAAAAAAAGGCATGCTTACCTTATATCTCATCGTGTGCATATGACTCAGTAATGGTATAATTTATATAGCAGTAACAACCATATAATTACTTCCCATCTAAGTATTAATTCTAATTGTGTCATTCTTTGGAGTGGTGAATGATGATTACAGTTGAAAATTATTCAGTATTTACAGAAAATCCAAGTGCAATTTTAATAATTTGGATGATGCTTCTGTTTAAACACCATTATATATTTACTATACTCAGCTTTACATATCCTTTAGTGGGGATAGAAAATGAAGTCCATTTTCTCAGTGTAAAAAACTTTTTTTTTTTGTATTTTAGTGAAAATGCCTCTAAGAGAATTCCTGGAGATGAGCCTGTGATAACTCTGCTCCCCCGACACAGCTCCTTGGCTCCTGTCCCTGGTCCCAGAGGAAGCCCAGGCTTTGTGAATGCCCCAAGGACTGGCCTGGAGCTCCATCCCTGCCTGTCGATGTGCTGACAGTCAGTTCTGCTTCCTGCTAGCACCCAGACTTACCCAGGGGTTTTCCATTAGACACAGAACTTAAAAATGTCTTAAAAATGTAGAGTGCAAACTAAGAGCTCGACTTTCTTGCAGCAACACGTTTCAAAACAACACAGCAAAGACGTTTTCCAAGGGCACTGTCTCAAGGAAAGCACAGGGTTGAGCTCTCCTTGCTCTCCTGTGGGTTCTGTGTCCTCAGTCAGACACACAGAAGCTTTCAGATGCGGAATGGGACAATTTCAGATGAGGAATGGGACTTTCCAGGCAGAAGTGAACAATAGGATCCGAACTTTGTTCTGTTCAAGGCAATAGACGGAAACCTCCTTGGCCGCCTACTGCTGGATTTCAGGGCTGGCCTCTAGTCTGAATCTTGCAACTTTTTTTTTGCTGGGCCATAAAAAGGAAGTGGGGGAAGCAGATCTTCCTGTCCCACACATGGATCTTCCCCAGCTCAGGGTGACAGACAGAACCTCCGGGGATGTGTTGTCTTTTAAACGTGTATCCAGCCCTGGGAGCTGTGCCCAGCGGGTGCCTGGGGCTTGGCCAGCGGCTCCCGGGCGAGGAAGAGGAGCAGGGGGTGCCCGTGTGTGTCTGGGTCCCTGCTGCCCTGCCCGCCCCAGAGCCAGTGCCCGTTCTGGGAGCCCCTCTGTGCCACACTCGGTCCCCTTTGGCCGGGCTGGGCTGGTGCAGGGGAGGCTCCGTGGGAGCAGCGAGCGCAGCCCCGGCCATCCCTGGGGACAAGGTGCTGCTGTGCCCTGACCCTGCTGTGCCCTGACCCTGTTGTGCCTGTGCTGAACTCCCAGCCCCTGCACTCACTGCCCTGGCACACCGGCTGGCAACCCACGGACTCTCCATCCAAGTGTCCTGGGCTCACTCGTTGGGTTCCTTTTCCTGGTTCCTTCTCTCAAAGCTGGGAACGCTCTGAGGTTCAGAACTGAGGTTCTGTTCCTGTGCCTAGCCCAGCATCTCTTGTTCACATCACCCTCACACGGTTCCTAGAGGTCACTGCGGCCACACTGTAACACACAGGCTCCTTGTGGAAAAAGACTGGTTTATGCCTGGAAATGCAGCCGTGTGTGGGAAGTGGCCTGAAGCATCCTCTGGGATTCCTGTGCCCTTCCCTTGGCTACAGCAAAGCCCATGAAGGACATGGAGCTGCAGCTTCTGCAGGTAAAGCCAGCTGGAGTTTGGGGACCCACTGTCACCTCTCCATTACTTGTGGATGGTTTATTTTGAGGAAGACTTGCAGCAGGCTTTGCAGTGGCCTGGAAAGCCTGGTACCAAAAGAACAATGTGAATATTAAAATATTATTATTCTTTTTTACTTTTGCTTCTACATGGTACTGATAATAATCTTTTTTTAGGCAGTGCTTTGCCTACTGAAACACATAGTTAGACAAAGAATTCTTTAAAAATACTGTGTTGTCAATACACCGAATGAGATGTACTAGTGACTAGTGCTCTTCTTTTTCCTTCTGCTCTAAAACATGCAAAGTATCATGAAATCAACAAGTAGGCTTGACTGAATAACATTTATCTTCATTATGAGTGGCTGATTTCAATGGGTTTTGCAATGCTTCAAAAAGGTCAGATGCACTGCTTGTCTCTGCTGCTCTTTTATGCTGTGTGATGCCATGGAACACCTTGAAGCACAAACAGGGAAGTTTAGGTAAACTTGCAAAATTCACTGTAAAAAAATCCCATTGTACCCCTGTTTACAGATATAAAATTGGTAAAACTTCCAGAGGTTTTATTCTTCCATTGGTCTGAGTTCTTCAGAAGAACTGAAGGAAAGAGCCACTTCCATTCACACGAGTTGGGGTCTGATGGCCAGCGGAAGAATGTTCCATGTTTCTGTTGGGGCAGGTGTGCCGGGGCTGTTGTGCTCACACGCCGCTGTCCCGTACAGGGGAGCAGCCTCCGCACTGGGAGATGACCGAGATGGCTGAGCTGGGCTGCTGCAAGTCCTGCAGCCTCACTGAATAATTTGCAGCCCATCCCGTAGTCCCAGATGCTGCTTCCTCTTCCTGGCTGACATAGATATTTATAGATATTTCATTTCTTTGGCAAGGGTCCGTCAGGGAATATGGGGGGGGATCATCTGTGGGAATATATATTTGTGTTGCTCCTGGCCCCACACATTCGTCGTAGCTGAAAGAAAAAAAGAAATATTCATTAGATTCCTGGGAAAAATGCCACAGTACATTATTTCAGCAGGTAAAGTGAGAAGAAAAGGAGTGTCTGGTGTTTTGTTCCTCAGCCCACGTCCTTGCTGACCCTGCCATGTAGGACACTCAAGAATGTAACACTTAAAAGCACCCAGAGATAATCCCAGAGGTGCACAGTCACCGTAAGTGCAGTGCCCTGCCAGGGCTCATTCCTGCTCTCAGCTGCCTGTAAGAGCCAGGTTTGAAAAATCTGGGGGAAAAGGAAGTGGTGGTGTTGTTTCAGTTGTGAAATAAGGTATGGAGAGCTCTTGATGGAGTCTCTAGCAGGTATCACTCCGTGCTGTCCTGACTCCAGGTCTCTGGAGCTCAGCCAGCACCGCCTGGGTGGGCTGCCTGGGTGGAAGGTGTGTGCTGCCAGGAGCAGCAGGATTCCTTGCGGAGCTGCAGAGCTGTGCTGGATAATCTGGACAGACTCGTGCTGGTCACTCTGGGCCTGGGCACAGTGCCCATCACATTCCTCCCAAGGAGCAGGAATGCGAGGCAGGTGGATTGGTGGGGTTTGCATGAGGAGCCAGCTCAGGTGTACCCAGACTTTGTAGCTCTGTCTGTGCCACCAGGCTGGTGCCAGAGAAACTGTTCCCTCCTCTCTGTGCTCTCTGCTCCCTGTCCCAGTGGGAATGCAGACAGGCTCCTTAGGTGGGAGTCTGGGCTGCACAGCCAGGGAGGGCACTGAGGGTGAGCCTGGACAGACCCGTGTGGCTGTGCTGGGGTGTTCGTGGTGTGTGTTGCAGGAAGGGGATGGGAACAGAGGGAGTGGACACGAGCGGGCTCCATGCATTGGCACTGCCCAGCCCTGGAGCCCAGGGCTCTGCAGGGAGAGCACTGCGGCCCCACGAGGGCTGGGCACAGCTGGTGATCCTGCCCTGGTCCCTGGGTGATGTCCTGGCTGTCCTGGCAGCACCTGTTTGCCCACACCCTGAACCTGACCCACTTTTGCTTTCAAACCAGCCCAGCTCCAGGGGACCAAAGGAAGCCCTGTTTGCCTGGCTCCCTGGCTACAGGCAAGAGTGATAAAGAGTCACAACATCATGATCTTAACTGTTAGGCCTGCTTTGTGGCTCCTGTTTAACCATTCCAGAATCATTTAAAATCCAATCCTGAAGAAGGGAATGTTTCCTGTTAAAAAAACTTTGCCTACTAAGTTAACCTGAAAAACATTTCTGGTGGAGCCAGACAAATTAAGAACCTACTTCCTCAGCCACACTAACTGCAGAGCAATTAAGATCTGGGATATTTCCTGAAAATTGGGATATTTAGTGTGTGTCTTCTCAGCAGACTGCAGGCACACGCTCTGCCCCTGTACCTGTATTACTGCCAGGCTAAACCAAGCTCCCAAACCTTAGTCTGGGTGACAGAAATGCTTCTTGGGGAAGGGAGAAGTAAGAAAGTGAAATCATAGTGCTACATAAGTAAAATCAAATATCCATGGGTGTTTTTATTTTTACCTCCATTTCACCTTACTTTTATATTCATCAGGACAATGGCTTTAAATTTGGACTGGAAAATTTCGATTTCCCTATCAGAAAATAGTATCTAAGAACCTAAGTCTGTTCTGAAAACCCAGAAAAGGGTGCTAGATACCTAAGAAAAGTCCCAGCACGTAGGAAGTAGAATTGTTTTTCTTTTACAGCATGTGGAAAAGATTTCACTCCAGCCTCTACTGAACACACCGAAGCTTTCAAACATACCTGGTAGTCTTTTAAAAGACTTTTCTTAGACCTCAGTTAGAGATTGAGGAGCTGATGTCCTCAACTCTCCTTGAACTCAGTGAGGGTAAAGGAACAGCCTTTCTTTGCAGGAGTCCTGTGAGCTGCATCTTTACTTAATTTACATTTTGCTGACCCAAAGCGCAGTGAATTTATTTAAAATCTCTCCACAGGTTTTGACTGACTTAATCAGGCTGACAGAGAGCACTTACTGGGTCTGTTAGCACAGGGGAAAAGTTTCCATTCAGAAAAGCCCACGGTAATGTGAGTTTCAAGGTGGAAAATTTGGAATTCTTTTGCCAAGACACAAAAGGGAAGATGCTTCTCTGTGTCCTGATTCTGGGAAATCTGCCACTGACCTAAAGGAGAAATGGGCACAGTGTGAACTGTTTCTTGCTGCTGTTACCTGATCATCTGCATTCCTCTGCCTTAGATTGAATTTAATGTCTCTCCTGGACCACAGCTCAGCATTGTAGAACTGAACTGCTGGGTAGGATAAACAGGGAAATGATCCCATGGGAAGCAGACTTTTAAGGGTCAAGTCAAGTGGATGCAAATTATGGTATTGAAGAGTTGGCATTTTAGTGTTTTGTTCCAAATATCAATATATTTGTGTTAGGACATTTTTTTCCTTCATACATATGACAGATAAAAATAATTATCTCTCTTTCTCCAAAAGCAAGTAATGTTCTTCCCCCTAATTTTTGGCAATTAAGGTCACATTTTAAAAATTGAATAAGGTAGTAAAAAACACAT
Organism: Eulacestoma nigropectus; assembly: GCA_013397775.1. Classification (NCBI taxonomy): domain Eukaryota; kingdom Metazoa; phylum Chordata; class Aves; order Passeriformes; genus Eulacestoma; species Eulacestoma nigropectus. The sequence continues at coordinate 24,996 of VZTE01001468.1, forward strand.
GCCAGACTTCCAATTAAACAGCTTTTTGGCAGCTTCATAGCTGTACCTACAGATTGTTGTGGCCATGGAGAGAATCACAAATAATTCAAATAGTTGTGGGGTTTTTTAAAATAAATTTTTGTATTTCGTTATCAGTTTATGATCTTGATGTTCATTTCCTGTGTTCTTTTCTATGCATGGGATCTTTGCTTGTAGAGCTTTGCAAACAGCACCTGCTCTGTTTCTGCAGATAAGGTTCCTAGAACTCTCTGGTGAGGATAAAACGGAGATGAATTAAGGTCATAACAGAGACTTCAACTTTGAATTTTTTCCTTTGTTTCCAAGCATTTTGTGGGTTTTAAAATGTATTACTGGGTTTGTTTGTTTGTTTGTTTGTTTGGGGGTTTTGTTTTTCTTTGTTTGTTTTGTGGTGTGATTTTTTTTGCCCTCTGTTTAACGGCTTTAGTACTTTGGCTGTGCTTTCAGACTGCTGTTATAGAAGTATTCCTGTAGGATAAATAATGTATTATCAACTCTACAAGCATGAATTTTATTTTGCAGTCTCTCCTTCAAGGAGACCTTAATATGTAAACTTATATGACTTTATAAGATCATTTTTATTAGAGAATCTAAGCACGTATTATAAGAACTAATATCACAGGCATCCACTGTCCAGATATGGTGGTGGTTAGAAAACCATTCCTCAAAAGATTTGAAGGATTACTTACAAAAAATTGCAATAGCAATAATTTCTTGCAGTTGATTAGCAAGTGTTGGTGTGAGTGATGCTGGACTGAAGCCTTACTGTCATTTTAAAATAAAGCCAAACCCTGACCCCCAATATGGAGCTAAATAGCCAAAAAAACTGGGCATGGGAGGCTTGGGGTTTTTTTAAATTTTGTGTTTTATGTGTGAGGTTTTCTGGGCCGAATTTCTCCTGGTTTAGCTGCCTCAGTCAGAAGCTCCCAGTTTAGTCAGGGGGGTACCAGGAATACCAGGGAAGTGGAAATGGGAGAGATGGATGATGGGAGGAGGTCTGAGACTGCAGCTCACAGGCAGAAATCATCACATTGCAACCTCAGGAACTGCTAAGGGAGTGATACCTACACAGAGATGTGTAGTGTGCATGTGTATTTATATATATATGTTTATATGTATATTTGTATGTTTTTATATATATATATATATATTTACATATATATATGTTTTGCAACTAAAAATGCAGGACTATGAAGTGGAAAAACAAAGATACTTGTTCATCTTTTACAAAACTCACAACAATAGTTATATTTTATCTGTCAGATTCACTTCTGTGAAGATATCGGGCATGTAAAAGTAGCTCAGGCTTGAAGTTCACTACAGCACTCTCAGGAAAATCCTTTTAGACAGGAAAGCAAATGCTTTTGGGAAGTGTTGTGTTGCCATAACATAAATAACAGAGCACAGGAACTCACTACACTGCATCTTGTGGATACCAGCCTGGAAAAAATCCTTAGCTACAGTACTCGTGGTGAATGCACTTTAATCCATTGCTTTTTAAAACTTGTATTATTGGGAGGTTCAGTGTCTTGCAGGCAGTGATGAGAAGGAAGGGGTTACTGACCGTGAAATGTACTGCTGTCTGCGTGGTTTGGGGCCTTGTTATTTGTTATAATACCTGCACTGTTGTTGTAGACACACTATTGAGGTTTTAAGGGCTGATTTCCCTGGGAAAAGCAAGGAAGGCTGATGTCTGTTAACATCCCACTGCAGGTAAATGTGATCTGCAGAGAGGGGAACGTTGCTCAAAAACTGCAGCAGCTCTCCAAGATGACCTTGTTGACTCAGAGCGTGGCGGGAGGGGGCAGTAACTCTGTGAATTTGTCAGGTCTCCTTGCAGTAGGTATTAGGATGGCTTTGTTGCCAAGGAAACCCCAAAGAGCTTATTTAAATGGCTGTCATTCAGAAATTAGGAGCCACTCTCTGGGGCAGGAAGAAGGTTCTGCTGACAGAATTTTTTAAGATGCAAACAACAACAAGTGAAAAAAGGCAGAGCTGGGAACGAAGAATTCTTTGTGCAACAGCTGTCTTGTGGTTCACTTTGTTCATTTGTTGTCTATTCTGACTCTGCAAAAACAGCTTCTGTTTCACTGTTTCCATTTTGGTGATGACCTACTGTGTTCTTTTGATAATGGCAAACAGAACCCCCAAGTCTGGAACAATCATGTGCTGACAGGTTTGAGCTGTGATGAAACAGCACAAAGGATGTTTATATGATGTTGTTACCTAACAGAAAAGCTGAAATTAGAACGATTATGCTGTAACTCTGCAAGAAGGTTCAAATGAAAATGATGTGTTTGATGCCTATGTAGGCAGTTCAGCTGATGATGCTGAGCTCGGCCTTCTGTGATGGCACAATTTGCTCACAGCCAGGTTTGTAGGAGAGCAGCCTGGAAATCTGTCCATGTTTCCTTTGAGGTGTGTTTTCCTAGAATACATATTTTCTTTGGTGATTTATTATTACCGTGAGGAAATGTATCAGTTCTGACAGAACTGCTCCTATAATGACATATGTCATGAGCCAGGATATTTTACTAGGTTTATTTTTGATCCTGACACTTTCCATTTATATACATACTTATATACATATTTATTTTAATGTTTTCAAATAGTAAAAAATGTAACCCAAGAAAATGTAGCTCAAGAAAACATCTAGGGCTTAAGTAACTTAACCATTGAAGAGAGAGGAAATGTGGAATTTAGGTTTTTTCTGCCTTTTTTTCTGTTCATAGTTATTTCTGTAATTTCCAGTTCCTCAGAACTCCAATAGTGTTAATGAGCACTAAAAGCATCTTTATTCTGCACTCTGTGTCAAGATAATCTTGAGGAAGTTATGACTTTGATGAATAAATATTCCAGATGAAAAATGAAATTCATTGTAAACTGTTTTAATGAGAACATAGATATCATTTGAAACTGATATAATGCAGTTTCAACATAATTGTGCAGCTTTAAACAATTGCAATAAATGTTTTAAACAAAACAAGTCATTCGATGATGAAGATTTCGTATGATACAATTCAGCCTGGCATTAATTTTATACATAGTAAGAACCACTTGGTCATTTCTGCATTTCTGTAGCCATTATACAGTAAAGGATGCTGGGCACTGATTGAGTAACAAGAATCAGTTAAGATAAATAAAAATTTGCAGCTTCCCAAGCCATGGAGTTAATCCACAAACAAGATTCTAAACAACACCACCAATTCTTGCATGTCACCAGACCCTGCTGATGTTTGAGGAAGTTTTCCATTTGACAAGTTTTAGGATCATATTCCTAAAAAGGGCTTTGCTTTAATTATTCAAGGAATGAATTCTAAGCAGGTGAAGGAAATGCTGCCTGTAATACGCGACAGAAAGTCTGAAAACTGGGAAATCAGAGAAAAATACTCTTTTTTTAAAGTACAGTTATCAAAGATTTGACAGCTTTAACTTGTGGTTGCTCTGCACCGCACTGTAGATTTCTGGTTAGATATCCTTGCTGCTTCCCTTCCATCAGGTCTTGCTTATTTCACTGCAGCAGGGTGCTTTTTATGCAGCAATAATTTGCACCTCTAGAGTGGAACTGGGACAGGTGTAAAGAGAGGCTGGTCAGAAGATGCAGCCTCCCCACAGATATTTTTGATAACAGAAAGCGAAGGGAATTTTGTGCCTCAGCCTCCCAACACACAGGCTGAGGTGTGAGAGGAATTTTGACTACAAAGACAAGAAGCAAGAGAAAAGTGTGGCTATTTAAGAGGGATGGAAATGCCACAGAAAGAAACTCTCATAAAATGTCTGTAAACAAAGTTAAGCTGGAAATAAGAAGTTAGCCAGAATAATTAGGAATTTACTTGTTTCTGTACCTAATACTGATGAGGAATAGCATTGGGATGTGAAGAGAGAGGCTTTTGAGGGTCTAGAGTTTGGAATTTGGAGTTAAAGGAATTGAGAGTTCTAGCTCATATTGTGATACCTAATGGATTATAAACCTGTCATATTTCCAGTGGCATTTTTTACGTTATGAACTGAAAAATCTCAATGGGCATATTGAAGTAAGAGCTGAACTTAACCCCAAATGTCCATCTCGTGCTTTGCCAGCTGTCATTGTGATGTGGCAAAAGCTCCTCACCTGGTTTGCTCTCAGGAAAACAGCCTTGGCAAAGGAATACAGCACAATATAGCAAGATTTTATGTCAGGTCCCTGCAAGCCTAATTCTGTCTTTCAGGAACATCCAGGAAGTTGGTTTGGCTAACTTGCATCCTCAGAAGTGGGGAATGGAAAAGAATGTCTTAGAAAAGAAAGTCCCTTAAGTAGGTTGTGGTTTTTTTATATATTTGAAGGGAAATTAGTGTCTGACTTTAAGACACGAGCATTTCCTTTTGCCATTTTAAAGTAAGTTTTAAATTGATTTGGCCATTTAAACAATGCAAGCTGAACATGGTTGTTGAAAGTACTGGGATTTATCAAGCCTAAACAAGACAATTTTCTCTAGAACAGATCCTGTGTAGATTAGGCAGGATGACCAGCTGAGGGAGAGTGAGCCCACTTAAACAAACCCTCACACAATGTGCTCTAATATGAATAGTGGGATAAAGGGCGCTGAATGGTTTTTATCATCGTGTGCCCTGTGGGGGGGAATTCAGTGTGAAGTATGGAGAGGACTTTTGTGGCTTCTATTAAAACCGTTCCTGAAGCTAAATCCCTGCATCCTCCTGAGCAGTCATTCCTCAGGGATGTTCTGTGTTAGACCCTCACGAGTCACAGATGCAAAAGGCAATAACCTTGGCTGCCTACAGCTCTGGACATACCATTAATATCCAATCACTAAGGAGTGAGAAAGCACTTATGCAATGGGGTGAGATGCGTTTTCCCTGGCCACAAGGTGAGAATTTGATAAAATTCCTTTCATGCAGTGAAATCTCCTCATTGCTTGGATTTTATTGACTCTCCTAAAGAAAATGTAATAGTTTTTAATTTACTTGGACTTTGGTTGGTACTGTAATTCAATCCTTTTCAAACACGTGAGCTCAACTTATTTTTAAACAGCTTTCTTACTACATATTTGTAAGAAGATAATTAGCAATGCTCACTAGAAGTGTGGGTTACGAAGAGCTCAGCACAGTGAACATGAGCTCATGATTTCTATCTGTAAAGGTCACAGTGTCACCAGCGTGATTTCACTCACACCAGCACAGTGAAAGTTGAACAAAATGGCAAATACTGGATTGATAGGCTTTCCAGTGTTTCTTTGCAAGTCATATTGACCATGATGATAGGTAGGCTGTGGCACGGAGATTGTTCTTGTATTCTGTCCTGGTTGAATGTGTTCAGTTTGCTCATTTGGAGGGATTAGAATTCTGTGGTTTAGAATTGTCGGGAGATCACTTGGATCATCTTTCTCAGACTAAGTTTCTTAGAAACAAAGGCTTTGGTAACACAGACTACGGAACATTAACTTCCAGCACTGCTGCAAGTATCTGTACATATCAGAAATATGCTCTGAAATACAAACCCCTAATATCCTGAAACTGTTTGGTTCATACCTGCTGTATTTTGGTTTTATATTTCCCTTCTACACCTCATGTAAAATCAATGTGACAGATGCTAGCACAGATCTGAGATTTATTAAAAAGCCATTAGCTGTCCTAAAGGGATGTTTACGGATAGCAGCACTGTATATTTTGGGCTGTCAAAACAAATTGACCGAATGGCTTCTCTGTAACCACCCTGCAACTACAGCAGGCTAATGACAAAATTCCATGCATGGCATCCACCTAAATCTAACCTAAAATCTAATGCAAGAAAGTGGTTAGTGGGAGTGTCTGTGGTGATAAACAGATTGAATCTCAAATGAAATTTGTGATTTAGAGATCAGAGCAAGTATTAATATCCCAAGGCATTTTTCATAGATTAATTTACCAATAACATTTTTTCTATAAATAGTGTTTTATATGAATAGTGTTCTTGGACCTCCAGCTGGAGAGGTGGGAGTGGGCAGGCCTGAACAGGGAGCTCTCCCTCAGGCACAGACATGGGGACTCCGACTCTGCGTTTCATCAGCCTTCCCCTTAAATCCCTTTTCCACTCATTTTGTTGTTTAAAGCTCAGCTATAAACTCTTAACTAAAACACTCTAGACTAACCACCCCTTGGCCAAATCAAGGTGTTTTGCTTTCTACTGAAAGCATTTCTGGAAGTGTGGTTTGGCAGGAATGGTGTGTGAGGAGCCCTGGGCTGCACACTCCTGCTCTGGGTGCTGGAAGGCTGGTGGCCCTTGCAGGCTCTGCCAGCACCAGGTGGATAAGGGAAGTTATCCTGGCAGCACCCATTGCTTTTCACTTGCTGAATGCTCTCACTTCAAAGATTTTTTCAGAGTTATTTGCCAGTGCAGTTGCTTTCCTTGCTGTTCTTCATTTCTGTTCTGCTGATGCCACAGCTGCATTATTAGCTTTTGGCTATGCTAGTTTAGCTTTAAAATACATCTTGCCCTCCAGGAAATAGGAGGGGGAATTACATTCATTTAGGCAGTGCTGCGTTTCAGTAAACCTGCTCTTCAAAATATTATCATATGCAATGGGATTGATCCCAGGGAGTTAGTATTTTAAATGCACAAGGTCAAGTATGTCTTGTTTCTGCTTCCAGGCCATGTCTTAATAGTCAGCCATCCTTCTATTACCACCCATCACTCCAAATAATCTCCATGCTCTATGAATTAAAAATAGACACTGCAGTGTTATGCTGTGCAGGAGAGTATAAAGGGAGATATACAGGAATTTTTCAGGCTTTACATAATGCAGTTGTCAGAGACTGAAATATTGTAGTTCATGCCTTAAAACATTTTTCATGAAGGACTTTTAAAACTGTATTACAAAAGCTGCAGCACCCTGAATGGGGCTCTGAGAGGCCCTGGACCCGCTCGCTGATGAAGATAAAGGGCTGGGGACATTCACAAAGCATAAGCTTAACACCTCCAGGGTGGGGAGCACAGCCCCGGGGCTATCAAGGCTCGAACAGAGCCTCGCAGCAAAGGGTGGGGAGAGAGAGGCTTTGGGTGTGTGCTGGAAAAGCCTCTGGTGAGAGGGCAGTGACCGCCCAGCCTCCCCTGTGCAGAGGAGCCCAGCTGAGGGGCCCTTCACCCGGGGGGGGAAGCTGATCCGCAGCAGAGGGGGTGACATGGCCCATCCAAGGCCCCCCAGAGGGGTCCCCAGGCCCTGCACCGGAGCACCAGGGACGATGCAGCAGAGCCTCAGCGCTGCGAGGGGCGGTGTGTCAGGCCGGCCCTGCGAGGGAGACACGTGGGCGCTCCCGGCCGCCCGGAGCGTGTGTTAATCCAGGGGCTCTGCGCTCTCCGGCCCGTGGCCGTGTGGCCGCGTGGCCGCGGCAGCGGGGGACCCTCACCAGCAGAAGCCCAGGTGGAGGGGAGCAACGGGACATCGCTGGGACCCCTGGATGGGTGATCTGCTTCCACCTAACCCCTGTCACCCTCTCCCTGTCCCCCCACCCCCCACGCATGCTTCTTTCTCTATTTCCTTCTTTCTTTCTTTTCTCTTTCCTTCTCTTTGCCTCTTTTTCCTATTAAATAAATTACATCAATTTGTTTGGCACCAACATCTAACCTCGTTTGGTTTTCATCTCGTTTTTGGGAATATTTTGAACCTTCTAAATTCTTTCTGGTTTATGCACAGAGACTTTGTTTTCTTTGCTCTTCTGGGTTTAAAACCGGATCGCAGCAGCAGTAACTCAGATTGTGCCTCTCACCCAGTGCCTCTCACTGAACAGTTACAATAGTCTGTTGAATTCATTAATAGCAAGTTTAAAAGTCTCCATGTAGCTTTGCTTTCAGCCATCTGCTTTCCCTGAAGTTCCCCAAGGTGTGTTGCTAAGATATAAAATTTACTGAGATTTTGATGATTTGCCAAAGGTACTTTTTCTAAAATATTTATCTGCAGTAGCAAAGAGAAAACAGCCAAACCATTAACAATAATCTTTACTTCGGACCTGTGATGCAGGGCTGTAATTAACGGGATGAGCAGTGTTTTCCAGTGAGTGCAGAGGGGATCCTGGGCTCTCAGGGACACAGTCCACTCAGCCTAGCAGGGAATCTGGAGGAGGCAGTGGCTGGACACCTTTATGTGTCCCAGAATGATTCTGAGAACAGGTACAACACAAGATAATTAACCCTTGCCAGGCTCGTTACTGAACGTACTGGAAAACAGGGATAATCTGTGCTTTGTCACTCGTATCTCCTTCAAACAGAACTCCATAGAGGTGGAAAAATCTTCTCAGTGCCTGTTTCTAACTGGAAATGGAAACAACCTTTGGTATAATCTTTGATGATCTGTCTGCTAAAGAAATATATTGTCAGAGTTTATTCACATGAGTGAGTTTGTTCTGAGAATTCTGGACAGCTTCCCACTCAAAGTCTTGCTTGGGTGTCAGCTGGCTGCCTTTTATTAGTAAAGACTCGTGGGTGTGGGCCCAAACTCCAGTTTAAATTCTTAAGTGGGTTTATATGAAGTTCTACACATTTAGATGCCAGGCTTAGAATAGTTTTTCACATGTGAGCTTTCTGCTAAAATATTTAGACCATCTCTCAAAGCCCATTTGTTCTATAGTATGAGTTGGTAATACATAACGAGCTGCTTGTAGAACATGCATAGAATAAACAAAGCAAAGATCCATGTCTTGTGTGCTCATAGTGCTGAGTTGCTCTGTATCAGTCAGAAAAGGGATGGTGTTATAGTGGTTTAACTCAAAACAGAGTCTGCTTAAAAGGAAGAAAAAAAAAGTAAGGGGGGTCATGGCTGTTCAACCACTGTTTGCTGTTTGTAAGACACAGCACTACAGAAAGCTTGAAGTGATGTTCTGCTTAAAATGACTCCTGTCGTTTCATTGGAGGGAGTAACTGAATTCCTTCATTTCTGGACCTCAGGGTGCATGAGGCACATGGAGGAGATGCCCAAGGCCCAAAGTGCAGCGCCTGTGGCTCATGAGGCTGTTCCTGTGCCCTGTGAATGTGGGCACACAAATTTAGAAGGAGCTGCTGTACAATTTCTGGAACTTATTTTTTCTGTTTCCTCTGATCTGAACACTCTCAAGCTCAGTAATAAACGTAACTTGAAAGTTCTTGGAAAAAGTATTTATTTTTGACTTTGAAACTTTGACTTTTAAGTGCATTTCTTTCAAAGAAAGATGATCGTAAGTAATTCTCCTAGTGTGTTTCATTTCTGTGTCATCACTATGATAAATTTTAATGTGAGGATCATTGAATGAGAACTGCCTGTCCACATCTTTATTTAGTAAAGATACATTTTGCTTAGGACAACTTGAACTTACACTCAAGCTAAACAAGGTCTGTCTGTATTCAGAGTTTGTGTGAGCTGAATTTTTGTAGTGGGCTTTGCCAGTGCAGGACCGTAACCCTGAGGATCTCAGGAAAATGCTTACCGTGGAGGTGGATCAGGATACATGATGTTCACCTGAGAAAGTATATCCAGATAGGAACCAAAATCACAGGCTGGGGGAAACTCCTCCGTGCAGGTGGATCTCAGTTCTGCAGAGGAGCCGCCGTGAGAGAAACCATCTGGAGCTGCAAAACAAAAATTAACAGTGGCTGTGCTTTCCCCTCCGTGGTGGATTCTCTGTCACTCTCTGTAACACTGCCACAAATCAGAAAACAAACCCTTTCTGAGGCAGATGAATTGCGGATATTTTGGAACAATCAAGTTTCACAGGATATTTTTATTTCTTTAAGAGTAAATGAACACCATCTGTAGATGAACTGTGGTGTTTCCGGCTGTGGCACAGGGACTGTACCTTTAGTGCTGCCCTACAAGGTAGATGGAAGTTTTAAAGCTTTTCTTGTGCCTCAAAGGCTGAAAAGGAGCGTGGGTTCTACCATGTGCAGCTTCAGATATTTGTGGGGTTACTGAAATTCCCAGGAGTTGCATCCATGGAAAACTTGTCCATTCTGGGAGGGGTTTAAAAGGAGGGGCAGGTGTTTGATTGCTGAGCAAATGCTGTTCTCAATGAACACTGATAAAAATGGGGAAAGCTGGAAAATAACAAAGAAAAGTCATCCTGCTGCCAGCTCCAGGGATTTCTTAATGCTTCCATGCAAGAGCTTCCCAGCTCCACAAACAGTAAGAGTTTGGTGCTAGTTTCTGTGGTAGAGGATGATTAGTGTGTGTGTGTCCATGTAACGTTTTCACTTGGGTAGTGTGGCACAATTTCGTTTTGGATTATTCTTTTGAATATCTCCCAAAATATGCTTTTCTTTTTCCATTTCTCTAGCACTGTTATTTCTAACAAGCAGTTTGAAAATTGTCCTTTCTGTTTTTGCCTGGCTCCAGGCTTTTTCAAGGAGATGAAATTACCAGAGTAGTAGATTTAAACACAGTGATTAAAGCTTAATGGTCAGTATTTTATCATGCCAAAATATTGCTGTTCATGGGTCTAACAGGAACTCCAGTTTGAGTTTAACTATTTAATCCTCAATTTAGATGCTGAAAATTAGGAAAATTGGTGTTACTGTAATAGTAGATATTAGTTTTTTGGATTTTGTTTTTATTTTCTCTCTGTAGGTTGCCATGGGAGTTTGTATTTCCATTTTTTTTGGACTCAAAATTTCATTCCCAAAATATAGATGTTATTCACTTATCTGGATAAATATTTCTGGAAAAGCCAAAAAAATATTATTCCTTGCTCCAAGGGGAAGCAAAGGTTCCCCTTGCTTTGCAAGGTTTGCTTGCTTTGCTTTGCAAGGGGACAAACTGATCCTAGAAAATGTGTTTAGTTTAGACAGAAAAATTCCTGGTCCAAATTGAACTAAATAAAGTTCAATTGACTTCAATGGATACTTAATTTACCTCAGTGAAAACAAGATTTAAGCCAATGCATTTTTATGTGGCTCACTATTATTGTCTTTTCTATATAAAGAAAAACCCCTCAACAATATGCACAGAACAGCACTCATAACAAGCTGCAGGTAGAGGAGCCTGCTCACAGAGGACATGGCTGTGGATGCTCCACCATTTATAATTTGAATTTTTACTGTCTGAAGATTTACACAGTAACTTTTTGTAACTTTTTTTTCCTTAAATTTCCTTCTGTCATTCCCTTGACAAAGTGGCTTCTTGTCAGAAAAGCCCTAAAGGACCAAAAGCATTACTCTAAAATTAACTCCTTGATATTCCCAAATTCTCTTTGAGGTTTTTTGTTTTGTGTTGTTTTTGTTTCTGGGGGGGTTTTTTTGGGTGGGGTTTTTTTTGGGTAGGGGGTAGGAATTGGCACTTTTTTGACTCTCTAACGATGATGACCATTGTAATGGCACTGATGTCATCAATGACATCATTAACGATGGTGACAGTTTAATGGTATTTGGGTGCCCTGTTCTGTTTCTAGGCCGATACTCACGTGTGCACTCAAAGGGCATTTGCCCAGTGATTGTTGTAGGCTGGCCTACGCTGCTGAAATGAGAACAGCTCTGCCTTTCCAACAGACAGAAATTACAGCAAATGCTGCGCCAAGGCTGTGTACGAAAATAAAACAGAGAATGAATCTTATCCCATAGCAAGGGGAAAGATGCAGTTTGGGAACTGCTGTCAGCACTGGCTGGGTTTTGCTACCCATGATCTATGGGCTGTGCTGTGGGAACTCAGTCCCAGCACAGACACGCCATCACACCGCCCAGCTGCCTGTGACTTACTTATCCCGTTATTTAATTTTTTTTTTCCATCCCTTGCACGTGGCCAGGTGATTTTTGCTGCCCTTAGCCCCAGCCCATTCCCCCAGCTCGGCATTCCCTGGGTGCCCTGCTGCCTTACCATCCGCAGCCTCCCTGCCGAGGTGTGGGTGTCCGAACCTCCTGTCCTTGCGCAGGCTGCCCACCACGATGGTGGCACAGGACAGGAAGAGCACCAGCCCGATGACCACCCCTGCCACCAGCAGCGGGGACAGCAGCAGGTTGGTGTCACTGCCGTGCTCTCCGGGGCTGGGGAAGGCGCTGGAGGCGCTGCTCTGGTTCGGGGCAGCTGCTGTGCAGAGAGAGAGAGAAGCGTGTCACTTGTCACAGGGGGACACAGAGCCCACGCTGAGGGGCTTCCAGAGCCCTGGGAGAGCTTCAGACACGTCCACTGCACCGATTCCTGCTCTTGGGAAAACCCATTTGTCACACCGATTCCTGGGGCTGTCAGGAACTGACTCCGGGGGGACAGCGGCAATCGTTTCCCTGGTACTGGGAATATCCTGCCGGAGCCAGTGGTGTATGATCCATAGTTTTGATGGCTTCTTCCTGCCAAGATTCTTTGTACCATGAACTGACTGATGCTGAAAAACTGAAGTGCACAAGGAGGAAAGTGGAAATTTTAAAAGGTGAGCTCCAAGAGGAAGAGAGGAATTGCCTGTTGTTAGGGGTGTAAAAAGGCTCCAAGGTTTTGCAGAAAAGGTTTTGGGCAAGAATGAGCCTGCTTTTGTGGCACAAGGCTTGCTTTGGTTTGTGAGGAGAGTCAGCGTCCCAAGAAGCTGATTTGTAGTGTGGGAAGAGACTCATCCAGAGTGGGATTGTTTGGTTGCAACTGCTTTACCCTGGTTAAATAAAAAAAACCCAAAAACAAACCTATAAATGTATTATTTGAGTTCAATAATAAATCTGCTTAAAGGAGAATAACTCCAGGAATTTATTGCCAAGTCAAACATCCTTTTGAGACAAGCTGCAGAGAGAGTATCAAAAGTTAAACAATAATTTTCCCTCAGAGAATCAACTGATGGCAAATGAATATAAATGGAATTAATTGCCCAGAGATGTATTTATGGGGGATTGCACTGCTAATAGAGGGGAAGTAAATGGGAGAAATTATGGGAAAAAGGATTCAGGATTTTAGCAGGTAGAATCCCTCTCTCACTCCAAATTAAAACAAAATCTCCCATTACCTGCTCAGCATCCGTAACCCAAAATTTTATTGATGCAAAAAAATTGCTGGAGATGGCATATACCAAGCCTGGCTGTCGAATCTGGCCTGGATATATTTTTATATCTGGCCATATGCCAGTTGAACAAATACAGAATTTATTTCCTGCTGAAATCAAGGCTAACAAAATCTTCTCTTTTGAGTATTCTGTGAAGTGAATATGTGTTTTAGGAAGTGCAATGCTACTTACAAGGATAGCTGTTATCAGAGTTCTCAGCAATGTTGTCTCTGCTCTTTTCCTTTGGGAGACACCACTTGGTGATTTGCAGTCACAATAAGTTTAAAAAGAAGACAATGGCTTCAAGCCAGTGTATGTTATCATTGGCCGATGCTTGAGATTGAGACAACCAACTAGAAATGCATACATAAAACCAGGGGAATTAGCAAGTAGTGGAGTTTTGTTAATTTTCTGGAAGCACTTGACTGTTGGCTGAGGATCTTTATGAGCATTTAAGACAGATGGCCAAGAAATGTGCTGAGCTTTAACCAAGAATCTCGTGCCAAAAAAGAAGACTGAGTTTTCTGAGAGTTAAACTGATGCTGTAGCATTAAATCAAGAGGTTATGGACAAGTGTCCTGCTTAATACTCAGAGCAAAGAAGTTTTGGGTATAGGATATGTTTGGGGGTTAAGGCCCTTGTGCTAGAACTCAACTTCCTGAAACTTTACAAAATTCTAATCATGCTTCTCATTTGTACATTTTTTGGGCTATCTCTGTTGGTAATGTATCCAACACACCCTCACTGGCTTTCCATAGCCTTGTTTTTTCAGATTTTTGCAGATTCTGCCTTTGAGAGACACAAATATCACAGCAGTGGCAGTTTAAATCTTGGCTGCAGGGAACTGACACCTGAACTGGAAGTACTGGCAGGTAATTTATTGGTAATTTTGGCTGCCTTGCAAAGGTAAAAGACGAATCAACTTTGTTGTCAGCATGATGAGAAGATGGGCCTGGGGTGTGAGGTTGTCCCACACACTGTCAGGCTTGTGGTCATCAATTTAAAGTCAAATAGTAAAGAAATGGAGTTGGTGATAAACTGCTGTCAAGTGGGGAGGAAGGAGGCTGCAGTGAGTGCTTTCAGATCTTTCAAAACTTGGGACAAATTCGGAATGATCCTCTAAACAGGAAGGGCCTGTCTAAGGATATTTATCTTTTATTTTTTTCCCAGCTGTGCATGGAAGCCAGCTGGAATATCCACACTCTGACTATTTGGGAGATCCCTGTGGTGCCACCCAGTGTAAGCACTGATATTGGAACCTATTTTGCTTTATAGAAGTTTAACAGCTTCAAGGAACTTCATACAGAAAATACTCTCCTGCACTGGTATTGAGGTGGTATGGTTCAGTTCAAGACACCCCATTTATCTGTCACATTCCCAGGGCTTCCTTGGCTGTCCCAAAGCTTGTCTGTTTTATCTATTGCTTCTCACCAGAGTGAATCTTTCTGGGTTTTTATGCTTTTAATCTAATTGGTCCCAGTCCCTCATAAAGACAAGTTATAGTGCAATATTGCTTTTATTAGAAGGAATGCATGAGTCCCCTTAGCCCAGCTCCTAACACAAAATGTACTCGATAAACTTCTCCTGTGGCACTATTTTCATTTTGACACTGTGAGTCTGATCCTCCAGACTTCACTCCTGACTTACTATTGTGACAAACAACAGCAGAATGAGATGCAGTGTTGATATAAATTTCTTGGGTTTGAATTTTGTGGGGGAAAAAAGAGATGTTTATATTACTTCTGGCAAAAAAGCACGTCATAAATTTTCTCCTCTTATCCAAAACCATATTCTTTTGATAAAACGTGCATTTCTCTGTATAAAAATGCTATGGTTTTTCCTTCAGAATAGAAGTATCTGGAAATGTATGTGAAGCTCATAAATACAACACCAATAACAGAGAGCTAACATTTTTGTTTTGAGGTAAATTGTATCATTTCCCACAAAACTGCAAATTATAAACAATACATACAGAAATATGAATATTTTATATCTAATCCTCTAAATATGAGTTATGTTGGATGTACGCACCATGGCTTTTATCCACGATGGGAGCTGTGTAAGTAACAAGAAGCAGCACAGATGGCATGAGGCTGACAGAACACAGACTTTAGAGTGAGCACCAGTGGAAAATTGCCTGGACTGTCCATTCAGTGTCAGACAATAAATTAGCATTTTGAAAGATTCCTTAAATATAACAGTATATTATTTTACTCAGTGCTCCTGCATCTCAACAAACCAATTGGAAAGTAACTGAGAGAGGTATAGAACAGCCTGACTTTTTGGGTGCATATTGTTCTTTCTCACTCCTGTTTACCTGGCTTTGAAGGGACACTTATCCCTTTCTAACTTGGCCAGAGGTCATGTGGAGGTTTCAGCTGGGTCAGGTCCTGGCAGGGTGAAATGTCCTGATGAGCAGACGTGTGCTGGGAGCTTGGTTCATCCAACATTCTGCCCTTCATTAGGAGTGGCTTCTCTCTTCCTCAGTGTGTTTCACCTGCTTGTATCTCAGATGAGAGAGAAGGGAAGCACCTACACATAAATGAAAGTCTCTTCTCTCCATACTCAGTTGAGTTTGGTGGTGGTGGTGGGGGGGGATCTTGTTTTGTTTCCTTTGGTCTGGAAGGCACATCAGCTCTAGTGAGGCTGCAATGGCCTCTGTAATTGATGGGCTTTGAGATGATTTTAAAGCTGGATCCTGCTAAGATAACCAAATCTCTTCCCCTGGTTTCCAATCAATAAAGATGATAATTCATGTTATGACTGGTGGGGAGGATGAGACATGGAGTGGTTTTGTTTCCCAGGCTGAAATGTGCCTGACCAGCTCCTGAAGAAGTGCTGATGTGTTGTTCTGGAAAGATTTTGTGTCTAGAATGATCCACCTCTTCCTCCCTGCCAGCCTGGGATTCTCCTTCCTGAGGGCAGGGTGGGCTTGGTGCTGACTTGCTGAACTAGAGCTGAAGCACATGGGCAGAACAGGAGTATTCCTTGTACCCCTGGGTCAGTAAAGCTGTTTGGGATGGTGATCCAGCACCTCCCAGTACCCTTAAATACACTGTATTAACCCAGGGTACAGGACTGGAAAGGAGTAGTAGGAAGGTCAGTTTAGGATGGTGCATAGCACCCTTTGTAATCCTTTAGTCTTTAAATAATTGCAACAAAGCATCTCAAAAACTGAATCAATTTAAAGCACGTTTCTGATATCCTTACTTTTTCAGTCCCTTGGATTATGCAGTCTGTTTGCCCAGGGAAGGTGAGTGACAGACGTGGGGAAGGAGCTGAGAGCACACGGATACGCTGAATCAGTGCAGTGAGCCAAGATCTTTTTGTTTCTGCCTTTATGAACAGTTCCTGTTCAAAGACGGTTTCGTCTGGCCAAGAGTGACCAGCTGGACCCTGCCCTTGCTGCTGCCCTGGGAAATAAATCTCTGGAAATCAGCAGGAATTGCACTGCTTGTTTCTGTTGCCCAGAAAAGGAGTAAGGGAGGTGTAGCACAAAAACAGGCTGGGAGAGGGTTTGGATCACAGGAGCATCACTGCAGCCGGGGGGGAGGGATGTTACTCAGGCCGTTGAACACAAGGGCCCGTAGGAGCTGAACCTTAAAATTAACTAAAAATAAATGTCTCTGTTGGGTTCAAAGCTATTCCTTTGGATCCTGGGGAAGGCTGAAATTTCACTTAGGCTTGATAAATGCCAGGGTGTCATCTGCCTATGGGACTAAAAGGAAGCAATGAGGATGCTAAGAACAGGGAAGGCTATTTGTCCTTTTGTATTTCTCTTTTTCTCTTGTAGAAAACTTGAGCAAATGAGTTGATGACCAGCTCAGTCTGGGAAATGCCCTCTCTATAAAGCTGTTCTACATCAGCCAGTGTAAATAGTCTGGGAAAAGGAATTTGCAGTTCCAGGAGGCCCAGGAGCATGTTTGGTTCTCTCAAACACAGTTCTCCTGTTCTGATTTCCACACAGAAAATTAAACTGTCTCTTAAGCTACAGCTGACGTTCAAGAATAACTCTATAGGGAGTGCTTCCAACTTTTACTTCTTAGCTTCTTATCTTCTGGAATTGACATTTAGTAGTTTTTTTGACAAAGTCAATGAATAAATAAATTTTTGCTGTCAGTTGCTGCACCAGTGACACTTTAACAATTCCCAAAACAGATGATATTCATTATTATTTCTAAATTTGAGGTAAATCTTCCTATACAAATGGTTAACTAATCTTGCCTGTTCATTGCTGCTGTGGGAGATACCTCAGCATAATCCAAACCTGCATGAATGCCATTAGCCAGGCAGGACCTGTGAATTCAGTATCAGTTTCTCTGCAGCTTTCTGCAGTTCAAAGTCTCTTTGAACTTTTTTACTGCATATATATGTTCTAATCAGAATTAAAACTTTCACTGATTAATAGTAAAAAGCAAAACCTTATTCGGACCTGAGACTGTGTGCTAGGGATGGTTCAGTTTTATCTGATGTCCACAGCTGAAATGGAATGTGGGACATCCTTCCAAGTACAAAAGCTGCCCATGACCTTGAGGAGCTCATGCAAGGCAGAGAGGGTGGCCTTTCCTCCGAGATAGCAAACTCAGCCTTTTTATCATGTCTGCTGCCTATCAGATAATGATTTTCTCTCTTCTTGCATTGACATCCTCATTACAGAGCCAGAATGAGGAAGATCGGATCACTAGCAGCCTGCAAATTGAGAATGTCAGAAGCAAAGAGAATGTGGCTGCAGAAGGGCTCAGGAAATAAATCTTTTCAGCTGCTGTGGTTTTAGGGTATTATGTTGATGTCACAGCAGCTTGTATAGGTGCTGTTCCAAATTAACAGGAAAAATCTTCCAATTTTCAGATCCATGGTCTATTTTATCAACATGATAAATACCACTGCAGGGAAACAAATCACTCTGGAAGTATAACAGCCCACTTTCTGATGGAAAAGGAATATTTTCCCCCTATTTTCTCATATTCAAACAACTTGGAACTAATAGAGTTTTATAAGCAGGACCCAAAACTATTACTTTTCTCAGAAACTCTGTATTAGGGCTTGGAAATAAGTATGATGAGAATTCTCTTTTATCCATTAAAGTAAAGTCACCTTTGTAAGCTCAGATCCAACCTAGTTTGGTAGTGACTTGAATAGGGCAAACCCTATAATTTTGGGGGTTTTTATTGTGAGAAACTCTGGGGGTTTTTTGGCACACAACTTTCTCGTATAAAACTTTGGAAAAAATGTTGCACTATAGTAATATTTCTTAAGGTTTGAAAAAATATAATGGGCAAATTATTTTATATTTTACCTTATCAGTCTGCTTGAACTGTGGTCTGGATGTCTTGTCTTTAGGAGGCTGAACTCTGTCTGAACTGTATTTAATGTAACCCAAAGAGAGGAGGTGACAGCTCACGGAACATGGAGCCCAGGCAGGAAACACAAACTGTATTTGGGCAACAAAAAACCAACCCCAAACCAAAAATCCAAAACCTTCCACAGAGAAGTTCTTTTCCTTAAAAACTTTCCTCTCAAGCTCCACAGAGAAGATGGGAAGGAGTGATGAAGTTCTTTCTGGCTCGAGCTGTCACAATTGGTGAGCACCTGACTTGTGCACTATATGCATTTATGAATCTCTAAATCAGTTATCCACTTCTGATTACTATTAAACTGGCTCACATTTATAATAGTTTTTAAATGATGGAGTTTTGTATTTTCCTGGTGTTGCACTGAACTGTTCAAGTGTCTCTATTAGTCATCATCTTTAGCAATTCTTACCCTGCTCACAGGATTCAAAGCTCTGTAATGAAGATCCATCTGCAACTAAATTTTGAGGTTGAACTGAGCTTCAGGAACCAGATCTACCTTCTATACACACCCCTGGCACGCCTTCTACAGTGCTTGTGCCCTTATGCTGCTTCTTATTTAGGGTTTTTCTTATCAAAATTAATTCAATTTCTTTTTCCAGCCTCCTTATCAGCCTTTAGTGGGAGTAATCTACTGAAAAAGCACATAGAGGAATGAACAGATTTTTACTGCTTAAAAAATAATGATGACTGAAATACTGATCCAGGTAGTTGTGTAAGGAACAGGGAGCTGAGATAGAAAGCAGTTACCAAATGCTAGGATCCCCAGATCTTCCTTTAGGAGGTGGTATCACATGTGATAGATCTTGGCCTTTCTTTCAAGGTGAAATGAATTTTTTAAAATCATTAAAATGGTTTGCAGCGGTGTTCTGCACTCCCACATGAATTATGGTGATGGTGTTGCAGAGTACACAAAGCCTATAGTATGATTTACATCATCGTTTGTATCTGTGAAAGCTCCAGCAGTATCTGCCTGCATAAATCAAGGGGTTTTCTCATACCATTAAGGAGTGATTTAATTCCTTTAGATTTCATCTGAACAGAACTAGGACTTCTGCTTAGAGAGATGCAGGGATGTCAATAACGGCAAGTCAGATATTGATTCTGGAGACAATTTCAATCACCTGGGTTCTTTGTTGCTAAAGGAGCCACTGAAATAGAAGGACACAGAAAGATCTGTAGAAATTAAACACTCAAACATTACTATTCAACAACCTGGGGAGAAATCTCTACTGCTGGCTGTAAAAGATCCATTTGGTGAAAGGATTGGTAACTGGGGGTGCAGGACTGGCCACACGGCCAAGGACCATTCCCTGGATCTCTGTGCAGCGTCCGGGGGTGTTGGATGCACATCATCCACTCTGCCCTGCCTGTGTCCAGCAGGGCTGAGTCAGGCTGACAGAGGAGAGGAGACTCACCCCCTGAAGGGCTGGGAAAGCTGACAGGCCCTGGAGTTTCTCCTGGGGCAGCAGAACACTGTGTGCTGCCTTGCACACAGAGCTCCTGTTATAGGCTCCACATGGTTCCTTCCTCTGCATAATGTAATGTTGGTTGCTTTTCATTTGAGGTGGCAGAGGAAAGACTTTAAAACCAACCAAACAACTCCCCCTAAACCAAGTGTAGCCTTTAGGAAAGGACATTTATTCACCTTTCGATATAAAGTGCAGCGTGTATATGTGAGTATTTAACACACAAAATGCAGTTCCCACTTTGAGGCCTGTTTCAGCATGGGGTTACCATCAATACCTGCATCATCTCCAGCAGCTCCATGTGTGCTGGGAAGTCACAAGGGCTCTGAGCTGTCCCCAGACAGAAGACATGCTGAGAAGGACCGAGATTTACAGATACCCTGAGAATCATCTGTGCTTGCTGCACCATTTCCTCTCCAGGCAGTTGACATTCTAGGCTGTAGGTATTCCCCCCTGTTCTTACAAGGAAGCTAGTTCTTGTTTTCAAAGATGATTTAAAGAAGGGAATATTTCTAAAGGAACAGGAACTGCAGTGTGCACTGTTCTGCATCGCCACTCAGTGAGATTGAGTAATAACTGAGAGATGCACAGTCAGGCTGGAAGAAGAACTTGGGCTTTTTCTGTGAGCACACTGTTCTGGAGATTATACTCAATTTAAATAATTATACATTATGGGAAAGTTGATTAAATTTTGAATCCAAAGGATTTATAAATCCCTTTGTAATGAATGGTGCTGCACATAGATGAGAACCCCTGCGATGCCCTAAGAGCACCCTGGACTATGCCTTAACCTGGAACATGGGCTGGGTTTAAGGCTGGCTGGGTTTTGTGGCCTTCTGAACAAAAGAGACCAGAAAATGGTTCAGTCCCAGAAAATAAGTGTGCCCAGCAGGAGTGGTTCTAATAAAACTGTGTAAATGAAAGCTCTTGTAGGGATACTGCCTGGAAGTATCCAGGGATACCATCCAGCTTCCACCTTCTTGAAGTTCAGTCTGTGTTAGGGGTCACTAACTATTGCTGCCTTCTATTAATATTCACAGCGGTGGAAATATGTCTGTTAAATTGCTCCCGTTTACCCACTGGAAAAAAAAAAAGAGAATTTTTAACAAAGCTATGGGATTCTTGGTAGAGAAACTGGTATCTAGGCTGATGTAATGTCCTCTTCTCTTCCCTTTCAAGTGCATGGGTAGACACATGGAGAAAGAAACAACTTTGTAATAGAAAAGGAAATAATTTCTGTCCCTGGTTGTCCTGATCACGCATGACTGCAAAGGGATTTTAATCTACATGCTTGCTAACAGCAAGGGCTTTTACATTGTGGATTAACAACTTTTTAAAATATCACAAAAAAACCCTGGAACCCCTTCAGTTTCCTCTCACCCGCCTTAATTATTCATTTTAATTCCGTGCTGTAGATCAGGGTTACCTTTTTAGGTGCTTAATGAAGCTGAGAGCACTCGCATGGTGTGGCCAGTTAAGGAGTTCTATCCAAATTACCTAAACGTTTTTGTTCCCTGCCTGAAGGCAACCTTGCATTACAGGAGAATCAGAATGTCCTTCAATACGAGGGCAATCTAAAGGGTTCACAGCAGGAGAATTTACCACCATTTCAAAGGGATTGATAAACTTAGATTTGTAAATTGTATTCTTCAGCTCTTAGGGGGATTCAGTTGCTGGATACGCTGCTGTTCAGTTCTGGTGTGAATGGATGAACCTCTTCAGTTTCTGGTGCATGAACAATCAGATTATAAAGCATTCAGATTAAAAACAAGCTGAAATTTTCTATTATTTGCATTAGTAGACAAAGAAGTTTTTTGTGAAGAAACTGACAGCATGAAAATAGCTCCTATTTTATAGGACACTGCAAAAATACAGGGGTGTGAGCTGCAGAAAAGTGAGTGCTGTTCTGAAAAAGGCTTGTTCATGGCAGTGATGGAGAACTGAAAGGAATAAAAGGGGGAAAATGGTGCTCCAGGGTTACCAGAGCACTGTCAAATCCATGCACATTTCAATGGGATATCTTGTCTGTGCTGGACACTGTCTCCAGAAGGACCTTGCAGGGAAAGATTTGGGGAAAATCCTGTCCAACAGCAGTGAAGTCCCAGGGCTTCGAACAGCAGGAAGGACCTGGCCCTGTGGAAAGGAGCTGTGGCTCCTGGACAGGACCAAGAACAACAGGCATGATCCAATCCTAGGGCAGGAATTCACTTTAGCCCAGTGATCTCAGAGGTCCCCTGAGCAGAGGCTGGTGGGAATGGCTGAAATCCAAGGCCTCCGGCAGATCACCGGTGAGTGAGTGTTGGCCGAACGAGAGCCAAGGAATGCAGAGACACTGTGGGAGCCTCGAACCTCAGCTGCTGAAAGCAGGAGCAGTGCAATGACAGATCGCTGAGATTGCAACAAACATCAGTCTAGAAAAGGTGGCTGTTTTCTCTTCAGAACTCTTGTGCTTTAATGTCAGCATGGACTCCTGGTGGGTATTGTAACTGGAAAGTGCAATAGTAAAAAAGCTGCGGTGAGCCTCATATTAATTTTTAAATTGCAGACAGTCAGCGTGGATCTGCTGTGGAGAAGGTGTGAATTTAGGATTACCTGTTGCCTCAAAGCAATGTTTAAATCTGTGTTACCTCTGAGAAGTAACTCTTCACCTCCTACTCCAAAGTTATAAACCCATGAACTTCACAGCACATCCTAAATATAATCGTACTGGCAAAATGCCTGGTTAGAATGGCGATGGGAAGTGGGTACTTTTTTGATGGTTTTAATTATTTATGTTTTTAAAAAAATCCAAAGTGCCCACTGTCCTGAAGCTTGAGGAAAACCATGAGGATGGGAAAGGCTTCAAATCTCTGCATGTACCAAACAGTTCCTTTAACTCTTCATTCTTGTCCTGTGCATCACAAGGTTCTTTTGAGGTGCCCCAGTCGAGGGTGGTGGTGGTGTCTCTAAACTGTGCCACAGAGATGTGTGTTCCTGACCTGGGGAAGGGAGAGCTCCTGCCTTCCACTGCAAGCTGGAAAGGGAACGTGATTTGCAGTTAGATGTTTATGGTTTGATGGCTTCTCTGGGTTGATTTTTTGTTTGTTTGTGTATGGTTTTGGTTTCTGTTTGTTGGGGTTGGTTTGTTTTAAGCTTCTTTTAGCTGCTAAAGGACAGACTAAAATTCTTAACCAAGGAAGGTATGAACTCTCTACAACAATAAAATCCTGTTTGAACTCCTGCTGCCTTCTGGATGGCTCCTGCATTGGTATTAATTGGAGAAATGTGCTAGAAATGTTAACAAGGGTAATCACTGTGTTTTATGGGGCTACATTTACAGCTTTAGACTGTTCAGCCAGTGCATGCTGACCTGCAGTTTGTTCTGAATAGCACCTAGTGCAGGGACTTTCACTGTGATCTCCCTTGTGCTGACACACATGATACAAGAAATATCCTGCTGCTTGGATTATTACAATAATTGATGGATTCATATTTACTGTGTCATTTTTTAATACTATGCTCTTAAGTCCTTCTGGGAATGAGATCACAGATTTTTCTAAGTAGCAGCTGCTGCAGAGTTTCCTGAACCACCAGATTTTTGGGCTGGGCCAAGGAAGGCAGGGCTGAGGATACAAACAGGTGGCCTGGTTGCAACAATATGAGCTAACAGCACCTGAGCCTGCAGCCTTGGGAAGGTGTGGGCAGCCTTGGTGATTCAGGAAGTGCCGAGGGTGTTCAGTGAGCTCTGTGGTTCAGAAAGGAAACTCGCTGCTCCTGCACCCCTCCTGTGTCACTCGGTGATAAGAGCCTGAAGAGAGGTTGGAGATAGCCCAACAAGGTGTATGTCTATGCCCCATGTTGCCCTTTATCAGTGTTTGATTACCTAAAAGCTCTGCAAAGAGAACCATATACGTATCACCCCTAGAAAATCATTGTGACTGGGAAAAAAAGTAATGGACAACGACTAATGCATTAATTTACCACATTTGTCAAGGTGATTTCTGACTGAACTGTGGTTCTGTTTCCTCTGATTAATTTAGCACAAGATTTCTTCTTTTATTCTTTCCCTGCCCAAGGGGTGGATATCCTTGATGAAGCACAGGTTCCCTGAAATGTCTTTTGCAATATTGCTTCTCTTCCCAAACAAGTCCTCCTCACCAGCAGCTCCTGAGTCGTTACAGGAGGGATCAATACAGTGTCCAGTCAGATTATCTGGTGCACAGGCTCAGTTATCTGCTCTGGTCCCAGTTACTCCCAGAGATGAAATTACAAAGCAGCAGCCACTTCACTGAGGAAGGATTCCAAGGGAGCAGGGTGTCCCCAAGATGAGCTGGGGGAATGCTGATCCTGAGGCAGGCAATGTAGGTGCAGAACGATCATGATATGAGACCAGATTAATTACTTATCCATGCGTGCATCTGTAAGTTAGGAACATATCTTTAATCGTTATTTGCCAGCTTATTTAATTAGATTTGAATTATACCTTTTTGTTATGGTTGCATTTTTTCACTGAAGTTTTAATCTTTCTTGGAATTTTGGAAAATTGTTTTTGTTCTTAGTAGTAATATTTTTTTTTCCTAACTTTAAAGGCAACTTTAAGCAGAGAAATCTAATTTAAAGGTTTTATTTACTCTATAAATACTGTCCTTTGCGTTCTGACTCAAGATAATTCCATATGAGCACATCAAACCCACCTCTGTCTCCTACTTAGGTGTATAGATCTATATTATCACAAATAGTTGCTGTGCTATGTCCTAAATCAAGATTAATACAAACTCGGTTTGCCTAATGTCAGCCTTAATCTTGGCTTTAATGAAGAGCTCTTCTCATTCTTGTTGGCAATTTCTACTGATAAAATTAAAGCTAATTAAAAATTATGTGGGGTTTTTTGAGTGACTTCTTCATCGCAGCAGGATTTTCAAGTTTCCATAAGGTGGTAGGAGAGATGTTGACTTTAAGGCTTGTTTTGTTTCCACTTGTTGGATGCCAGTTTGCCTGTGCCTCATAACTGTGGGAGAGAGGGAGAGGCTGCTGGCCCAGCTCTTCCCTCTGCCAGGACAAAACCATCCTGCAGGCGTGTGCTGGGAGCAGAGGTGTCCCCACAGAGCTCTGGGGCTCCAGGTGCCCCTTTTCCTGAGGAACGTGGAGCAGAGTGGTTCCCTGTCTAACCAGTCAAATGGCTTCTGCTGGGTTCCAGGAGGAAAATCTGTGGGTTTATTTTGCATTGCGTCAGCTCCCCTGTTCAACAGTTCCCCACACAGCGGGAGGAGGTGGCCCTTGCTGGGCTTTGCAGTGCAAGGCACAGCCACACAACAGGAACTTAACACCTGCATAGCCAACAGAGTTCTTCTGTCCTGGTAGAACAGAGGATGTACCAGGAACTTGGAATCCAAGTGCTCTCTTCTTTTCAGAAGGAAAGGATGATATCAGTGCCCAGGAGCAGCCCAGCACCAACCCACGAGGATGTTCAGCTCATGAGACAAGGCAGTTGCTCAAGCACCAAACAATAACCTAGATGTGCAGGATTTTAGCACATGGAGACTTTTTTTGGCTTGTTCACTCCTGAAATCCCACACTGGCCTCGGTTAGCACCGGGAGGACGCAGTGGGGTGAGGACAGGCTGCTGTGCAGGTGCTGGCAGGGCTGCAGGGACAGTGGGACACTGGTGGCACCATGAATGACACCCCCACATGTGTGAGTGGGGCTCTGACTGGAGGCATTTCTGAGGGATTCTCCTTTTGGCTGTTGACTTAACTCTGTCCTTCCCTGAATTCCCTTGTGATTTAATTTAAACCCCAATGGCCCTTTCTGTGGCACATGATCTCTGTCACGCTCTGTGTTCAGTCACATCCTGTTTCTGCACATTTTTCCTGCACTTGCTGTGACCTGTGAAGAGGGATGAATTACCAGCACGCTTTTTCCTTAAGCTGAGCAATTACTTTGAATGAATATTACATGGGTTATGTGAAGATAGAAAGTGGGAATAAAGAGACTTGCTATGGAAACAGGTTTTTTTTTTCCACTTTTCTTTTTTTGATGCTTTAATCTCTTCAACAGTGGGGATTACTGTGCTATTTATTCTTTATGGTGAAAATATGACAGTTATGTCTGTTAGATTTTTCATATTTTTCTTTATATTCCTTAGAAAGTGAGAAATGGAAATTACATTCCTGTACTATCTTTGGGTATTTGTTTTTATTCTGATGATGTCTCCTTTCTCCAGGCAACAAAATTTAAGATGTTGCATTATGCCTGTCTCATTCATGCATTTTTTTTCAGCTGAACTGTCTGTCCTTCTTGTTAGCTCATGTTCCACAGAGTATTTCCAGAATGGGGGTTCTGTAGAACTTTGCAAAGCCCTGCTGCCTACTGTCTCCAGTGTAGTGTTTAGAGCAAGAAAACTTTTAAAGCCCAACAGAAGCTTGTGGACTGACCTCTCTGTATCGTACTGAAGTGATTAATTTGCCTTATATTTTCATTGACTGATCTCTGTGTTTCTGCACCAATTATTCACTTCTACATGTTTGTGCTGTGCTGCATCAAATATTCCCAGTACTGAGAATCAGGATTCCTTCAGCAAAGTATGTGTGCAAAAGCTACCTGACAAGCTCAGGGATCCACCTTCATCCTCTTGGCATTAAACGAGTTATAAAACAAGAAGGACAAGTGCATCTCTGCACTGCTGACACTGAGCCAGCAGTTTCAGTCGGAGAGGAGGAGAGAGAACAGTGATATTTGTAATCCCCTGCTAAATGCAAATGAGTTCTGTGTCTCTTTCTTTGGGAGATTGCTTCCCTGAGTCACCGGGGTTCATTTACATTTGGGTGACATCCACAAGAATTTTGCCAACACAGCTTATTACTGCAAACATTGTGTCAGTTCTGACATTTCTCTTCACTGGAGAATCCCCAGAATGGCTCTGTTTGCTCTTGGTGGCAGACGTGGAGTCACACAGAGAGCGGTGCCAGCCTCAACCACTCCTGCCTCCCGCCGAGCACCATTCCCTGAGTCCTGCCTCCACAACCCTTTATGGTCACAGTGGGAACAGAAACCTTTCCCAAAGCCATTTTACTCTGGAAGCAGGATCGGCACCTGGATGTGGCTCCTGGAGCAGACACAGGGCAGGTCCCAGGCCTTGTTTCTGGAGCAGAGGCACAAACACATCACCATGATGTTGTGGCAGAGCTCCTTGCAAGCACCAAGCAGCTCCTTCCCCAAACAGGAATTCCGATTAATCCAGCACTCCTGAGGCCAGACAATCCATGGAAAAGAAAGGTTATTATCCCTGTAGCTGACTGAAAGGATGCTTAATTCCCAGCAAAGACTCTTTTTCCAGTCTAACTCACAAGTGCGCGTTACAAAGGTGGGGAAGGAGTCAGTGCCAGGAGCATTATCTAAGTTAGACCCTCAGCTCTTTGGTCCTCCTTTCCCATATCCCTGCTTTGTGCACTTCCCTGGCTCTCTCATGCAGACAGACTGAGGCAGTTACTTCTCCTTCCCTCCTCAGAGACAGTGTCATCAGGGTTTCTTTCATTTGTAAACATCACTTACATCTGTGAATTACTGTTGTTAATGGGTCACCAATGATGCTTAGTAAGAGACATTGCAATATTTCCTTGTCTGCCGTTCCATATACTTTTCTCCTGCCCTGCTTAGGTATTTATATGTAATACGCATTTATTTGTCACTCCTCTCTGGGGAACAAAGCCTGGCAGCTACAAACACTTCTCGTCCAATGCAAGGATAGGAACAAGCCTCTTCTGGAAGCCTTTCAGATGAAACCAGCCACACTATTTCAGTTATGACTCAAGGCAGATTTGAATTTAGGATTTCAAGGAGGTGTTATGCCCCCTGGGCCTGCTGGCTGTTTTCTTTTCACTCTATTCACTCTGTATTTTTCATCTTATTCTCAGTTCAATGACAGCATACAATGTTTTCCACTAACTCATATTTTGTAAAGATAATGTGCCAAAAACTGGAGTCTGGTATTTATTTGTAAAGAGGCTGAAGTTGGGCCTCAGTTCAGGAAGATGCTTGTGTGCATAGTTTATGCTCTGTAAATGCACCCTTGATTTTATTCCTACAAACTTTTCCAATTCATGGGGCACTGAGATTTGTGTTCTAAAACTGTCACTGTTTCACCCCTTTAGATTGTGGGAGAGGGTTTTGCCTTGCTAATGGGCTTGTCTTGCTGTTTTCAAAGTTTGTGTTATAGAAGTGTTAAAATCACAATTACCAGAATGTTTAAAAGAGCTTTTGCTGAAATTCGTAGATTCATGTAACAGGTGAAGGAAAAAGCATAGCAAGGTAGCTCCTTTAACTAGAACAGTTTCTTGGCTGTGTTTGTGGGTTTATGGAGCAGCCTTTACAGACTGCCTTGACAAACACTTTTAAACCTCAGCTTCTCCCCTGAAAAAGGGCAGCTATTCAGAGAAATATGTTAATATATTTCAAAATATAACAATACTACAGATCATTTCTCACGATGAAACAGAACTACTCATTCTTTACATAGTATACTGTCATTATACCTATCTTGAAAATGGCTGTATTTAGAAGAATTGAGCATTTTCTAAGTTCATGGGACAAGGGGAGTCACCATCAGCATGCCTGTCCCATTTCAGGAGGAGCTGGCACTGCAATCTTTGCTTGACAGTCCCTGCTCCTCCTGTCTCGAGGCTCCTGGTTTCCATCAGCCATTGTCTGTGCTTTCAGGGGGGAAGCAAAGGGGCCAGGGCCCTGCAGGTTTGTCTCTCTTGTTTTCTGTGGGCCAGAACTCTGTGCTCAGTTGTTATTTCCTAAGACCTCTATTCTTTTCAGCTTCTGAAAAGATAAGTTGTCAAATTCGAGATGCATAACAGATAAAAGTTCTGCTCTAATTAACAGTTACTTGAGGGCTATTGCAATTATGTCCTTTGTTTATTTCTGCTTACAGAAGTTGGTAGTATGTCAGTGGATTTTCTGTATCAGGCAAGATTAACAAATACTGACCCTCAGCAGGCAGTAAAATACTCATTAAATAAAACCCAATGCCAGCAAATAAAAGA
Organism: Eulacestoma nigropectus; assembly: GCA_013397775.1. Classification (NCBI taxonomy): domain Eukaryota; kingdom Metazoa; phylum Chordata; class Aves; order Passeriformes; genus Eulacestoma; species Eulacestoma nigropectus. Next base: position 53,808 of record VZTE01001468.1, read on the forward strand.
GGAAGAATATGCTGAATAAACAACTACTGGAAGAGGCAGTCTTCCAAGTGAATCCTTAGAAAGGATAAATAAATGTGCTAAGAGAAGAGGATATTGGTGTCATTAGTTTCGATAATCCAGACTAAGGCAATTTGTGAAATTTATAACCACCCCAGCAGCAGCATTTTTGTAAGCAAGAGGCTGCATTTTGTTGTGGCAGGGAAACAATAGATGGTGATTTCCACAACAATCTAAATTCCCCTATTAAACACTGATCAATGTTGTGAATGCTCCAGAGAACCGAAGCCCTTCTGGAGGTCACGGCAAGTGACTACGCAAGTCAAGAAGAAATGAGAGCAACAAGTAGCAGTGAATTCAGAACTTAACTGCATGACAAAGATTGCTTAAACTATCAGTACAACAAACAATCTGAGGCCTTAAGAAGCCTGAGTTAGTCAGTGTGTTTATAAGAACTGATTTATTAAGTTGCCCCCAAACTGGATGCTGATTGGGCTCTTTTTTACTTTCCCCTCTCCCTTTATCTTTTTCTTTGGGATGTTTGAGTATTTTTCCTAACAGAGAAGATTGTATAATAAAGGTATTCCTGAGTATAAGGAATATAATTTTGTTGCTTCATAGGAGTGCCAGGCTATTGTAATACGGCAATTTTCCAAGCTGACAAGTTCAGTTGCATTCATTTGCTGAGTGAAGAAGTGAAGTTAAAGGAAGCTGAAACGACTTCTCAGAAGGAAATTGGCAGGCACGGGGCAGTCTGGGCCTCTTGAGTTGGGATTCTTTCCTGTCAGTGCCTCTGACAACCCTTCCATTTTTTTTTTTCCATCAGTGATTGCTTAAAACTAGGTTTTCCCATCTCTTTCAGTGGTGTGTGACAGTATCACACAAGATTAAGTGCAAATATTGCCCCACTTTTGCTCCAAACTTCACTTTGGAGCTTGTTTCAGGAATTTCTTGCTCTCCCATTTGGACAGTAAGAAGAACTTGGATGCACCTCCAGGGAGGTTGAACCTCTCTGAAATGCCCCTCCTGTGTACCTGCCTGTCTCTTGACAATCTGGAAAAGTTCTGTGTGCCTTCCCTGGAATTGTTGGCAAGGACTAGGAGAAGCCTGGGTACAAATTTGCAAGAGAACTGTGAAATTGCAATTCCGTTTCTTCAGTTGCACCAGCTCTGAAAGGGCATCCAATGAAATGAATGGAAACAAAGAATGCAGTCATAAGGTTACCGTTTAATCTTTTCAGTATTTAATATTTCAAGTGCTGTTATGTTTATGCAATAGATGTTTAAATAACAGTACTGTGCCTCTCTTGAAATCGGCTTTTCTGACAAGAACTGTCCAAAATCCAAGTCTGCATGGTGTTCAGACATATTTTCCTCAAGAGTCTCCTGACAAGATTCTGTTCACCATCCTGGTTGACTCCAGACAGGATTACCTAGAGAAGACTTTCCATAGGCAGGATTATATACATGACTTTCTATAAAGCTGCCTGGAGAGGGATGGAGATTATGAATCCCAGTGGCCTGGGGTGCTTCCCAGAGAGGCAGTCTGGGGCTTGGCTGTGGAGATGCAGCTCTTGGAACACACAGAAACCTCCTGTTAAAGTGAGCCTTAACTAAAATCTTCATGACAGAATTATTTGAAGTTTTTCTATGCAGTGTTTTATTTCTCTACTAATAAAAGGAGAAGTGTCAAGTTACGTAAAATACAATTTCTTCGAGATGAAACCCTCCTCTCTTGTAACTCTTGGGACTGGGAGCAATGATTACACAGCTTATGATTCTCTTTGGCTTCAGGGGGGTGAATTCTTTGGTTCCCATGAAAATGTATGTTTAAACCTGAAGCAGAATTTTACCCTCTCATACTACTTTCTCATGGTTTCAGGAAAGTCTTTAGATAGAAAACAGAGCCTAAAAAAAAGGAGATAGGTAAATTGAGACACTAAAAGACAGCTCAAATCTTTGTGTGCTTTAGCCTCTCTGCTAAATGAGTGGTGGAGGACTGGACAAAGGGGAGATGAAGGCAAGAGCATCTTAAGTGCTGCAGGTCAGCACCAGTTTTCCAAGTGTGTTTTCTGAGAAATGTGTGGTTAGCACAGGTCATACATTTGATCTCCTCTTTCAGCAAGGGAAATATTAGCTTGTTTTCTCAACTGGAAGAAATCCATGCATTGCTTCTCAGGGCAGCTTCCCCTGAGTATACGCAGGACAGTGCTTTTGTTAAGTCCTAGAAGGGTTCTACTTCCCATCCAAGAGGATTTAACAGCACAAACCACCCTCGGTCGGGAAAAGAGAGCACAGGAAAGAGAAAAGGAGAGGAAGAAAAATACAAGAATGTGTTTTTTCGTGTGGAGATTCTGGTTGACTGAGACAGAAAGGAATAGGCAAATATATTCATACTTGCAATACACTTTAAACAGTTTATGTTCTTTCCCATTAGGCTGAATTTCATGGTAGCTGCACATTAAATGCAATACTTTATGCCAGGGCTTTGCTTTCTAAATGCTAAAATTAAGCTCTCAGAGTAAGCTAGGAAGTAACTATTTTGTCTCCAAAAGCCAGGACAGCTATGGAGGGTAAAAATTAACTAAATTCTGGGGACTTATCCTCCAATATGGAATTTTTATTTTGACATTATTTTTTCTTTCCAAATTAATCAGTGTGATTGTAAGAATTTATTTCTTAAGCTGCCCCCAAATTGCATGCTGATGGTTTTTTTTTCCCTTTCCCCCCACCTTTATCTTTTTTACCTAGAGAAGACTTTCCATAGGCAGGATTATATACATGACTTTCTATAAAGCTGCCTGGAGAGGGATGGAGATTATGAATCCCAGTGGCCTGGGGTGCTTCCCAGAGAGGCAGTCTGGGGCTTGGCTGTGGAGATGCAGCTCTTGGAACACACAGAAACCTCCTGTTAAAGTGAGCCTTAACTAAAATCTTCATGACAGAATTATTTGAAGTTTTTCTATGCAGTGTTTTATTTCTCTACTAATAAAAGGAGAAGTGTCAAGTTATATTTTATTTTTTCTTTCTGCATGAAGCCCCTCCTCTGCAGAGCTGTGTGTATTTGTGTGTATGCACACATCAGCTGTGGTAAGCACACGCTGAGGGCTGGGCTGGAATCCTCTCCATGAATCACACACGTGGCCTCTCAGGCTGTTGTTGGTTACTGTGATGCCCTAAACAGCCTTTTAGGAGTTTTGGAGCTGTGGCTCAGCACACTGGGACTGTTATTCTTACATAACTACAATGCCCAGGAGCCATGGCTGGGAAACTGCGTGTGTGAGGTGCTACAAAAAGAACAAAGATTCCCTCCTCCCACATTCTTCTTGTTTGATCCACCACTTGTTCAGGCTCTTCCTGCCAGGCTGGATTGTGGCAATAGCACAGATGTTTTCCATCTTGCAGCAATATGCTGAACATATGATGGAAATCTATCCTGGAACACAGCCTCCCTGGAAAGTCCACTGGTACTGTCAATAGATACTGTGAATGTTGATTTTTAGGACCCAAGTTTTTCCTCTGTTCCTTCCCTGAAAATTCACTTTACCTTGGCTGGCTGCAAAGCTTTTTCTGCACATGCCTAGGTCTGAAAGGATGTGTAAAATACTGTAAATCCTCTTTGTTTTACAAGCACCATTCTGTGTGTAAGCCCTGGGGAATCTCTCTCTCTGTCTCAGAGAACATGGGATGCCTCTGCCATTTGCTCATGACTGTTCGAACAGCACTGCCAAGAGCCCCAGTGTGACCAGGCTGCCCACAACAGTGGTGGATCTCCTCAGAACACTGTGGCTTCATTCTCACACCTGTGGGCCCGAGATTTCCATGAGCTTTGTGATAGTAAAATTGGTGTGATATGGCTGAGAAAGAGCTGCCAGTGTTGGTTTCCCCCTTTCCTTGGTATTTGTTTCTGAACTCCTTTCTTAGCATCTCTTTTTGCTTTGCCCTTCTCATTTCTGAGATCCTGCATGGCTGATACAAAGCAATCTCTTATCTAATGACTGCTGAGGCCTCCTGGTCACTGCTATAGAAACCACTGAATCTGATTTTATCAATACCAGAACAAAGGGTTTGATTCCCTCCCGAGGCCCAAGAACAGGAATACAGGATATTGGATTAGGCACTAATGGATCAGTGGGCAGGAGGTTTTTGAACGTCATTTCTCTTTCCCTCTGGCATTAATCTGGTTCTGTGGCTGATGAGCTGCCAGTGTTTTAAGAAGCAGATCTCATGAATATTCCTCAGTGACAGGCCAATCTAGAAGATCCTGGAGTGAATGCACAGTGGGCACATACAACAGACTGAGGAACTTGGCCACTTATTTCTCTGTTTAAAGAAAAAACCTTTTCTCAGACCAAAACCGAGAGCTACTGGACTAATAACCTTCTAATGGGTATACAGTGGGAAAGCTTTTTGTTTTCAAACCGCACAAAGCACAACCTTCCATGCTTTGGGATTCCATAATCTGAATTTAGGGTTTTGTTTAAGGGCCTGAATAATTACACCACAGCTGTAGTTTAAACCTAAGTACCATCAGAGAGGATCTAGTCCAGTCCAAAGCAAAACCCCACCATGCTTCTGTGATTAATTTTTAACAACTCCAGCACTGACAGGAATGACTGACCAGTCTTCAGACTGATGGGGGAGTTTTCTTGTGCAAGAGGAAATACATCCCTTTGTTTTACTTTGGAGGCTTTATTTTATCCCAGTTCTCTGGGTGACTGGTCTCTTCTGTTCGTTGATAGCTGAGACTGAATTGCTGGGGTTTTTTCCCAAATAAAGTTGCACACAGGCAGCTTCCCTGGGAATCCCTGTACAGCTGTAGTCCACCAAAAATTCCATGATCTCAAAAGCTAATGACAGATTTGCTTGTAAGTAGAAACAACAAAGTACCTAAGTCCTGCTTGTAGGCATTTACTGGGGGTGAACTATTTTTTGGAAGTGCCTGAAATGGTCCTCATTTTCCAGTTTCATGTATGTTTGAAAGTAAAATTATTGTACAGTTTTCAACAGGGTTCCAAAAGATAAAAGAGTTCTTTAAGATGCTGCATAACCACCAGTTGCCATTACTGTTTATAACACAAACAGTTCTGTAAGTGCTGTTTCAGCTTTACTGTAAGATATTTGGGTTTCCAGGAAGCCAGAGGTGGGGGAAAGAACTGGAACAAAATTGAAATAGAGTAGACCAAAATAACACAGTAAAACATGTTATCAGCATTGAAAGGCTTTTTGACTTTGATAAATATTCCAGATAATGAATTTAAGAGACAGAGCTCTGCACACCGTGTGGCTGTATCACCATCTGCCTGGCACTGTAATTAATTGATTCTATCACAAAATTGCTTTGCTAATTAGATGGAAAACAGCCTGGTAGTAGTACTTGGAGGGTTCATCTGCTGGCCTGTTGAGTGCTGTGCAGTATTTGTGTGTCCAGTCCTTCCATTAGAAGCAGGGATTGTGATCCCAATGGCACCTAGGGACACTCGTCTCTCTGTAGAGTACAATGTGTGGGCTTCCTGTGCTCACACATTTTTAGGCTGAGGAAGTAATCTCAAGCCTACTTAGTCAGGGTCAGGCTCTCAGCAAGAACAGATGCTGGTGAAGATCTTCTACCTGATAGTTTTTCCCCTTTTGTTGGGGGTTACTCTCCCTGTAATTCTTGAGGTTCACAGAAAACTTCCTGCAGGGAAGCTGCAGGGAAAATCTGAGGAGCTGATTCAGCCTCCTATTCAAATAAAAGCTGTCCTTCCTGGCTGGTAATGAAGAACAACTTTGACAAGGGCTGTTTTCACAGACAGCTCAAAAGGTGGAACATGGCTTTATTCTGCTATATTATTTTAGTGCAGAAATTATTTATTTGTAACACACTAAAAATGGAAATTTTAACCTATCTATGCACTAGTTTTACATTATGATTTATTATAAGAATTATAAACTTCCAGCCCAGTGGAAATTAATTTCAAAACATCTGCTTAGCATCCACTGAGGCACTTTCAGTCAAGGAACACCATATTGTATAGCAGAGATTTGGACTACAGGTTTTGTTTGGTTTTAAAAAAAGCCCAAACAGCTGTCTTTTTCCTCCTCCTCTGCAGTTAATTCATCAAAACTACAGGGAGTAATAGGTCCTGCTGCACCCTACTAATGTGAATCAGAAACACACAGAACAGTGGGAGCACTGCTGGCTACCAGCACTGGGATTCAGAAAATATTGTGTCAGTTTTTGTCCTTGAAGAAACAGCAGTTTAGCAGAAGGTTCCAATTTCCACTGGGAATTTGAGTGTGTGAGTGTGGGGGATGCAGATGTGGCCTCCAAACAAATGTGGGGAGATGATGGCCATAGAGTTTTAGTACTGACAGTCTGATAGCTGTAACTTTATAGTGTGCTGCTCTTGCCTGTTATTAAAAAAACAAGTTTAAAGTCACTTAAAGCCATTTATCAAAAGATTTTTAGGTTGTTGAAATAATAATATGAAAGTAAATTTTATCTATCTACTCCTGCTTTTATATATATAAAATCCTTTTCAATTAAAAAAAGGTGACAATCCCTATGTCTCTGAAAACCTTGAAATAAATAAACAACAGTCCTGTGTGATAGATCCATTTGCATTTTTAATCAGTGTCTTTAAACAGCATGAGAAATTGTCCAAGGACACACAAATAATGGATAAGTGATATGACTGACACAAGCTTTAAAGGTGTCTATTAATAATGATTTAACAGAAAAACATGCTATTAAGGCAACTATACGCCCTTCTTGGTACCTGGTTTTTATTATTTATGGGTTTCATGTGAAGTAGATTAAGTTTTTCTTGGCCAAAATAAAAGGAAAATTAAATTTCTGAATCGAGATGCCATTAACTGTGAAGTAAATATAACAAATTTAAGATGAGAAAGAATAATGATAACTCACATGTAAAAGTCAGGTATTTTCATTCATGCTTTATGGCTCAAGGCTGTAAATGACTGTTGCCTCAGTGGGCAACACAAGGTGCTTGGATCGTGCCAGGAAGTCCTAAATCTCCTAAAATGTATTAAGATGAAAGAAGAGTACCAAATCTATCAAATACCAAATGTATTCTGAAGGAACCAAGGTGTTTTCTACTCTATGGGCTAAATGTGTAGATGTCCGTGCTACAAAACCGGGAAGTTAGAAATAACAACAGTGAATGATGCAAGTGGAGCGCCTCTATGCTGCACACAGATAGGAGAAAAGCAATAAATATGATACATATATATGATATCTATTTAGATATACACTGATCCCCAATGTATAAGTTGTATAATTATGTACTTTACATAATGTTACCTATACATTAGTCACAAAGGTGGGGTTTTATATACAAGTACTTTTCCATGTGCTGATTTAGCCACATGTTCACTAGTGACTTCCTGATGTGAACACAACTCCTATGGAAACCTGCCTGGCAGCCCTTGGATTCCATCTGGCTCTGTCCTGCATTCCTGGGCAGCAGTGCTGCTCTGGGCAGGCTGGCACTGAAGGGAATGCTGCACCAGGTGTAATCCAGTCCCTCTGGGGAGCTCTGCTGTGGCTGCTGCTCTCTAACAGGTCTTGCAGAGGTGCTTTGTCTGGAACCTTTCTGTCTGCCTGTCCGCCTTGTCTGGAGCCTTTCTGTGTCCGTGGGGTGACAGCTGTTGGTGCCTCAGTGGTGACACTGCTCCCAGGTTCACTTGTGAAGACTCAGTCTGTGAAGACTGAAGATCATCAGTCCTTCCACTGACAAATAATGAATTTTCCTCCAGGCAATTTCTGAGTTCTGCGCACTCCCATAACCATTGCAAATGCTCCGTTGGTTTGGAGCTCTTAATGACTGTAACGTGTTCAGAGCAAACCTGTGAGTACTTGACTCTTATTTTGTCAGCTGTCATTACTGCAGTTTTTTATTAGCACTGAATTGACAGCTTCACATTTAGAGAAAAATATATTTACATATATTAAGGAGATTGTTGCCAGTCACTATTTATGCATACCTTTATAAAGGGCAGAAAAGAACACATTCTATGTGCAGTGTAAATTGGTTAAAGGTTATCATGGGATCCTGACAAAATGCAAGATCATCCAAACTGCTGTGTTCCCATTAAACCTTCCACAGCCACACCAAATACGTTCTCTCAGAGGAAAAACCACAACCCTATGTCTAGCTGTAATCTCTGCTGATTAGGTAACGAATTCGGAGTGTAAGAACCCGAGATCTTGCCTAAATTCAGGTCTTGTGTTCCTCACATGCACATTCACTGTGAACCTTAGGAATTCTCAATTATAAAGTCATAATCTTTTGTACTCCATGGCTCTGACCCAGATGCTGCTCTGTTGTCAGAGCATTGTGTGGGGCTGGAAGTGCTCTGGGAACAGTGGGAGCGGGTGGTGCTGAGCTGGGATGGTGGTGAGGGTCTGCTGTCCACACTCTGCATGTCTGGAGGGTTTTAACTTTGCATTTTACCTCCATATATCTCATGCCCATTCGAGGATGGGGTGTACTAGACTGACTCCTGAATCTCATTTTTTGGGTTACTTTCACCTGAAGTGTCTTTACAGCTCACTCTGCCATTGTAACTTCAGGTCCTTCTGCAAAACTCAGGCCACGTTCTGTGTAAAATGTCATGGTCGCTAAAATCCACAAGTCTCCAAATACTTCTTCTAATTAGTGACAGCATGTGATCCGTGCTATTTGTAGTGTGTAGAATAGAGGTCTAAAAGTAGTTTGTCCTCTTAGATGTTGCTAGTCACAAAATGGGTATGCTAAAAGGAAGGTTTCAGTGTTAAAACTGTAGCTTGACATTAACATGTAAACATAACAAGCATGAAGCTGGAACTGAAGAAGCTGAGGTGGTTACATCTCTAAGTTTGCTTGTAAACAGCAGCTGCTGAGACTGCAGCACCCTTGTGTTCATCAGAGATCTTCCAACACCTCCAACTCCTTTGCAACAAATCTGGTTTTAAAACAAATGGCTAAAACTATCTGCACTCTGTGTAAAAAGTACCCCATGACTCCTTTAAATACACTGGATATGTCTAACCTGACAGTAATTCTTCCCTCTCCTCTGGTCAAACATTACCTGAATCAGCTGTGAGGTGGTTTGGTTATTCATATTCCACCTCCAGACGCAGAGGCCCAGCCAGCAGCCACTGCTCTGCAGAGCTTCCAGTGCCTAATTGTTTCTGGCAATGGCAACTGCCTTTCTTAGGCTTTTTTCCCTCCTTCTCTCCCCTCAACTGGCATTTCAGAGCAGTAGCTTTCATAATACATTAGCTTAATGCACTCTGAGCTTGATCACATCTTCCATTACTGCTGCTGCCTGAACCACACATTGTCCTCGAACTCAGCATCCAGTATGAATGATTTAGACATATGAATAAATAAGCCTCTAAATATCCATGTCCTTGCAACAGCAAACCCAGATGAAACCTATTGTTCACAACAGCATATTGCTACAGACACTGAGTTGGTGAGCACATGGACTCACATTCACAGGATGTGGTGGCATGATTCAGGAAGTGAAGGGTAATTCACTTGAGCAGAGTTTGAAGAACATGTGGACTCTGCCACAGACCCCCTTCTAGTGACAGCACAGCCAGTGTAAGAGGCAGAGTCTGTCACCACAATGTGGTTCTTTTTTACTCAGCAGAATGCTCAATTCATCTGAAAGGAGGAGAAACAATAGATGATTGTTTAACAAGCAATTCCTTCCTGAGCAACAAAGCCACGAGTCTCCTGGAAGTCAATCTTGCTGCTTTTGAAAGCCCTGGCTGGATGAAAGTGCTGTCTCTTCTTTGTCAGACCTGAAAAGGGTCTGCAGTTTGGGTAATTGCTCCTGATTTCTCCTTCTGCACAGCTGCTCCAGGGGAAGATGGCAGTGTCCCCAATTTATAAACATCACCAGCATTGACAACACACTGCCACAGCAAATCTCAGCTCAGGCACTTGGACCTGGCAGCTCTGCCACCTACCAAGATCATTGTGTACTTTTAGAACATCGTGGTGCACCTCCCAAATGGCCTCTGCATTTCTGGCAGGGATCCCAGACAACTGGAGGTAAAATGGCATGGAATTCCCAGCAATTAAAGCTGTGGGAGTTCCTGTCTGGGTGTGGGTTGTTTTGTTTGTTTGTTTGTGGGGTTTTTTGAGGGTGTTGTTTGTTTGTTGCTTTGTTGGTTTTGGATTTTTTTGAGAGTTAAAAAAATAATAGAAGCAGCAGCTAAGCAGTAATACTCTGTGGTGCCAAGGGTAGTCCTTGTGTAAATGGGAACTTTCGTTCATGTTGCACTGGTTGCACAGTCATTGCAAATGTCAAAAAGGAAAATGATGCAAAGGGGAAAAATAATTTATTAGGAAATATATTGGAGTAATTGAGCCTGGTAATATCTCATATCTTCCATAAATCTGTTTAATTCCTAATCTACTTCAAAGTTGCCTTAATTATTTTAAAGCTCTCTGACCTTGCTCCAGTTTACACCCTTTAGTATCTTTCTTGTTCGCTGCTCCTGTTTTTACTAGTTCAACACAATTCTCCTCTACCACTAGCTATGATGTCGTCACTTCTTGGACATATAAAAGTTTTCTACAGTTCCTTTAACATAAAATTCCTGTTTTACCTTTCACTGGCTCTACTTTGAAGGTCACTTAAATCCAAACACCTCATCTCCCATGAGGTAATGCTGTGTTTTGTGTTCTGCCAGTTGTGGACTGGGGAAGTCACTTTGGGATCTGGCCTTTATGAGAACACCAGAAACCCACAGTGATGTTTTGTTATCCTCAGGGAGAACCATTAAGATTGTAAGCTATAAAACATTACATGGGCAGATCCAATTTCCTTTGGACTGAGAAGCAGTGGGGTACAAGGGTGTGCAAACCTATCCCAGCTGTAGCAAGTGCAAATTGTGTTTTGTGAATCCAGATGATACAAATCTTCCATCCTTTCTCAAAGGGAACTGTAAAATAATACCCAAAACTATGATGACTAAAAATATGTCTATGTTATTTGAGGAAGAAAGTGAGGCACAGCCAGCGGGCAGGGACAGAGGCATCACAGACTGAGCAAATAATGAGCTTTCAGTTCTTTGCAATGAAAATTCTTCTGAGACTGATTGTTTCACTTGTGAAAAAATGTATTACTTCCCAAGGTGATCCTTCTGTCCCAGTATGTGCTGCCAGCAGATATTTTGTCTTCCAAGCATGTTTTAAAATTAAAATTGGTTTGAAACCCATTTTTACTACAGATGTCAGGGAGCTAAGAAACCTCTCTCAGAGAAGCCCTTTCTGGTTCTAAGCCCACCTGTTCCCAACCACGAGGGCCATGCAATGGGGTGCTGAGGCCTGGCAGGTTTTGGATTCTAAATCAGCACATATTTGATGAATTTAGCAAGTGGAAACTGGTAACTTAGGAACATCAAAATGGCCGTGTCAAATTTAGGTTAAGGGGCAGTATTATATAAATGTGATGCAAAACACTGACCCACAAGTTGAAAACTAATCTGCATCATTAAAATACAGTAATAAAAGGTAATAGATTCCAGCTAATTTTCCTGTGTCAGTAATACCAGTGTTTTTAGCCCCATGACCCCTGAATTGTGTCTCTGTTGAAGTGGGTACCCAGTTCTCACCTCAGCCACTGAGTGATAATGAATGAACTACCCATGGCACAGGTTGGGTTGATGTTTAATGCTCTGCTTCTATGATCTAGATGAGCATGAGACAGAAACCTGTGCCAAGCACAATATAAAGAAGACAGATTCTTATCTCTCTGGTGACTTCTTGTGCCCACCAGTTCCTCAGTACTTTTGCATTGATGGCAACTAAAGAATGTACAATAACTTAAACCAGAGGACAGACACAGGATGTCATTTCTATACTACTACAGTACCTTGATACCACCTTCATTCCTGCATTTTACTGTGTTCTCCCTGGCTGTATTTGGGAATCAAAATTTGAAAATCTGGGAAAAACTTCATTTTTTTTACCTCTATGGATGCTGCAGCTCTCCTGAAGAGTTGGAGATTTTATGTCTTCAACTTCAGGAAAATTTCCAATTTACAGCTTCCTTCATTCAGTAGAAACTTTTTTTTTAAAATCAGAAACACAGAAATAAACCCCTGAATTTAGGAATTTTTTTTTCTGTTTTAGATATCTATCAGATTTTAGATATCTTTCAGATTGATTAATAGGATCAAGTGGCAAAAGTACACTTTCCACTCATGTTTCCATTTAAGATTGTGCTGTTCTAAAAGGAAAGTATTTTCTAAATTTGTCTGTGTCGTTAACAAGTATTGGTGATATTCTGATTTTGTGCTCTCCCTAAAAATCTGGGCATTTCTGGTTGAGATTGCTGCTCAGACATGTGCTGTACAGCCAGAGCACCCAGCAGGATGCATTGGAACTGTTTTCAGTCTACTATTGAACGTCCCACATTCTTTCTAAAGGAACATCTGGTTCCACAATTGTGTTTACTGTGAGGAGAGTGATTATTAGTGCAGTTTGATGCACTCTTCAAATGATGCACAAAAATCACCTCAAATAGCTACTCCTTTTTGCTCCTCTTTGCAGAGTGTGTGTTCCTCCCTTAGCACCAAGTTCCAGGCCAAACCAGAAATCACGTTGGATTCACATTCCTCTCTGGATGTGTCTCTGAGGCAGAGTTGGAATTACAATATCCAGTGACTAGATATTGTCAGGCTACTTATCAACATGGCTGCTGCAATAAACCAGCAATTTGTCATAAAATAAAATAAAATAACCCCCAGTTAATTTACCTTTCAGAGCTTTTATTGTCTGGTCAAGGCAGCAGGGCTTTACCCTTTCTCTGCTGACCAGGGAGTGAGGATCCTGTGGTGCCCTGTGTAACCACTGCACTTGGAGCAAGTTTCAGGGCAATACATTGATATGACAACAAGGAAACCTCGTTTACAAATTTCTAGAAACTCTGGTCTTCTGTGTTGGGTTTTCTGTGATCAACTTCTTTAATAAAGTCTGGTAGTTGTTGCCAATTGTTTGGGCCAAGGACTTGTGTGCTGAGTGTGCTTGGAGAGTGAAAACAGCCAGTCCATACCTCAGTAGTTCAGCTTGGAAATAACCAAAATACTGATTACTGCTAATAAGAGATGTTAAAGTGTGGATTAGAAGCAAAATTCAATATAAGGGAGTCCTATCAAGAACTGGTCTTCCAACTGGGACTAAACAGCTCACAATTACTCTTTCCCCGAGAGGATCTGGGATCTCTTTTGTAACGATCATCTCTTTAAATTCTGAGTCCTTGTTGTAGAAATCCCTTCCCCAGTGGAATGGAGGCCCTCCTGTATTTGTCATCTAACCATAAAAAACATTACAGGTCCTCGGTAAGGGGAAACTGAATTCAGAGTATTCCTCTCTTGTAGTAAGAGTCAGTGCCAGGTAATGAACAGACACCAGCCCAGGAGCCTGGAGAGCCAGGCTTTCTCCTTAAGTTCCTGTGTAATTTAAAGCAATTAACTTTTCTGCCAGCCTTTTTCTCCTCTTCTCGCCTTTTGTGTTTCTAGGTACCTGTAATCTGAAAGTACCAGGCCAGTTATTTTGTGCAGAACCTCGAGTGATTAAGCTTCAGTTTTAGTTGGGGCTTTTAAGTAGAAGTAATCTTGTAACAATTTTGCAGCTAATTCAAAATAAAGCTAGGATGCTGAAAACCTGTCAAGATCAGATGCTTACAGAGCTGCTTTTCTTAAACCATAAAACTAAAAAAAATTACTTGCCAATGAAGGAAAAAACAATTGATGAAAGACAAATCCTCATTTTAAAGACGGAAACAGAGGGATTAACATGCTCGCAACTAAAAATACCAATTAAAAGATAAGAAACTTAGAATTAAAGAGCCCTCAGAAACAAAGTGTTATAACAGCACTGTTTGCATTAAGAGCAGACAGAGATCATGGGGCTTTGGCTGGAATGTCCTTTAGTGAATTATCTTCACACAGGTTCTTGAGGGACTGTAGGCTTCACAATGTCATATAATGTCATTAAAAAAAAAAGTCAGAGGTATTTCAGGAAGTTCCAGCAATAAATGTTTTAAGTATTGGAGCTAAAATCCCTGTTTGCATAGATGCTGTCAAAGCCAGCTGAATTGCTTCTGCCAGCTCTGAGCTGGAGGCCAAGTTTTCAAAGCATCTGAGGACAGAGACTCTAAGGAAGCTTTAGGAGAGGAGTCCACCTCTCCTGGAGAGATGCTCTGCAGAAAGGTATCTGGGCATCTGCTGGGTTTTTAGGTGCTCGAACACACAGCTCAAACAGGATCTAAACCAAACCTCCCCCTACTCTCTGAGAGGTTTCTTGATAGGCTGCTTGTAGCAGCTTGATGAGATGCCCTCCAAAAACGAAAGCATAATTTTATTTATTTGCTAGGGAGCAGGTTTGGACTAGACTGTGTGTTTGCAATGCAGGTGCATAGGAGCTATGAATCTATTATTTCTTAATCAATTTTTTGAAGTGGGGAATTGTGAGTTGGGAGAAGCTGCTTGAAATGAAAAGATTAAGTCAACAGGTACAGTGGAAATGAATGACTGAGTTGTCAGCCTACATCCTCACACACAAGGATGAGAAACTGTTAGGCTTGGACAGAAATGGATCCCTTCCCAGTGCAGACTCCAGCCTAATAAATTAAAAGGTGAAGAAATTATTCTTGATGTATCAGATGATTTCAAGCCATCATAAAATAAACTGATGGCAGAAAGATGCTGGATATTACTTAGTAGGGGAGAGGAACAAAGGATTCCAAGGTGTGGTTCTGGAGGTATTTGAACATCCCTCCTTTCTGCTCAGCTGGAGTCCTTAAAACATGAAGTGCTATGTGGAAAACTCAAGGGAAATATAGGGTATGCCCTTAAGGAAGAGGAGATGGGAACCTCTTTGGCACCATCAGAAAACATCCACACGTTTAGAAAAAATAGAATGAAGGAAGAAAACAGCAGATTATTCTGGGGATTAAATTTTGCTGTGCACTTAAGAGAAGGGGGGTCAACTGCAGTGCGTCTCTCACTGTCTGGCACCACAGACCTACCTTGCTTCTGACATTCTTGACAGAGAAGAGAGACTGAAGATGGGTGGTGAATGTTGGTGATTGAGTCACTGACACTTCTCAAGGCATCCCACAAGTGCACGGGGATGTCCTGCTGTGCTGTGCACAAGTCTTGGTGCAGATCTGTCAGGCTGTCTCTTAAACTCCCTGGCATCCTGTACCTCTCCAGGACACTAGCTCCGACCAAAGCTGGAAGCAATCTCCTGTCTTTCTGCATGTCTCAAATCTGGGACAGCCAGGAGCACTCCTGAAGGTATTTGCACAGACCTCAAATCACTCAGTTTCTTCCCTGGTTTGGCCTGAGGCACTGGGCTCCACCCATGCCTAGGGATGGGAAATTATGTTCCTGCTGATGTTGTGCTCCCCGTCATTGGGAATTGTGTTCACGCCTCTGGACAACTGCACTAAACTGGCTGAGTTTGGAGTGGGAAAAAGACAGGATTTGCCATCAAGAGCTGCAGACTGCCAAGTCTGCAGCAGTGGAGAGAGCATTTTATTCTTGCTGTGTACAGAAAGATTTCCTTGTTTATGAGTAGAAGTTTATTCAACCTTTCACTGTCGTCCTGGGGTCTCAGGGTGCAGCTCTCAGTGCTGGAGTCAGTGGCAGACACAGCTGGCAGCCAGCTGTGCTATTCTGCTGTCCCGGAGCCAAATGCTGAGGGGCAGCCTCAAGGTGGGGTGAGGATTCCAGGGTGAGGATTTTCTCTTGTGGTAGGTGTGTCCCTGTGCCTGTCTTAGGTGGGTTTTCATGCACAGAGAGCCACAGTAGGAATGCTTCTGTTCCTTCTTGATTTGGTGAGAGAATTCAGTTTAGTTAGAGTAAGTTTGTAGGCTCTCTAAAGGTCATAAGACAGGAATCTTAGTGCTGGATTTGAAAATGCTGTCTGTATATTTTAAAGCTTTGGTCTTTGTCATTCGTGCATGCAAATGAACATTTTACACATCTCTGGACATTCCTTGTGCTCTTAGATACAAAACCAGGGACACAGTTGAATGGGACTATCATAAATACTTAATATTTGAATACATAAGTACAGAGTCACTAAATAGCTGGAAATAACTATCTTTTTATAGTATCTGATATGTATTGGCAATCTGGATAATTGATTGAATAATCAGTTTGTTTGTTTGCTTTTACTTGCGTCTACAACCAGTTTCCTCAGAGACAAATCCCAGAAGTGCTGGGAAGGAGGTGGAGGAGGCAGGCACATGCAGAAAGGGAAGGTAGTTTTCATAGAACCATTTTTCTGCCATTTTATTTCTCTGACAGTTTTTGGACCCCTTCATTTAGGCATTCAAAACACTGACTAAGGTTCATGACTGCCTATTAATAATTTATATTCATTGTCATTATTTTCTAGAGATAAATCTGACTTTTTATTCTGAAAACCAACCAACCATCCAAACACAGCTGACTAAAACCTAGAAACATTTTGCAAAGAAAATCCAATGTTTCTCTCAGAAAGAAACATCTTAAGCAACAAAGTCAAAACAAAATCTCTTTCTGACTAGGAAGTTCTGTTAAACACTGACCCCTGTCAGCCCACCTTGGCTCTGTGTGGTTTTAGTCACTTGGCTCCATCCCCGAGTATTTTCTTGCCTGGACTTTGCTCGTGTAAGTTTTCCCCTTTGTCCTGGACTAGAGCAGGATTCTCCAGGCACAGGCGACTCTGTATGGGCAGAGCTGCAGTCCTGCTCATGAGCCTTTGCCCTTGCTTAGGAAATTCAGTGTTTGGAGAGCAAACAGGTCTGGTACCTGGCCAACATAAGTTCTGTAAAGCTGAAGAGTCCACTGTGGAGTCTCCTTCCTGCGGTACCTCCAAATAGCCTGGGATAACTCTGGTCTCTCCACATTTGCTGTAAAAGCATCCCATGAGCCACAGTTTGGTTTCTGGCAAATGCCCGCCTGGTACTGTGTTAATATTATCTGTTCCTGTCAGTGGAACATTTCAGAGTCTAGACATTACAGGAATTAAAGCTGAGAGCCCTTGTGGAGAAAGCCAGAATGTCAGGCCTGGCTGAACTGGACTCAGTTAAGGCCGAAGGAAAACCATGGTCTAAAACACTTAATTCTGTGGGCACCTGCTTAGAAATGAGAGCAACTCTCAGACTCGTCTGAACTGTTTGCTGCAATCAGTCTATTACAGAACTCCGCTGCTCTAAACCCAGTGCAGTACAAAGCTGTCCTGCAATGAAGTGCTGGGAAACATCACTTTGTGCATTATGTAAACCCAGCACTTCTGTGGGAAAATAATCGCAGCATTATTTTTGCAATATTGACCTGTAACAACACCAGCACACCACAGGGATTTTCTTGCCAAGTCCACCTAACAAATGAGGAGACTGCCAACTATACCAATGTAAACATTTTTGTACTGCTATTATGTATTTTCTGTGACTTGGGTGATGCCAGTTGGGCATCTATTAGGCAGTGGCTACTAATTTTGCAGTTGCTCTTCAGCCCAACTTTAATGTGTTTTTTTGGAGGAGTTTAAGGCATTACCAGGCAATCTGAAAGACAACACTTGGCATTTACTTGGTTTTGCACTGTCTTCACCTTTACCAACCAAACTCTGCTCCCAGTTACCACAGTTATCTTAGAGATAGATCCTACAAATCCCTACTGTTGACAGAAGCTGGTTCTGACTCTATTAATAATTTCTCCAGGTTTGCTGTCACTATAGGTTGTGACAGCAAACATTAAACAGGGTATGATTTCTAGTCTGTGAATGATTGTAGCTGTCTGACTTTGCTGTTCCTCCTTGTATGTTCCAAAGTAAATTAAGAGAACTTCTTGTCTGTCCTTCCTTTAAACTTCACATCTAAATGTACGATTTCTCAGGCATGATGGGCATGAACAGTGTTACAAAGTCACAGTCTAATGATACATTTCAGCACAGCTTTTCTTGAGCTGCAGCCCTTGCTCCAAGAGGGCTCTTGGTGGGTTTAATTGTTGTGTGTGTATTTTTATCATTATGCATTTTTCCATCCAAGACACTGGACACGCTGCCCTGCTTCCCTGCATGCACATGGTTTTCTGCCAAAATAGGAGCAGTGACACAAGGATAATTGGCTCCTATAATGCTGTATTTCCTTTTCAAAAAACCTTCATGTAATGACTACAAAAGCCAGTCCTACAAAGGAGAGCAGAAGGAAGTCAGATGTCAGGAATTGTTTTATTTCAATGACTGGAAGTAATTTTTAACAACATTTGTTTCACTAGTGAGTGCCAAAATGATATAAATTTTGACTGATGTCAGTGTGCTCCGTTTGTCGGTTTGCTAGTTTACTGTTGTGGAAGAAAATGCTGAAAAGGAGGATTTTTTTTTTTAAAGATAAAATATTGAAGTACTTGTACCTGCCACTAAATTTTATGGCCCTCTATTTCAGACAATTCTGTCATTTCTGTAAGTTTTGTTTGTCTAAAGATGACAAGGTTAAGGACATTTCTGTTAACTCAGTTTTTTCTCAGTCAGGAAGCTATCTGCTTTATAATGGATTGATGTTTATCTGCTAGAGAACTTTAGATATAATATTCCTGCAGCTGTACATGACGGCAAAGCATGCCAATAATGCAGTTAAAAAAAAAAAGAAAAAGAGATTACTTACGGAGATTGGAATAATTGCTGCCTATTCCAATACTGATGGAGCTTCCAGAGATGAGAGGAAGATGGAAGAAAATAACTAAAAAGGGAAAAATGAAGAGAAAGGTCCTTAATAGCAGTTTGGTTTTGTTTTATACCAAAAACAAAAACGTGAGTAGAAGACACGTTGAGTTAACTTTCACCTGCTCTCTCTGGGCAGGACTACACATCTCAGACCCTGAGTGCACACACAGATGTAGCTCGAATGGGGGGGAAACGCCAAACAAGCCATTGCTTCATACTTCCAGGAATGCCTCCTGTTCAGGAAATGATATTAATGCCTCTTAAATTCCAAACCCCACGTATAAACAACAAAGTGTTATATAAATATGCTAATTATTGTTAAGTCGTTCACCAGTCTCTGAAACAGGCACCTACCATTGTAAAACCAAATAACTTCCCTGATTTGTTTGAGTGCAGCCTGAATGCATGAGGCGTGCGTGTGCCAAACTGGGTTGGCATAAATTTAGTCTAAAATTTGATACACATACTCCCCCTATGCACTTAGGCTTTAATATTTATAACTTGCTCTTCAAGATTTAAATTTACAGGCAACAAAATGCACACGAGTAAAACGTGTCCTAAATAACCAAATCTTTAGATTTCTTAAAAGTTGGGCTCATTTGCGACTGCAGACGGATTTAAAGCCTGATTCCCGAGAGTCGCTCGCTGTGTCACAGCCTTTGCTCGGGGTCTCGGCGCTGCCCTGCCCTGTCGTGCCCTGCCCTGTCGTGCCCTGCCCTGTCGTGCCCTGCCCTGTCCTCTCGTGTCCTCTCCTGCCCTGCCCTGTCGTGCTCTGCCCNCCTCGCGTGTCGTCCCCTCCCCTGCCCTGTCCTCCCGTGTCCTGCCCTGCCCTGTCGTGCCCTGCCCTGTCGTGCCCTGCCCTGCCCGCTGCGCTCCCACGGCGAGCACGGCCGGGAAGGGGCTGCTCCCTTTTCGGGAGGGGGGCCCGGCCAACACAAAGTTTCGGGCAGGGTCCTTTGGCGTGTGGGACCCCCGCACCCCGCACCCGCGGCAGGGCGGGAACACACGCGGCTCCCGCGGCCCCTCAGAGCCTGCCCCGGCTGGGAGCGGCCCCTCAGAGCCTGCCTCACCCGGCACGGCTCCTGCCTCACCCGGCACGGATCGGCCCCTCAGAGCCTGCCTCACCCGGCACGGCTCCTGCCTCACCCGGCACGGATCGGCCCCTCAGAGCCTGCCTCACCCGGCACGGCTCCTGCCTCACCCGGCACGGATCGGCCCCTCAGAGCCTGCCTCACCCGGCACGGCTCCTGCCTCACCCGGCACGGATCGGCCCCTCAGAGCCTGCCTCACCCGGCACGGCTCCTGCCTCACCCGGCACGGATCGGCCCCTCAGAGCCTGCCTCACCCGGCACGGCTCCTGCCTCACCCGGCACGGATCGGCCCCTCAGAGCCTGCCTCACCCGGCACGGCTCCTGCCTCACCCGGCACGGATCGGCCCCTCAGAGCCTGCCTCACCCGGCACGGCTCCTGCCTCACCCGGCACGGATCGGCCCCTCAGAGCCTGCCTCACCCGGCACGGCTCCTGCCTCACCCGGCACGGATCGGCCCCTCAGAGCCTGCCTCACCCGGCACGGCTCCTGCCTCACCCGGCACGGATCGGCCCCTCAGAGCCTGCCTCACCCGGCACGGCTCCTGCCTCACCCGGCACGGATCGGCCCCTCAGAGCCTGCCTCACCCGGCACGGCTCCTGCCTCACCCGGCACGGATCGGCCCCTCAGAGCCTGCCTCACCCGGCACGGCTCCTGCCTCACCCGGCACGGATCGGCCCCTCAGAGCCTGCCTCACCCGGCACGGCTCCTGCCTCACCCGGCACGGATCGGCCCCTCAGAGCCTGCCTCACCCGGCACGGCTCCTGCCTCACCCGGCACGGATCGGCCCCTCAGAGCCTGCCTCACCCGGCACGGCTCCTGCCTCACCCGGCACGGATCGGCCCCTCAGAGCCTGCCTCACCCGGCACGGCTCCTGCCTCACCCGGCACGGATCGGCCCCTCAGAGCCTGCCTCACCCGGCACGGCTCCTGCCTCACCCGGCACGGATCGGCCCCTCAGAGCCTGCCTCACCCGGCACGGCTCCTGCCTCACCCGGCACGGATCGGCCCCTCAGAGCCTGCCTCACCCGGCACGGCTCCTGCCTCACCCGGCACGGATCGGCCCCTCAGAGCCTGCCTCACCCGGCACGGCTCCTGCCTCACCCGGCACGGATCGGCCCCTCAGAGCCTGCCTCACCCGGCACGGCTCCTGCCTCACCCGGCACGGATCGGCCCCTCAGAGCCTGCCTCACCCGGCACGGCTCCTGCCTCACCCGGCACGGATCGGCCCCTCAGAGCCTGCCTCACCCGGCACGGCTCCTGCCTCACCCGGCACGGATCGGCCCCTCAGAGCCTGCCTCACCCGGCACGGCTCCTGCCTCACCCGGCACGGATCGGCCCCTCAGAGCCTGCCTCACCCGGCACGGCTCCTGCCTCACCCGGCACGGATCGGCCCCTCAGAGCCTGCCTCACCCGGCACGGCTCCTGCCTCACCCGGCACGGATCGGCCCCTCAGAGCCTGCCTCACCNCCGGGCTGGGGGCAGGGGGGCGGGTGACCCCCGCCCCGCGGGCAGGGCCGCGCCGGGGGCAGCGCGGGGGGGGCCCGGGGCCGCACATGCCGGGGCTGACCCCGCCGCTCATCCCTCCTGCGGCAGCCCCAGGGAGCGGCGAGCGGCGGG
>VZTE01001468.1:75277-130690 GCA_013397775.1 Eulacestoma nigropectus
TGCGGGGATTCGCTGCCTGCCTGAGGAGCTGTAGGCGGATAACGGCTCCGGAAAGCCGAGTCCAGCCCAGCACTTCGGCTGAAAGGGAGGGACTGCCTAGAGTAAACCCACGGGGATGGACGGGATTATCTGGCAGTGCGGAGGGTATAATTCCGTGGGGCTGGATGGGGGCTAGGAGGAGGATATAGTCATGTAGTCCTATTGAGATCTAAACCCACTTTACAGTAGTAAGATCTACTTGTTACCAGGGGTCTTGGGGACGTTTCTCACTGATAAATGCCCTGGTGCTGGATACAGAGGGAACAGGGCTGCAGCAGGTACCAAAGCGTATGAGCTTTCATAATTGGTTGTTTACCTCTAAGAAAAGCATAATTAGCTTTTTAGGTAAAGAATGAATGACATGAGGCCCCTTTTCTGTATGTTCTGTCAGCAGTTTGGGTTTTTTTTCTATGAGCCAAGTTCCATTGGCAGTTTCTGTCACCCATGCACTCATTAGCTCTGCAGGACCCTGCAGAGTGGTACCACTGATCCTGTTTGTAGGGACATGGAGCTGGAGCCCCACGAGTGTGTGGGCAGCCTTCTCTAATTCCCTGCCCCTGGGTGGTTTTGTAGCCTGGAGAGCAAGTTCTCTCAATCAGAATAGCTTTGCTGTATTTAGGCTGTTCAGCTTCTCCTTGGTTTAGCAGTGATGGATGCAAGGCTGTAATGAAGTGTGAGGTCGATGTAAGACATGTGAACTCCCTGGTAAAAAGTTCCCTGCTGTCACTGATCACCTTTATTTCGTTTTATTTTCTTTTTAAATGCAGGTGAGCATTAAGAAAGTCTAAGGCAATTGCAATCAAGGTTTATGGGAATTTACAGGTGTGTTTCCTTATGGTTCAGTGATACCCGTACCTGTTTGCCAAAACTACAGCATCTTGGTACCCTAAAATCCCTTAGAATGCTGCTGCAGAAGTTACCTTGTAATAAATTTCTTCAACTCCTCAGAACGTCTGACTTCTTGAAAGACTCATTGTTTTATAATTTCAATAAATGGAATCTGCATGGCTCCCTTTTAGGGCTCTTTGTTGTTTGGTTATGGCACGAAGGTGTGAATCTGTACATGCATCAGAAAGTCTGATTTTCTGTGTGTTGGGTTTTGGATATATGCCCCTTAGCCTCATTCTGCCTGTGAAGAATCATATATGTATTTAACGCTGCACTTAAGGATATGAAAATATTTTCTCCACCTTAAAGTTCAGGAATTCCTAATGTTTAGTACTTCTGCAAATTTTGGTGGTATCTTTCCCCGATGGCACCTTACATTTACTCACAGTATCAGTATTTAGTCCTGACAGACTTGGGGTCTTAGGTTTGAAATATCCATGCTCAGACAATTAAATAAGCTCACAAGTCATGGAAAATCCTTAATAACTGACTTTGGATGCAGGGGAATTGCTCAGTGTTTGGCAGTTCTGAAGAAATCTCTCTCTGATTGACTTTAGAGCCCTTTCTGTGAGAGTCTTGTCCTTTTGCTGCAACTGCTTCTGAGACAGAGAACATTTATTTCTGGGTCAGACAACACAGTGCACAACATGATCCATCAGAGCCTGCAGAAACATCCCCACAGCCTCTGGGTACCCAGCAGTACTCGCCGGGCTCAGCTGGAATGGACTGGAATGGTGTAGGCTTTGCTCACCCCACCGATTTCCAAATCTGCATCCCATGCATATGGAGATGGGGTAGCTTTTTACCCTTTTTCCTGTGTGTTTTTCAGCTTTTAGACTTTCCTGTTTTGCTCCTTTAGCTGTGCAGCTGAGTGGAACCTGGCTGTGGAGTGGGACTCAGGCCAGACTCGTATTTGCAGACCCAGTGCAGCAGTGCTGTGTCATGGTGATACTGTGGGGTAGTTTACATGCTTACTTGTGTCTTCTTGTAGCATCTGCTTTTCTGTTCTGGTAAAACAGATTTGTATTAAAGAAAATTTGGCACAAATAAATGATTTAACACATAGGAGTTTGCTTATGGATGGTATTTGGGAGAGCTGGAGCAAAAAAAACTATTCAGGATTCATGCTGCTCCTCTCTATTGACTTTGGGTTAGTTTGTCTTTCTTGGGACATCACGGAGCAAGGGAGACCAAGGCAGTGCCTGTGTGAACCCGAATGGTTCCAGTCTGAATTCTGCCACCTTCTCATTTTTTTCCCAGTCTATAGAAATGGGGAGTGTGACTGACTGGGAGCCCAAGCACGTTTAGGTGAGGTTTGGAGTGGTATTGATTATGGATGGAGCTGCACAGAGTTGCTGTTCACAGTGACTGTTGGCCAATTTACTGATAAGGGAAAAATCCAGTGAGGAACCCTTGCTGAAGACAGATAATTCTATTCTTGGATGATTTTACATTTTCTTCAGTCGAGGGACTTCATTATAAAGCTGCCATCAGCGCAGTGACAGACCTAGGCTCAGCTTCCCATCTCCTGGGGTTTGCTTTGGGATCCTTGGAGCTGAGTGGAAGCTGCAGTGTGGTAGCCAATCTTATTAAAGCAAAAGAAATTTTCTTGCTATAATGAGATCACTTTTGACTGAGAATTTTTCTGTATTCATAGCGAGATGTTTGGGGGATACTGTTCACCATGTCTCTCTTTTGCTTCGTGGAAAAGGTGGTAATGAAATAAATGTCAGCTGGATTATACAATTAGTCGTAGATAAAATGCCTCAGGGTGAGCAAAATTGATTATGGGAACAGGAAAGTCTTTTCTATATGGAAAGTCTGGGAGCAGTGAGATTTCATCACTGCTGTAGAGTCTGCAGAGCTTTCTGCCCTCATGTCACCTCGGGCCAGCTCATCCTGCCCCGTGCTGGGCATTCCCAGTGCTCTGCCACTGCTGGAAAAGCTGATCACACCAGGCCCTGGGCTCAGGGAGTTCCTTGCTGGGAGTCTCCATGGTGTGGTGAAGCAGGCTGAGTGAAACTGCCTACTGCTGAGAGCAAAAGAGGTCAGGAAAAGAGGCTCTGGAGTTTGATAGGAAGCATCTTGTGCTTTCACAGCTCCCTGGGTTCTGAAATGTAACAAAAAAGAATCCGTTGAAGGAAAAGTGTCCTTTTCTGAAATTTTCTGAAAAAACCCAAACAAGCAGACGTTTGCCAGGTTTTAAATATTTTCTGAGTTTGGACTTATTGTAGAATTACTAACAAAGGAATTTCCTCCATGCTGAAGGCTATTTTAATGAAAAGGGTGGAATTTTAAATATATACATTTACTGTAAAACATTTTCCAGCTGGCATTTATGGGACAGGTAAATTTTGAATAATATTTTTTAGAGTTTTAAATCAAATGTTTTTGTTCTTTAGGCATAAAATCTGTCAAGAGGAAAAATAATTTTAAATTATTAATGCAGATGAAGCATATCAGTAACAAATATTTCACAGCAGCCTGAAGACCCAAAGGCAGAAGTCCTGTTCTTTTACCTGCTCATGTAAATGAGGCCTGGAATGAAGAGGCTCTGTTTCTATAACTGCTATGTCAGGAAAGGATTCTGTAGGAATTTTATGTCATGCCCAAATTCTCAGAGGCTATTTTTCTGATTTTCAGCCTTGCCAACTGTCTTATTCTGTGGATCAAAAGGTGCTCTTGGGCTCTGGGGCCAGATTTAGTTTCTTATTTATTCACTTGCTTGCAGACCTTTGAGCAAGATGGTGAGTTATTCTGTCAGTGCCTGCTGTACTTTTTTTTTAATATCTGTATGTATGCTAAGAAATAATTTGGTCCAAGATTGTTATTGAAAATCCAATATTTCCCCTAACTGCAGTCAATCTTCCTGATGCTAATTTTTAAGGATGTAAAATGGAAATTTTCATCTCAATGTTCTTTTCCCTCTCATTCTCTTACTCCTTAATTAAATTTATAGCTAATTATGCAATTTATTTTGTGTTGACCTTTCAAGGACCTTAGAACATCTGACATCAGTGAATGTAGAGTCTCAGTGTTTATTTCCATGGGTCCTTGTATGAATTTGTTATAAAGTCTAGTGGCACTTTGGGAATTAAGGATGGCCAATGGATTACTAACAAATAATAACATATGTGTCCCTGGAGATACATAACTATAAATATACTGAAATACATAGAAAGAAATACTGAATTATGTCATACACAGCATTTAAAATTAGGTAACACCACTACCACCAGCAATAACAGTAAATCTGCATGTCAGAATAGTTAAAAACATTTTATATGTTGTAGGTCCATTCTTTGACATGGGTGTTGCACTTGGTGCTAGAAATCCTGTGTTTGGATGGTCAGATCCACCTGTATCCCATGAAACATGGATGTATCTATTCCTAAGGCAAGGAGTATCCATGGCCCTGTGGGGGACCAGGCTTAAAATCTGTTTTTTTGGTGCAGAGGCCACATCCTGTATTGGCAGAGCTCGGTGTGTGCATCAGATGTCACGGGAAGGAACAAAGTAAAGGGAAACGAAAGGAAGCTCCACACTGCAGAGTAGTTTATTGACTATTTAAAAGATTGCTGGTCAGTGTAACCCTTGTAGAGGTTAGAAGTTTTATGATTTAGTTCTTATTTTTTACACTGAAGTAAAGTATTTGTCATTTACTCTCAGGAAGGGTTTTAAAAAAGGCTTTTGATAGAGGGGAGAGAAAGCAGCCCTGCAGTGCTGTTAGAGCAGGCACGAATGAGAATGCAGCCATGCCTTTGTTCACCTAAACCAAAGCACAAATGAGGAAAAGCCAGCATGGCAGCAATCCAAAATGCCATTGTGACCCAACATTGATTTTATCTTTCTGACACTGTTGTGTAATAACAAGAAATACTTCATTCACCTTGAAGTACAAACCTCCTAATTCATTGTTGTTTGTGTTTTACCAATGAATGCACAAGTCAGTATCTCTCAATTTTATTACTATTTTTTTTATGAAGTGTTTGTGAATCTGCAGAGCCTCTGAAGATGGTAAAAAATTTATAAATACGCAGAGGTGCAAAGTTCCTTACTGGAACTGTGAACTTTTTCATGGTAGTAAGGAAGAGATGCAGACTGGAGATCAAAATGCTTGGGGAGGAACCTTACGGCTTATGAAACTCTTGTGCAACCCCAATTTGGTTTAAATGGCATTGGGGTGGCAAAAGGGAGGGTAAAACCAGGCCCTGGGAAGGCTCCTGCCTGAGAGGAATTGCCATGAGATGCAGAAACCAGTGACAGAAAAGAACTTGCACAGGGGACGATTCAAATACAGCCAGATTTTATATGAAACTCATGCAAAAAAATATAGCAGCAGCCTCCAGGTTTCCTGACAGACTGGCACCATTTCTGAAGCGAGACATGAATTTTTATAAACTACTAATGGTTAAAGTAAGGGTGTAACCTATTCTCTTGTTTAATAGTTTTGCCCAGTGGGAATAAATGTGCAGTAGGATAAGCAATATGGCAATTAATTTAAAACCTGAGGAGCAGAGGAGTTCGCTTGCTAGGAGAGAGGAGCACCGTGATAAATGATGTGGAGAGGTGGGAAACCAGGGCAGTCAGGTGCCTCGTGCAATTCATTTGCACAGCAATGTAAGGCAGGCTTGGAGACAAAAGGAACAGAGCAAAGCAAAGGAGAAGGAGCAGACCCTGAGGGTTTGCAACACAATAAGGTTGTACTGGGGTTTGGGGGAAAACCTTGACAGCCTGGGCAGGTGTTTAACAGAGGGGGAAAAGCAAACAGGGTGGCACAAACTAATAAAGGGATACCGAAACCAACTCAGATAGGCTGGGGTGCTGCAGCCCTCAGACTGCGACAATTTCTGGTCAGCCTTTGTTTATCCTTGGGACAGACCAAGATGTTCCCAAAATTGCTGGTAAAATTATGAAGGAGCAGTTGTGAATTGAGCACTCTAAGGTGTAAGTGAGCCAGAGCCAGTGCAACTGGCTGCTGTCTGCCGAGTGAAATGATGATGGAGTATCTGGGAAAAGAGAAAGGAATTGAAGGGCAAGGAAGCCACAGGCTGCCTGATTTGGTGATTTGTAGTTAGGACAGCCACTTTTTTGTTCCTTAGTACTCTAAAGGACAATTGACTTTTATCAAAAGACCAATAGAAACAATTGAATGGTACAAACACAGGCACTGGAGTTGTGTCTCTGCCACTCTTGCTTTCATTACTTTACAGCACAAGCTGGACAGAGGAGCATGGCCTTCTTACTAACCCAAATTTGGTCCAAGCTTAACTGAAAATGTGCTGAGTGTCAAACAGAGGATGGGGAAAGTAAAGGGCAACTAGATTTTAAATTTTTTTTTAAGTGGTTGGTTATAAGCTCGAAAAGTGACCCAGTTTGCTTTTGGAGTGTTTTTTTGTTTTGTTTTGTTTTTTTTTTTTTGGTTGGTTGGTTTGGTTTGGTTTTGTTGTTTTTTTAATTTCATTTTAATTCCAGTGTATGCTTTGTACTTTATTATCTGGAATAGGTTAGTATTTTAGAGGCTCCTTTATTCTGGTTGTTAGAAGTTCTTATCAGTAAATATCTGTCATTAAAGATCCGAGTATAGCATGAACATAGTGTGCAGATTCTCATCCATGAGCTCTGATGCTGCTGTGCTTCAGAGCTCTAACAAATAAACCACTCCCAAGGTCTACAAAGTGTCCCCCAAAGGAGCACCTGTTAAATACTAATGTATTCAGTTTACCCTAAGCGGCTTCAGAATTGAGCCTTGGTGTTATGACTTGTTAAAATACTACTTCAGTTTTGAAATTGTTAGCTAAATTATATATAAATATATATATATATATATATGTCTGTATAATCCAGCAGTTAGTTTTTCAGGTCTGCTACACAACAATGTAAGCAAGTGTCTTAGGGGAAAAAAGCTGTTGTCCCAATGACTGTATTGTTCCTTTTGGATCATCCAGCATCAGAAACAAGGATGTTATCCAGTGTTGATGTGCCCAGAAGTCACCAGGAATACGACATTTACTCGTGTTTTTGTACTGTAGCATGAATTCAATTCCAATGCCTTACCTGGATCTCTTCCCAGCAGATGAAGATCTGCTTAAGAATATGAGCATGCAGAGGGAACAAAACTCAATAAAATACAGTATGAACGGCTGATTTCCATGTTAATCTAAAACTACTTTACAGTGTTCCCTGCTTCTGCCAATAAAGCACTCAGAGCTCATTTGACTGTTTCTGAAAGTCACCTTTGCTCAGTCCATCATTGCAGAGGAACAGGACTCAACCTGTGCTGCCTTCTGCCTCTAGATACTGTGTGAGGCACTGGAAATGAGTTTGAGAGCCTTAAAAGAAATACCAAAGAAAAAATCCAACACAATTGTTCAGGTGCTGGAATATAATAAGAAGGTCAAGTCTTACTTATTGTGGGGCACTGGGATTGCTGATACCACCAGTAACAGTTTGGATCTGAAGAAGTGATTTAAACAATGCTAGACTTTGGTATTTTATATGTAATAAATTCATTGCATGTCAATCTTCAAAGTAATATCTGTGGCCAAAATGTTGATACCACATTTCTTGTAGTACTAAGAGTCAAGATCAAAACCCTATAGCTATTAAATCTTAGAACTGAAAAGATTTATTCATATATATATATCTATCTAAAATGGTTCTACATGATCTCTGTTGCCAGATTTTGAAATACAATATAAATATCTATTGAGCAATTGTAGCATGTTTTACCACCAGAAATATTGGGTTTAAATTCCCAAGTTTTAAGAAGCAAAGAGAATATGTGAATTTATAAATTCCAGATGCGTTTGCTGTCCTGGCAAGGAAAATACCTTTTTTCTCTTATAAATACAACAAATAGTAATAACATGAATGCAGAGGGTGCAATGTCAGTTTTTCCAGCCAGTTTCCAGTGATCACACCTTAGAATGGATATGTCTCCATTCTGCTCTGAAATGTGAGATTGAATTGGGAGATATTCCCAATGAGAGCTGTCCAGGAATAGCTGATATCCCCCCTCTAACTGCTGCCTTTGCTTGAGTTACTGTTCTTTTGGCAGCATGAAAGCCAATGCCAGCTGACATACACGTGCACCTGGCTTGGAAAATACTGATGAAAAATTCAGTGTTGGGGCTTGACATTCAAGTCAAAATGAAAAAAAAATCTCTTGAATATGTAGAGAGACTGTCCCTGAGGAAGAAGAGATGCATGAAGAGAGGTGGTGCATGCTTTAAAAAGGGAAGAGGGCCTTGTTTATGCTGTACTTGTTGAGCTAACGTTGCTTGCAGTGCCACAGCAAAGTGACTATGGTTCCTGCTCGTGGATCTCCTGGAAAATAAACACAAGGACTGGAGACATCACTGCCCAGAGACCAGCAGGGAAACCTCAAACTGGGCTGCTGCTGGAGCACCAAGGTCCTTGTTCCCCTGACTGATGCTCATTCTTTGGGGCTGAGTTAGCTCCAGGTCAAGCAGGAAGAGTGCAGCTGGCAATTTCCTGTGTGGGTGGCTGTTTCTCAGGGTATGAAATGCATGAAATGATCACATATTCAGTCAAAAGCCCCGGGGAAATGCATTATTAACCCCCCTGCCTCCTGATGGTGTTTAGTCTGGAGCTAAGTGCAGCTTTGGCTGCAATGATCAATGTGCAGTACCCGTGGGGCTGCCAGCAATGGATTTGGGAGCCGCGCTGAGGATGCTGTTATTACACTGCTTTTCTATTGCTTTCAAAATCGTTTTGTATCTGACAATGTGAACTGACAGCAAAATGAAAACGTGTCCCACCCACTTAGGGCTTTCTGTACATGCTCTTCCTTTCTTTTCCCTTTAGTTGCCCCACACGAGGGGCTGGATGTAGACCTTACCCTCGCTGGAGACCAAAATCCAGCTGCATTTAAATAGTGCAGACACAGCCCTGTGGGGGTTGGGAGTAAAGAAGGGGAATTTACTGATGGAAAGAGATTAGTGCTGCTGTGAAGAGATCTGTTTACAGTCCACCCCCCCTGAAGGGGCTCTGTACATGAACTTGAATTTGGGAATTGCATGGTGCTTCCCTGGGAGGGCTTGGAATGGGCACCAGAGAGAGGGAAACGCAGGGAAACCAGGCGTTGTTATGTGGGATTGCACATGGTTTTAGAAGCATACACAAGGTACAGGAAAAGTACACCTTTATGTTTGACATTCAATTTTTCAAGTTTTATTACATAAAGACAGCTAAGCCCTATTAATTCACTGAGAAATCCTCACTGAAGTGATCAGTTTATGAAAATTATCTTCCTGCCATTGAGTGGAATGAATTGCTAATGAAGAAAAAAAAGGTGTATCGGCACAAGACAACATAATATATGAATAATGTATTTTCACTGTATTTTGCTAAGTTAAGAAAAATTCAAGTGATATGACCTTACTTACTCCTTATATATATAGTCCCATAATCATTACTTATGTTTTAGAATGATTTATTAAAAAATAAGCAATTAGTTGAGCAAATAATCTACCTTTTCTTTTTTTTTGACAGAGCACTAAGCTGTTAAGTGAAAAACAGGATTACTTTTAAGAAAAATCAGAATCCTAGAGCAGCTGTAGCTAGAGATGGGATTAAACAAAATGTCTTAATACTGAAACATGGCATTAGAGGCTGAGGATAAATGCAGACAATTGATGATAAGGTTTGTATACAAATTGGCTTAGATCATGTCTTGCCTTTGAAGATGATTCAATTGAAGCCCTAATGCTGATGGACACTGCAGAGATCTGCTCTTTGCAGGTCAAATCTGTGCTGTGAGGCTCTGATCAGGTGCTGCTGTCACTGACTTCGGGGGTCTGATGTGGCCAAAGAGGTCTGGGTTTCCCTCTGACTCTGCTGCCATTTCTCAGCTGTAGGGAGTGTCTCTTTCTGTGGAATTGTAGAAAAACAAAGCAGATTTAGTCAATTCAGATAGGAACCTCATGATGCTCATTGGGGTGGGTAGAGTGCAACAAGAAGAGGGGTTTGGGCTCTTGTTTGGAAAAGGTGGGGCTGTAAGGGAGGACAAATGTGCTGGGGGAGTGCGTGGAGAGAACAGTTCCTGGTTTGGGAAGGTGGGATGAGGGAATAACAAACTTGAAGCTGAGCAAGCCCAAACTGTGTTCTCAGAAAAGAGGTCTCTCATTTGTTTTTGGCTTCCCACTGCCTGATGTCAGGGCTGGGAAAAGTGTTTCTCTGGATGCCCCCCACTCATTCTGTCTTCTTCCTTTGGCTGCTTCTGTGGAAATATCTGGTGAGAGTTTCATTTTCTCAGACTCCTTGGTAGGGTAAGTGTTGCAGCTTTTTTTTATTTAGTAATAGAAGAGTTTCTTGGGTGCAGTGCAATTATATGCACAGAATTCAATAAGAAACCTTCAGTTTCCTCAAATAAACAAAATACATGAAAAAAATACACTTTTTTGATATTGAATGAAGCTCCTCCAAGCCGAGTCTGAAAATCACAGCTAACTGAAAACGGCAGAAAAAAGGCAGTTGTGCTGTCTAGGGATAAGGGCAACTGATAGGTGGATCAGCAGAAAAAAAATCTTTTAAAATGAGTTTATTGGAAAGAATAAGATCTGCTGCTGTGATGTTCTCTATGTTGCAAACCTGCTGCTGCAGCTTGGGTTGTTCCCATTGCAGCAAAGCATTACTGAAGGGACTGGAATAGCTTGCCCAGCAGAGCTGCATACAGCAGGATCTCTGTAATTCAGCTTCCACTAGCATTTTGGGAATAAACCCATATTCAGGGCCCTATAACCCAGCTTTCAAATCTTCATTTGGTGCTTGCAAGTGCTATGCTGTCATTTAAGATTTGTCCAAAGATTGTGATGCGAAACTGTGCTCTCCTAGTGGTGGAGCCTTGTTCAGATCAGAGCTGTGTGGAGTTATATATTTACATATTTGTATATATTCCAGAGGCCTATGGCCATGTGGACTCTTTGCAGACTGTCTTGTGTGGGCAAATGGGCAGCTGAACACCAGTATAATCAACTCATATTTCTTAGTTCACTAAGAGACTTATTCCTGCAGGATTAAGTAGTTGTGCTCAGAGGAGGACAGGAAAATCACAGGCATCTCTGAACCTGGTGGTTGAAAACATCAGAGGTAGGTAGAGATGAAAAAAATGATAATCTTAGTTATACAAGAAAATCAGCTGAGTGTTGGTTATTTGTTGTGGTTTGAAAAAGGGTGATTTGGGCAGCTGCACTGAAGGTCTGATGTAAGTGCTCCAAATGGCTAAGATAAACATGATTCTTAGAGGCAGAATGAAAGTAGCGAAAAGGCACTGAAACTTGAGTCTCTTCACTAAATGTAGATCTTTTTCCATCCCATACGGAGTCACGTGAGGTATGTTGTTCATATGTTTAGCATCTCATAAAAATAGCACACTAAACACTCACCAGTGTTTTCTGCATGCAGTAAATACTCTTTGTGGCTATGCCATGGATTATAAACGCCTAAGACAGCAAGTTTAACTTCCAGGTGTGTGTGTGACTGCCTTGTTTTAACACTCCCTGATGTGAACTGTGTTACCCCTTGTGGATACCCAAATGCTGCTAGCAGATGAATTTTCCAGCTTGTTGCATTTATTCTTTGAGAACCTTTCCTTTCTCACGCAGGATATGAAAACAGTAAGATAGTTTATGCAGACGACAGTCACATCTGGTGTTTTGCTAAGTTCTGTTTATGGTACACTGAGAAATGTTTTACCGTGGATGTGAGGAACCTGAACCAATCACCCGAAGAGGAGTGTGAACACTGTCCAATCGCTTTATGGAACTAGACTATATAAAAATGATTGTAAAATTAATAAATCATTCATTCTTTCACTGGATTTGCGTGTTGCTGCATCTCTCCGTTCCTGGCTCTACAGCGACAACCCCTCACCCTTGGTCACAGTGACCTGTGAGGTGCAGGTTCCACTCCTGTGTTATGCTGCAGGTTCTCTGTTAATTGCAATGGAATAATGGTGTACACGCCATGCAGAGCTGTAAATGTCTGCAGGGGAGGGTGTCTTACTTACAAGTTTTTGTAGATTTTTTGCAAAATCCTCTTGCCCCTGGAAATGGCTTTAAAATTATGAGTAGTACTAAAACTTTCATCTGTAAAATGAGTAAACATTAGAGAATGCTCCTTATTCTGGATGCTTTGGTGCATGTTAACTAACCCTTGTGGTGTGTCTGTGTGGCTCCTGTGGCACAGGAAGGGGAAGGACCTTTCAGAAGGGAGTCCCACTTGGAACACTTGATGTGAAAAAGCAAAAATTGGCCTATGTGAGATACGTGAGATGGAAAGGGAAGTCTGTGTCACAGCAAGGGTACGAGCTCTGAGTTGTGCTCTTGCAAACGGATTTTATTAGTGCATGGTGTTTATAAGTCACAAATTTCCTCCTGAAATATGTCTACATCAAAGGCAGCCAGTCTGGCATAGTCACTTTGGCCACCATTTAATGTTCTGCCAGATCCCCTTCTCCTGAAAGTCTGTGTGGTGCTTCCACTTCCCTCAGAGATGAGTGATGTGACACCAGAGGGATCACACACAGCCCTGCCCACAGATAGCCTTGTCTGCTGGCCAAGTACTTGTATCAGTGTCCAAAAAAATCCAGAAGTGGTGATGAAATCCAAGAAGCCCAGTTCTGATTAGGGATAATGCTTAATCACCTATTTTTAGGAAGGAATTAATTGTGGGGGTTGTTTTACCAGGATTGAGGAGAATTGCTTAATTTTTCTAGCTCACTCAAAGCTCTTCTAATAAAGGCAGAAGAGGGGGCTGGCTGTTCTTTTATGGCCCTTCAGGAAGGGTTTAATGCTTTGTACTTCCTCCAAGTGGTTTCTCTGCCTGGCTTGGGCAGCAGTTTTGCCAGATCCAGGCAGGCACTGAGAGGCAGATCTGAGGCTGTTCAAGATGTCATTACTCAGTCTGGTGACAAGTAGGCACTGCCAAGTAAACTGAGTGACAAAATGATATTTGCCGGCATGCTGCCTGGCATTTCTGACTGCCCAGTGCCTATCCCTCTGCTTTCCAGGTGCATTCCTTGGTGCCAGCTCTTTCACACAGTTGAGTTGTGTGGTGGATCCCTGCTAACCCGGCCTTCTGCTTGTGCTGGCAGTTGCTGTTGAGTACTAGGAGGCAGCTGGACTGGCCATAGCCGTCTGAGCCTTGTCCTGGCTGCACTGGTCACAAAGGCTTTTGTGGGTTTTGCTGCTCTGGATCCTCACGTGGCTGCAATTGAAGAGCTCATGTCATTCCCAGGTTTGGAAATCCATGGGGAGCAGGGCCCTGCTTGTGTCTGCCCCATGTCTGCAATGGCAAAATACTCCAGGGGTGGGAGCTCCCCCGACACCCAGAGCTGGAGCAGTCAGCAGTGACATTTGGGAAGTTCCAGTGTCCATGTGGATGGCTCTTACCCAGCTGGTAATACAGAGGAGAGCTTCTTGTTTTCCCCAGCTGTCTTACACACACATCATCCGTCATTATCCATCCTCCCTCCTGTTCCGGCTGGAATTCCTCAGCCAGGACGGCTGTGCTCCAAGGCGTGGCAAATCCCAGCTGCACCGAGTGTGGGCAGAGAACTTCCTCTTGCTGCCCTTGGAGCAAGCCCAGGCTGCCTGTCAGGGGGGCAGGACCTGCTGGCCTGGCTGGAGGTGTCACTTGTGGATGTCAGTGTGCCAGGACAGCAGCTCTGGGGGGAAATCCTCGCCTGCTGTTCCTCTGAAGGAGGAGGAAGCCTGGCAGGGTGGGACCTGGTCAGGGTGGTGGTCACCGGGCCCTGGACACTCTGTGGGGGAACAGAGGAGCAGGGGGGGCAGGATGGGACCCGTGGGGCAGCAGAGGTGTGAGCTGAGCAGGCTGAGGTGGCTCAGCTGCTGTTGAGCAGTGGGGGAGCTGTGTCCCTCCAGGCTGCCTCTGCTCACAGGGAACTTGCTCCTTGTATACAGCATAACTTTTTGGATCAGAGAGAGAAATAACTTTTTTTCCCCCTCTTCTGTTTTTGACCTACAAATTCACCTGCTGCTGTTTCTCTTTCCTCCTCCCTTCTCATCCTGCTTGCTCTCCAGGGCTGTTTGGGACAGATTGCCATTGTGCACAATCACTTAATCTGTAACCTTTGGCATCACCTTAGCCCAGTGAAATGCCATAAACAGATCTGAAGCTGACCTAGGTGTTTGCTGTTATTCTTTGTGGCTGCCCAGCTAGAGTTCATCCTGATGATTTGCAGGTGGATCTGGATCCCAAAGGCAGAGCTTGCCTCTCCCACTGTGCTCTCTCCACAGAGCTTGGCAGAGCTGCAGGAATCCCTTCAGAGGAGGGGCAGGAGAGAGGATGCAGGCTGATTAAATTGCTGAACTGAATCCACTTGCAAGGAGTCTTTGACTTACAGGTATTTATTTGTTAACTGTGTGACAGGTGATTTCTGTGAATACTTCCAACTTTTAGTTTATCACTGAAAGGTTCCTGGTACATTTTTGTTACTGGTTTGTTTCTATGGCTACTTGGGAAAGTTTTGCTGCATGGTTATAACAGAAATAATTAACAAATTATGACTAGTGGATAAGGTGGGTGCTTGTAAACAAATGTTCTCATTCAGGGCAAAACAGAACCAAGAGTCACTGAAGATAAAAATCATTTGGTGTTGCTTCAGAAAATCCCATGCAATAGTTGTAATTTGGTTTGGAAAGAGAATATTCTAGAGAAGTAGGGTTGGATGTCTTCATCACCAAAACCAGATTGCAGTGCCGTGTGACAGAGTAGGAGGATTCGGTATTGAGTCCTTCTGGCAAACAGGCAAACGTGCCCCAAGGAGGATGGTCTGGACCGAGGTTTGATTAAAGGAGACATCTGGAGCTTGCATCCTTTCCTCAGAGCCCTTCCCTTGCCCTTTATGCCCTTCAGAACTGCTGCCTGAACAAATCACTGCCTTTTCCTTCAGAAATCCAAGCCTCGCAGCCTCCCTGGCTTCCACAAAGGTTTAAGAATTCTT
Source organism: Eulacestoma nigropectus (assembly GCA_013397775.1). Lineage (NCBI taxonomy): Eukaryota > Metazoa > Chordata > Aves > Passeriformes > Eulacestoma > Eulacestoma nigropectus. The sequence goes on from VZTE01001468.1 coordinate 90,195, forward strand.
GTGGAGTCACCGTTAAAGCACGAAACGGCTGGAATGACCTTTGGGACATTATTAATTTCACTGGCCATGGTCGGTGTGAGGTGACACACGGGGAGGCAGAGTGGGAATCAGCGGGAATGCAGCGGGCATCTATCGGGGATCCGGCGGGGATCCAGCGGGGATCCGGCGGGGATCCGGCGGGGGTCCAGCGGGGATCCATCGGGAAGCGCCGGGCGCGGCCGTGCCCAGCGCTGCCATCGGGCACCACCTGGCGGCCACCCGCGGTCATTGCAGCCCGCGCTGCTGCGGCGGGGCCGGGAAGTGTCTCGGGATAAAGGGATAGAGGGATAAAGGGCAGTGTCCCGGGAGTAAGGACTCGGGACAGAGGGATAAAGGGATAGAGGGCAGTGTCCCGGGAGTAAGGACACGGGACAGAGGGATAAAGGGATAAAGGGCAGTGTCCCAGGAGTAAGGACACGGGATAAAGGGATAGAGGGCCGTGTCCCGGGAGTAAGGACACGGGATAGAGGGATAAAGGGATAGAGGGCCGTGTCCCGGGAGTAAGGACACGGGACAGAGGGATAAAGGGATAGAGGGCAGTGTCCCGGGAGTAAGGACACGGGACAGAGGGATAAAGGGATAAAGGGCAGTGTCCCAGGAGTAAGGACACGGGATAAAGGGATAGAGGGCCGTGTCCCGGGAGTAAGGACACGGGACAGAGGGATAAAGGGATAGAGGGCAGTGTCCCGGGAGTAAGGACTCGGGACAGAGGGATAAAGGGATAGAGGGCAGTGTCCCGGGAGTAAGGACACGGGACAGAGGGATAAAGGGATAAAGGGCAGTGTCCCAGGAGAAAGGACACGGGATAAAGGGATAGAGGGCCGTGTCCCGGGAGTAAGGACACGGGATAGAGGGAAGCGTCCCGGGAATGAGGACACGGGATAGAGGGCAGTGTCCCGGGAGTAAGGACACGGGATAGAGGGAAGTGTCCGGGGAGCAGGGATAAAGAATAAAGGGCAGTGTCCCAGGAGCAGCGATAAAGGGCAGTATCCTGGGTCCAAGAGCAGGGACTGGGGATGGAGGGCAGTGTCCCGGTGCTGAGAGCAGGGACATCGGATAAAGGGAAGTGTCCCAGGGCTGGCAGCAGGGACGAGGCTCAGGTTCCCTGCGAAGTGCCAGGGCACCACCCGCGTTCCACACCTCTGTGCTGTGGGACACACCAAGTGCAGCTCAGGCCTTTGGCATTTTTAGGTTCTTCAGGTTTGCTCTTTCGGGAGGAGAGGGAAGCCCGGACAGCTGTTCGGAAAAGCCTTTTTTAAATGCTGGAGCTGGGGCTCACATTTCAGGCTCTTTGCACTGCCCCAGTTCAGAGCAGTTTGGGGTGGCCACGCACTGTCCCTGAGCTGCATCTGCCGTGGGGTTTGCTGGGGCCAGAGCAGAGGGGGTTACCTGGGGCTGCCTTTGACCCTTCCCATTTGGGAATGCTCTGGTTTGTAGGAGCACTGCAGGCCAGGCCTTGGGCTCCTGAGGCTGCCACAAGAGCTCCTGGGACCATTTGCAGCCCAGCTGTTTCTGACTTTCTGGAAAACCTTACTGGGGTTTTGTTTGCTGGTTGAGTTTGCCTGGGGAGCTCTGTCTTGCTTTGTTCTGGTGACTTCACCCAGAGCACTGGCTTTCATGTGGAGGTTCTATTTTAATGAGGAATTAAAGAATTGCAGAGATTTCTGATTAATTGTGGTATTGATGAAGGGGTTAACTGGATGAATTGAGGGAGTCTTGAGGGGAAGCAGGTGGGACAGCTCCTCACTGAGGGTAAGTGGAAGGAAATGCTGTTTTTCCCTTTTCCTTTAGGTCAGGCAGGAACAAAGCCAGGAAGGTGAGAGGGGTCAGCAAAGATCCATGTGTGTTTATTGCTCATAAAAGGGTTTTTCTGGTATTGTTTTCTTTTCCTTTTTTCTGATGCAGACTAAAAGAGTGTCTTTGCTGTTTTGTTTTCTGTCATGTTTTCTCTATGGACAAGATTCAGCCTAAATCTTCCGCTGCGACCTGATCAGACTCTTATTCATTTCCTGGTAGGACTTGATGACTCGTGGTACACTAAGACTCTGAAAGAAATGGGAAGATTTCTATGGGAAAGATATCACCTTGGTGATGTCATTCATCCCAGAAAGTTTGTGAAGTAAAACCAACAGTTTTATTTCTTACTCTCTCAAACTTGAAACATTTATTAACAAGAAAATAGGAAAGGAGAATAGGTCAGAAAAGATAGTGATTATTTATTTTTGTCCTAACCCCACCTGAAACATAATGAACAGAAGTGTTGCTAATATTTCTAGCCAAATAAGAGAGTATATCACCATATTTACTGCCACCAGAGCATTTCCCCTGCCTGTGACACATGCCTGGGAGTGAAAACACATGAAATAAATGTATAGAGGTGGATCTGTACCCTGAACTCTGAGCTCCAAAAACTAGTGAGGCTTTGCAGACTTTCCACTTCAGTCAGAGGGACAATCCTTGTGCAGGGCAGCTGTCACTGCCAGGCTGGCTGGGCCCTCCTGGCGCTGTCCTAAGCCCTTGTTGCTGAAAGGAGAAAAGGGAAGAATGCACTTCTTGAAGAACAAGAGCTCAGAAATGATAATTTGATTTTCCTTTGATAACCAAGCCTTCTGTTGTCACTGGGTTTGCTGTTGCATTTTTCTGTACAGCGTGTCAGTAGCACTGGACTGCAATAGGATAATAAATCATAGAATTGTTCTTTCTTTCACTGACTGGCGTAAATTTGCCTTGATAAGGGGACCTTATCTCACCTGCCCTACCTGGGATGTGCCACTGTGTGCCAGGTGTTCCCATTCAAACAGTTTTTCATTGGTGCTTTGATACACAGCAAGGATTCTCATCACAAGCCATTGTTTCATAAAAAGTTCTGATGGGGTGGGACTAAAAAAACCTTTATTAAATGGCATGAACTTCTGGATCTGAATGCAATAAAATAATAATTTATGATATATTTTTGGGGATAAGAGATTAAAGTGCATATTAATTAAATGGATAATGAAAACCTTTGTGAGATTCTCTGCTACAAGTTGCAAGTAGCTGTTTAATCAAATTCTTTCTATGGAAAAATGCATTTCCTTACAACATAATTAGCACATCTATTGTGTTTTTAATACAATTTGTGCTAAAGTGTGTTTGATCTGGCGTTTGCTCATGGCAATTAGCAGTGAAAGAATTGAATTTTTTTGCTTTATTCCAGGCTTTGTAAATTATAAGCGCCATATCTGGGGAAAATTGATGTGATTTTTTTTAAAGTGCTAGAACAATTTTGGGAATCTATTGGGATAGTCATTAGCAGTAGCAAAAAGAGATGGTGAGAAGCTGTGCTAGCTAAAGCTGCAAATTTAGGGGAAATTTTATTTTCTGGCACAGATGTGTTTTGCTCTGTGTGTCCTGTCTCAGTTCTGAGGAAGCTGGAGGGTTTTGTGCTCCAGAGTGATCCTGCTGCGTGTCTGGGGGGAGCGGCCAGGGAGGGAGCGGGGCAGGGCTGGGCTGGGTGCGGGTCTCAGCCTCGTTTCCCGTGTGGATCCCATTTACAGACCCCTGGCACTGGGACTCCCCTGCTCTGGGGCTGTGCTGAGCCAGGGCTGGGGCTCTCTCTTCTCCATCTGAGAGGCCGGAAAACAGGGCAGGAGCTCAGGAGTGGTTCAAAGTCACCCTGATGCCTGGCTGCCGAAATCCCAAACATCTCCTGAGCCACGGGATGGATCCTGCAGCACTGCAGAGTCCCCCAGAGGGTTCAGCCTTCCCAGCTGCACTGCTGGGGCTCTTCTCTCCCTTCCCCAGGGGCTTTACCAACAGCTGTGCAAGGAGAGGGAAAAAACTGCTTTTACAGAGAGTTCTTTGGTGAGTTGGGTTCACTTAGAGTGTTTTTATGGTTGAGGTCACAGTGGCACAAAGCCTGAGATTGTCTTCTGAGTGGAACTCGTTAATGCACAGAAAATCCAAATTTGAGACTGGCTTTTATGTGGTAAAAAACAAAATAATACAGTACAGAAATATAAAATGAAACTGTCCAGTGCAAACATCATATACATTGGAAATGGATACAGTGTTCCTTAAAATAACTTTAAAAAATCAGGCTTAAAAACAGCAATTCCAGGTAATACAATCTGGCTGATACCTACCAAAGTACTTGACTTACTGCACTAAATAATTTCATAACTAACATTACCTGCTGATAGCCAATACCACAGGTACTGACAAAATCCTACAACTGTAAGTATTATTAGTTAGCATTCTTTATAACACACAAACACATGGAACCCCTATAGCATATACTGCTGGCTGGATTAAGCAAAAGAGAATGAACACATTCAAAATAAAACCAAGGCTGTCATCCCAAAATGTACTTCTTAAAAATAAAGGATGGGATCCAAAGCTGATTTGACTGATGGACAGAATTCTCCTCAGTTTTCCTTTAGTTCTTGTTTGAAAATTTGAGCGATTATGTTGTTGATGTTGCATTAGTGTCCAGCCAAGTATTGCATTGGACAACTTTTTGCAGCAGTGAGGAGTAATGTGAGACCATTGTTGTGCATTGCTATTTCCTGCCAAGAAAACATTCTGGGGGAAGGGAGTGTGAATTAAAGATGATGTGAACAAGTAAAAAGCAAATCTGTGAGGTTCCACCATACTGGTTTAAGAAAAAAGGAAAAAAAAAAAAAAAAGATTTAGTATTATATGGTTAGCTACCAGATTTAAATAATCAAATCAACTAAACTAATACCTACAGCTCCAGCACAGATCCTGCACAGTGGAGGATCTGTGTAGTAGGGCTCTGTTCCTGTTGGAGGCAACAGGACTCTGCAGTGCTGGAAGCCAGAGACAGGCCATGGTCCTAAGGGACCCACTTTTCCCAAAATGTATTTGGCCGGGTAACTTCCTGCATGGGAAGTTTCATTCTGGTCATTCTGTGGCTCTTCATCAGGTGGAAACAGAACACAGTCCCTCACTAGGGACGTGGTGGCTGCAGCTCCAAACCTGCCTTACATCTGTGGTGCTTTTATGCAGCTGAGCGTGTGGGTGTGTAGCATTTTGGTTTGGGAGCCTACAGTATTTTCCTAGGTGGAAAATACTCCTTTTACAGTACCTGCTAAGAAAAAAAGCACAACAGTTTCACATTAATGAGGCCCTTCATGGTTTTGTCCCTGAAAAAATGCTGTTGCTTTAATAATGCTAAATAAACCCCCTATTCAACCTCTTTAGAAATCCAGAGAGGCCGAGGTTTCCATCTAGAGAGATTGACAGTGTTGGAGTCTTAACATTCCCTTGATCTCCACATTTCCTGCCCTGCAGGATATGTTCCATTGAGTAACACTGAGATCCTATTTAGAGAGAGAAAAAACAATTTTTCTGCTAGCTAGAGCAAATTCTAGCGTGCCAGAAATATGCCTGAAATCATCATCAGGCTGTTAAAAATGATAGATGAAACCAGATTGTGTGTCTCAAAATCCTGTCTAATTTTATCTTGAGTAACTCATAGATGTAGGCTATAAAGCAAAAATAATTAATAGAATGGAAAGAAGGAAAAAATCATGCTTCTTTTTGAAAGCGATGGAATAATTTCTAATATTAAGTGATAGACCATATGTTCCTCCTCTCCTCTACTGGGTAAGCATAAGTGTGGTATATCAATAAAGATGCTGCAAGAGGGGCACGCAAAGCAGCCAGCTGGAGATCCAGGGGGGTTAAAACATCCCTTCCCAATGCCACTCTCGCAGTGGAGGGTGACCTTGGATTGTGTGGGTGGAAACAGCACAGGAGGAGAGGAATGAAGGAGAAAATGGGGACAAAACCAGGAGAAGTGGGGAAGATGGGGAGAGGAAGTGTGTCCTGGAAGACTTGAGCAGGTCCATGAGCAGCAATTTTGGGGGAAAAAATGAATGTTAGCAAGGACAGTAGTGCTGAGGGAAGTTAGTACAGGTGGTCTCTGTGTGTCTTTTTAACCCTACTGCAGTTTTTTTCTATGCCTGTTTGAAATCCTACTACAGCTTGAGGGAAGAGCTGTGAGTTCCCCTTTGGCCACTGGCAGTCTCTTGGGGTCTATCTGTAGCAGGAGGGAGAAAATTCATGGCTAGTTTGAACTTAATACACAAAATCTTCACTTGGTTCTGATCCATAGAGCTCAGCTAGCATCTTGAATCTGGGCCCCCAGTCATTGAGAAAGTCATAATCAATGTCTGAGTCTGAGGAGCCCGAGCCCAGAGAGCTGAGGGACTCCGCGATGGACTCGGCGCCTTCGTAGCCATAGATGTGCAGTGTGTCATAGGGCAGCAAATCCCTGTCGTTGTCAGCCTCATCCTTCTTCACCTCGATCATCATCTCCATCCCCCCAGCTCCAGGGGTGATGTTTCCAGGAGGCTTCTGGACCTGTGCATACGGAGAGGGAGCGGCTTCCGCCTTCAGGCCGTTCTTGCGGACGGAGTTGAGCACGGACACGTCGTAGCTGGTGGTGTCCATCTCACCACCTCCTTCCTCATCGTAAGTGACCAGCTGCTCGTGGATCTCTGCCACGTTCCTCCCGAGGCCGCTCAGATCCTTCTTGTGCCTCTTTCTTAGCAGGATCAGCAACGCAATTACTGCAAAGGAAACTTAGATGAGCATGTGTGAATAGAGAAGTAAGACACTAAAACAAATTGAATTTAAAGTATGTAACACAGTCTGAAGTTTTGGGGTTTTTTTTCTGGAGTGTTTTTTTAACATATATTTATTAAAAAATTAGTTAAAACTTCTATTTAACTTTAAGATTAAGGAGTTCAGTCCGGACAGGAATTGTCCACTTGACTCTTGAGCTGGAATCACAAGTGCAAGTGCACGGTGTCAAAAGGTCATTGAATCAACTACTGCCTTGAACTGGTAAATCTCTTAATGCCACGCATCAGATGCTACTTATTTTGAAAAGCAGGTACTTGAAAAGCAGGCCAGTTCTTAGGCAAGAAATGTGCTGAGCCCTCTCTGATATATTTCAAATACAGCAAACAGGTACTGGTCTGCTGATTTGTTACAGATGTATTTATGTTCACTGTACTGCTGAAAGGGTTTTCAGACTAGTTCTGCCATAGGAAACAGGAATCCTGTTGTTATTGCCCCAGCCCAGATTTGCAGTTTTAAAGCTGGGTGTGAGGCTGGTACCAGTAAATCAAATATATTACACATGTGTGCAATAACCTCTCCAGTGACCCAGCCTGTCCAGAGGGGTGGGCAGCTTTGCAGCTGAAGCCGTGCTAACAGGCCAGAGAGGAAGAGCAGGTGAGATGAATCAAATAGGTACAGCATTTCTGGCTTGGTGACCACTTCCTAGCCACAAAGCTTTTGTAGATCTCAGCTAAAGAAAGAACAAAACAATCCTCACATTGTAGTGCAAAGAACATTCCAAAAGTCAGATACTCACCAATGATTGTGAAGATGCAGATAAAAATTGCCACCAGTGCTTGTATGCTGACGCCAACCTGCTTTGCTCTCTCCTCACAGAAGGTGAAGTTGCCTTTCTCGTTGCACTTGCAGACACTGATGACAAGAGTGTTTGTGCTGGTGAGGTCAGGGTCGCCGTTGTCTGAGATGAGGACAGGCAGGTAGTGGAATTTGGCAAGTTCCCGATTAAACTGCCCGTATTTGACAGTGATGTTAGCGGTGTTATCTGGAAGAAGTAACGACATCCCATTAAGTGATAATCTCTACCAGAGTTTCCTCACAGATTTCCTGCCAGTTGGTGCCCCTTCCTCTCAGACAGTGCCAACCTTTTGGGAACCCAGTGAAACTTCGGTGGCAACAAACATCTTTTTTCTCAGTATTTTAAGCCTTTAAAGAGTTACTTAGCTCAGCTAGACCAATCACAGGTCAGTGCTACAGCTTTTCTTCCCTGAGTCCCAAGGTCCCGCTCTGAGCAGCTGAAGAAAGGCATTGTAGGGATACGCTACCGTAGTTCTCAACCAGAGAGAAGTTGCTATCTTCTGTGGCCAGTAGGTATCTGAAGAAACCTCTGGGTGATGTTTCATCCTTGTCAACAGCTGAAATCCTGACGATCACCTACAAGGATGGAAGAGGTCACAGTTTTCAGTACACATTGCTTCCAGCGATAAAACGTGGAGAATTTGAGCTGGGCTGTGTGTCCTGTGTAACCCTTCAGTAAAGGGCAGGACACAGGTATCTTAGTATGCTCCTCTTCAAGTTTTTTCAAGGCAAGCACTTTCTATGTGGGTCTTCAAAAAGACCAGTTTTGCCTCTTCAAATTTTGTGTAATGAAAGCACAAAAAATGCTTAAAGACATATGGCTTGTGGAAATGTCTAAGATGGTGTCTTCTCAAGAGCTCAGCCTGCTTTGAGGTGTGTTTGTCATTCTTGGAATGCTATTGAGGCTGCCATGCCTCAAGGACATGCTTGGGTTTTGAAATCCTCAACCTGATGTAGATTAGATGTATAAAATATAAAAAATGTGTCTGATTATGTCCCAAAGGTATTTTAAAATTTAAACTAAGTTGAAATTAACACCTTGCATGTTCTATCAGAGAGTCTAGGCAGTGACAAAGTGTCCTGGTTCCATCCAGAAAAGAGTTAATATTTTTTTTTCAGTAGCTGGGAAGGGGCACAGAGGTTATTCTAGACCACCTCATGTCATTGCTGGGAAGGGAAAGGGACTCTTCCTGGGAGAGGGGGTTCCTTCTGTTCAAGCAAGTGTGGTGGAGGGCATGGTGGGATAATGCTGGTCCTGAACCAGAGGGAGCAGTCTGGGTGGCGTGGCTGCTCCACACTTTGTCTGTTTTTTTCTATAGATATATATATTTTTTTTGTTATTTATACTGTTGCTATTACTGTTCATTTTCTTATCTCATTGCTGTTTCCAGTAAATTGTTCCTATCTTAGCCCACGATCTTTACCTTTTGTGCCTCCCGTTCTCCTCTCCATCCTGCTGCAGTGGAAAAGGCAGGGAGCGAGTGGCGTGTGGTTTGGAGTTTCAGTGGGAACACTAAATTGGGGAGTACCATTCCTAAACCACGACACAAAGTGTCTTAATTAAACAAATATTACAGTATGGGCTGAACAGTTGTGTCTGAGGCCAAACATCCAAAATACCGACAGTATTTGTGCCAAGTACTAACACGATTTGTGTGTGCAGATCTATGCACTCTATGACCACAAAATAATGTTTCATGCAGCAATGTTTCTCTTACTAGCTTGGAATGGTTTCCACCTTAGTATCACATATGAGCATTTGTGTGATAGAACTGAGTTGCTGATTTTTGCTGTTCAAAGCTTGACTGTCCTTCATAGCTCAACTGTTAATACACAGATGTGAGAGCCTGGGGGGAGAGGAGCAGTGCAGCCCATGTGTGCAAGCAGTTAAAAGTCAACATTCCAACAGTGTAATATCCTTAAGAGATATTCCTGACCACTGATGGTTTGGAAATCAGTGAAATGATCAGGTGTTTTGGCATGAAAACTGAGACTCACTTTTATTAAAAGACATCTTTCACTTGAGCTTACAAGTAGTAATTCAGGTTTCAGGGAAAAAATTTCCCTGTCTCACCTTTCCTGGTGCAGCATTTTCACACACTCGGGGTTCCTCGGGAGAAACAAGTTCTGGAGCATTATCGTTTACATCATCAACTATTACGTGAACGTGGGCGTGTGACTCTCTGTCGGAAAGACGGCCTAGAATGACAAAAAGGGTACAGGTCTCACAAGTCTGGAGTCTCAGTGCTGGCTGAACTCCCCTTCCCACACTTTGTGCCCACTTCTGTGCCTCCTACATGATGAATAATTTCTAGCTCCATCATAATTTAAACTTTTCCCCCGAGATTTAGATATTTTCCTAAAATCTCTCCTAATGGTTAAATCATCAAGGATATTTGAGGAATAAAATGACAGTAGCTTCTGGCTTCCTGATTCTTCCCACTGCATGGCTACGGATTGAGCATCGTTCTCTGGCACTAAAGCAACATGGACAGAACAGGCCATGTCTGTATTATTAAATATCAAACCAAGTGGGGACTGGCCTGACCCACTCCCTGGAGCTGAGCAAAGCCAGGGGCCAAATCTTAAAATTATCTTTGACCTATTTGTAGGGATTTGCTTGACTTAGAAGATAATTATGCAAACCTTGAAGCACCTCCTTCATTCCTAGCTCAGGAGGAACAGGCTGTCAGGTTGTGCCTTTCATTCTTGATAAGCTGCAGCCCTGCTGGAAAGGTGGACCCAGATTTCTTTCGAACTGGGAAATGGGTGGCACTTACCATCTTCGAGGATCTCCACAGCTGCTACAGTGATGTTGTATGAGGAGCTGAATTCTCTGTCCAGCGGCTTGGGAAGTTGAATAACTCCATTATTGGATACCCTGACGTAGTCTCCATTAGGACTAGCTCTTCGCTGAATATATCTGGTTTTTGTTTAAAACAAGATCTGTCAATGCAAGGCTGGTAATGCTGTGTTTCACTTCATTTCTTCTCAGAAGAAAGTCAGAGAGTTCTTGTGTGACAAATTACGTTAATATCTTGACCAAGAGGGCTGAGAAGATTTCCCTAAAACTATGCAAGCTGTGAGAGTGAAATATATCTATTGGAAGAGTTTCCAGATTATTGTACTTCTCTCTTTCAGAAGTCTATTTTCTTCTCTAAGCACATGCTTGAGAGAGCTCTTACAATAAAAAATATAACAATAAATTATAACCATGTAAAAATATCCAGGATTATATTCTTTTCCCTAAATACGAAAATGTTTTATCAATAAGTCCATGTGGTAATTACATAGGTACATGTAATTTATGTTCAGCTTTTGGTGAGCATTTATATCCATGGCTGCAGTTCTGAAAAATCAAATTGGATTTTTTTTTGTTTTGTTTGGCATGCAGATTCTGAAAAATAGGGCCAAAGTCTTGGTTCTTTGTCAAATTCTTGGCATCATTAATGAATCCTGCACTTTTAAATAGAATTGCTAAAGCTGGTGTTGTCTTACCTGATTTTCCGTTTAGCTGCGTCAGGGTCCTCTGCATGAACAGAACCAAGTGTTTTTACTTCTGCATGATTTTCCCTCACTTTAAATTCATATGGGAGTTTAGTGAAGACAGGAGGCTCATCCACGTCGGTGACTTCGATGGTGACTGTGGAGATGCTCCGGGGGTTGCCGGGTTTGAAATGGCGAAGGTTAACGGTGGGATCTGTTGCTTCAATGCCAAACCTGTATTCTGCTACTGTTTCGAAGTCCAGGGGCTAAAAAAAAAGACAGTCATAGATATTCTTTCATTGGTGATGTCTAAACAAACTTTCCATTGGCTCTCTGTACAGATTTAAGATCTGTGCTCTGTTTCATGTTTGGCAATGTTACCAAATTGCATCTTGGCTGGACCCATGGGAGAGCATTTCCCAGCTGAACTTCTCTTTCACGGTGTGGCTCAAACCACCTCTGGTGTGGAACAGATCCATCCAGTAGTTTAAGTTCAGCAAGTAACTCTTGGGTTAAATACTTTTTTTTTTATAATGCTGTAACTACCAAACCTTGGTTAGCTCCTGTCCCCCAAAGGCTGGGGAAGAGATTCTCCTCCTGGCTAAGCTTTGTGTTCTGAAGGCATTCAAGGCAGATTGCAGATCTGCACTGACAGCTGGGGCATTTTGTGATAAATGACATCCTCTTCCCTGTTTTTCCCCTTGCCTGAGATTATAAAAGGAAACACACAATGGGAGGAAGGCCAGGAGCTCGGGCAGTAAGAAATGCTCCTTTCAAAGTTTCCTTTGTACTACCACCTGAGATTCTAAAAGCTCTGAGATACACAGCAGTTACGGTGACTCTTGTTTTTCTCTTTGAGTAGACATTGTGAAGGGAAGTGATGGGACTTATCCAGCAGCAGACATTTTATCTCACATGGCTGCATATTTAAAATTATGACATGTGCACGGCCAAAATCACATTGCAAAACAGGGTGGTGAACTTTGCCCGCTGCGTGTTGAAGGAAAAGCTGGTTCCAAATCACTCAGGGAGCGTGTGTGGGGTCTGTGACTGCTCCTCCTCTGGGCAGGCACTGCATTCCCCAGGTCCTGGGAAGACCAGAGGAAGAGCTGCATCAGGCGAAGGAGAGCTGCTCATACTCAGTGTGACCACAGCCGAGGATTTTACTGCCAGCCATGAAATACTTTGTACTGTTTTTCCTGAAAGTTTTCTCTTCTAAATGTTATTTCTAGTCTTCACAGTTACAGAGAGACATTTGGAAGGGAAAAACACATTCCTGTCAATCTGAGGATTACAGGAGCTGATTTATAGGCCTCTCTCCTCTTTCTTTTTTAACAAGTCAATGAAATCAATGAAGTCTTGGTTTGGCAACGCTCTGCAGCAGTCCCTTGGTACAAATCAAGTGGGTTTGAGAAATTAAAAAAACCAGAAACCAAAACCTAATAAAGGCTTTGGAGAATCTTAAAGACTTACAAGAAATTAGTGGGGAAGCTCTGAAAACATCGAGGAAGGTAAGGGAGCTGTGGCTCAGATTGGAGCAAATGCCAAACTGCAAAGAGACTTTTAGAAAGGAGGTCGGGTGGACTCCTTCACATTTTCTACTTTGGTTTCATGAGGGCTGCAGAAGGGAAGGATTCTTTGACTTGGCCAGTGGGTCCAACTCTTAAATCACTGCCTCTTTGAAGCATCCAACCACTTGAAGTTTGAGAGGAGCCCGAAGTGCGTAACCTGAATATCTGACACAGCCCCCACTGCACTCTGCAGTAATTCTGGAGTTTTTGAAGTCTAGAGGTTGAAAAGGACTAGAAATCACGAGCTCCTCTTCTCCCAGAGCTTGGACAGCTGGTGTTCAGGATCAATATATTTCATGCTGACTTTCACACATTTCCATTTTTTCCTGCTGCTAGTCCTAAACCAAAAAAACGCTTATTACACATGGAAAACCACAATAATCATCTTTGTTACAGGGAAAAATACCTTCTTTGGCCTAATGATTCCTTCATTTGTGTATGGATTTGCTACAATGTCAAAGGTGTCCCTGAACTCTCCTTGGATAAAGCTGTATCTTGTATTTCTGTGTTGTGGTTCATCAATATCTTCTACTTTGACTCTGCCAACTTCTCCTCCTACTGAAATGTTTTCAGGAACTTTAAAGTGAAACGATGCTGTTAAAAAAAGAAGAAAAAGATATAAGGAGTGTGTACGTGGAAGTTAGAACTTAGTTAAAAATGTTCTTAATGGATAGATGCACAGAAAAATATTTCATTGAGAATTTAGCATTGCATAACTCTAAGACATATAAAAGTATAAATAATACCCCAAATTGTCCAGATCTTTAGCAAAGTGATGAAATTAATACTGATTTTTGTTTTCTGCTCTAGGTGTGCATTGCCCAGGAAAAGTGGCTCTGGCTGAAACACAGAAGAATATGAATATGTAAAGTTCTTTTGGCTGTTTTTAAGAAAAGTTGAGTTGTGCTGGACTGTGACCTAAACTCATTGTGGTTGTGTCAGCCCTTGGTTTCCAAGAGGTTCAGAGCCCGTGTGACACTCACGGTGTTTGAACACTGGGAAGTTGTCGTTGATGTCGGACAGAGTGATGACCACTGTGGCTGTGCTGGAATCCCCAGAAAACCCCGGAGCATCTTTGGCTTGAACAACAATCTCATACATTGATTTAGTCTCTCTGTCTAAATTAGGCTCTTTTGTATAAATCACACCTGTGAAAAAATAACATTGAATACAATTAGATTTTGTAACATCTCTTCAATCCAACATCTCTTCAATTTTGACAGCAGATTTTTATCTTATGCCACACATTCAGCTTTAAGTAGCAATTTTACAGTGGTGTTTTTCAAGAAATGTTACAATTTTTTCTGCATGATGGAATATTTAGGAGAATTTGTGCAGAATATTCCTTTTAACAGATCTTTAACCTCTTTACCTGCATTCTTTATTCTAGCAGACTAGTGTGGTTACAAGAGATACTGACATTGGTTTTAAAACTGGGCAAAATTTAAGCTAGAAAGTTTAGGGAAGCAAATGATTATTGATTATTGAATGCTGCTTCAGAATTTGTGTATTCCCTTTTCCTGTTTGGTCACAGGAACAGTATCTGTGCTGAACTGAAAACATGAACTCAGCTCCTGGTCAGTCTTTCTGTAAGTGGGGAAAAAAAAAAGACCTTTTATCTTCTCATTTTGTTCATGGCAGCTGATAGCCTGATTTTGTTAGTTAATTTCCAGATGTGGACAGCAGCATTGTGCAGTGTGAATGCAAAACCTTTCTAAATAATGTTTAAAATTATATTTTTGAATTATTCTTCCTCTTTTCCAGAATGAAAAAGGCTTAAAACTGTGTTTTCTTCAAAGGGTAGGGTAAGGACAAAGTGTAAGGACATTTGTGTGTCTGACTTACCAGAGTCATCAATGGTGAAATATTCACCTCCTGTAGTGACTTCGTAGGTCACCGTGGCATGACCTGACACTGTTGGGTCATCAGCATCCACAGCTGTCACTTTGGTGACTGAGGTTCCTAGAAAAGGATTTTCAAGCTGCATATTTAGTATAAATTCTGCTTTTTAACCCTAGCCGTGAAGGGAGATGAGTGAGGGAGGACATACCTACTGGTGACATTTCTGGGACAGATCCATTGAACACCTTTTGTACAAACACAGGGGCATTGTCGTTGATATCATACACCTTGATGATGAATTTGGAGGGGCGTTCCAGCGACCTGTTGTTTGTTCTGTCAATAATGAGGGCTGTCAGCTCATACTCTGCCTTCTTCTCCCTGTCGAGCCTCTCAAAGGCATAAACATCCCCACTGGTCTCCTCCACCTTGAAAATGGTGTTGGCATATTCACCCTCTATGATGTACTTGGCGTTGCTGTTCCTTACACTGGATGTGATCTGGAAGGAAAGTGTAATTCAGAGAGATAAGGGCAGGGTTTGACAGCTGGATGCAGCAGTTTCTCCCAGAGGATTCACACAGTCAAGAATTCTTCATCCCATTGGGAACCAGAGCAGCCCTCAGGACTTTTGCTGTCAGCTGGGGCATCACTGAACAGCACCACAGCAGCATCTGGGGTTATAGGATGACACATCCACACTGAAACTTGCTGGCTCATATAGAAAAAAGCTTTTTTAAAACCATATCTCGTATTTCCTAAAGGTATAAATTGTTTGTGTAGTCAACACTTACAAATAATTAACTTCATTATGTCTGAAATAATGTGAGCCACCGTTCAGTTTGAGTTACTCTTGTTTGCAACTTGCTGAACTTACCAGGGGTTTTTGCTCAGTTTCACAGGATTACAGGAGCAAATCTGTATCCACAGCTCCTGACATTATTCAGCAATAGCCTCTATTCCTTAGCATTTAGCAGAATTCCTGCCATAGCTCAGTCACATGCAATCTTTTAATAGGCAGTCTTCAGGTTCATGCTATGACAGGAAGGTTGAATTTCCACCTCATAGATTTTAAAATTTAAGGTTATATGCAATGAAAAAGGGATGGGATAAGAGGAATGAACAACAATCAGTTTTAAAATATAATTTAATCCAATTCTAAATGCTTTTGCACACTACTTAATCTGCAGATAATGTGATGATGTTTCCCTTTCTATACCCTCACACATACAGGGACAATTGTAGAAGGTTTAAACCACAATTTTCCATTCATTATATCAGCATTCTTATTTCAGCCAGCTACTTATCAAGGATTGCTGGGGTTTACCTAGTATTTCTAGCCTTTTGTTACTGATGTTACCATAAGTGTCACCTGTTGGGTATTCAGGATTTGATTTATCCTGTAGTTGTCATTTACTGTTGAGCATTGTTTTAATTTTGGTTTTCTCTTTTGAAATGTGTTATTAATATTTCCACCCCTCATTCCTTAATCATGCTTCTGGCTCCTGGGGCTGCTGGAGAGCACTTCACAACTCTGGAGATGTCACATGAGAAATAACCTCACCCCTGTCTCAAGGATGGGATTGTCTGTGCCTTCTTTCTCAATTTTTATGTACCTATTCACTGGAAAAAGTATAAACTTTTCAGAATGCCTTTTCTGGTGCTGAGGACGAGCACACAAAGGAAAGCATCAAGGTGGTGCAAGATAAAATCCAAATGTGTCAGCAGGTTCCTGCAGCTGTCACTCAGCTCTGCCACGCTGTGGCTGGGGCCCTTCTTTAAAGGGTTTATCAAGGGCTCAGTGCTGCAGATGCACCGAGCAGCCACTGCAGGAGCAATCAGGAGGTTGTTGAAACACCCCAGAGCTGTACAAAGGGAATTACTCTTATTTAGGACAGCTCCAGGAATAGACGCTGCTCCTCAATCTGGGGCTGAATTGGTCTGAAATTAAGCAGAGATGCCCCGTGGGAGCTGAGAGGACCCTTTGGCCTCTTTGCTTTCTCTGTGGTGCTTTCTGGCAGCCAAGAGCAGCCAGTGAGGCCTGTTTGACTTTGCTGAGACAGCCCTGACAGATGTGGGTGTTGTACAGGGCAGGAAAACGCTCAGCTGCATTTATCTGCAAAGTGTCACGGTGCATCGCTTTGAAAGACTAGACTGGGAGAGCTTTGCCTGGGCGATATGCACTTAATAGTAGGCTTTTATGAGCATTGCCCTGAAGAAAATGAGTTTGCAAGCAGGTCAGTGCTTGTTAGTATTTTTGGAAATGATTTGCTTTTCTTTGTGCAACAATATTTTTGATTGTGTAACAGTGTTTCGAAACACAGCACTCGTGTTTCGTGCCCAAGCTGAGAGATGTAACTGTGTGTTTCTTAATACATGCGTTTTATTTGCTGATCTCTGAGGTTTCTGAAAGATTCTCGTGCTGCCAGAAAAATACTGACAAGCATCGGGCACCAGACTTCCTTCCTAACCATGCACCTGCAGGAAATGTGGCTGTTCCTGTGCTGTGGGATCTCCAGACCCGCCATTCCCTTAAATTTATTTGTATCCTTACAAAGGAATTAAAATCCCTTTGACACTGTTTTTCATTCACTCTTTGCCCACATTCTGAAGATTTTAACATGTTAATATGTAGATATTAAGTCCCATTTCTATTTCCTTTCCATCTCTCCTGCTAGACTGCAAACAAATAATGCTTTTCAAGATCCTCATTCGCTATTTTTAGTCATTCCTTGCTCACAGGCTGCTGCTTACCTTGCCAACGTGGTGTGGCAAAGGTGTATCAATCTCTTCCTTGATGTGCATTTGGTTCCATATCCAGTCTCTCTTCTGGCGCTTGAGGCTGACATCATTTGAACAAAGGTTTTGGGTTGATTTCTGACTTCCTCTGTCAGCAAATGCTGGAGCCAGGAACAATGAGAAAAGTAGAATAAGGTGGCTCATCTTCTTCTGTAGCCTAGAAAGTAATATAAAAATGCAAAAATATAAACAACAACAGAATCAGATTAAGCAGAGGGAGCACACGTAGAAGTGCAAATGGACATTCCTCCTGTAGGGGAGTTTGATCACTTCGTTTCTTTTCATTTGCCTCAGCATCAAAATTTGAAGGCTTTTTCCTTCTATGAAAGAGTTTTAGCTGGATGACAACTGTAAAAACCAACACCAAGTACTTCAATTAAATAAAACGTGAGCTTTGAACGCTGGTATGAAAGCCAGCATCCCCCTGGGTGACTGTCATTGCTCTGAGGAGCAGATTCAGAGCCGAGGTCCCCGCTGTGCACAGGGACAGGGCAGCCCCTGGCACCATGGCCGAGCTGGAGTTAACCCCACTTGAAATGAAATGTTCAGGCTTGGCAAACCCAAATGCAGTGTTTTGACATGCCCCGACACAAAATATGCTGTAGTCAATATCTTCATATGGAAAATATTGATTTAGAATAAAATCTGGGTTGGTTTTTTTTTGTGGAAAAAGTGATTAGTGTGAAAATTTCAATCAATTCCAAGTACAATACAGCAAATTATCTTTCCTTAAGAGCTCATCTATTGATTCAACTCCTTGTCTACTGAAGCTTCTGGAGACTCACATACAGTTCCTTTATCTCCTGTTCTCACACTTTAATATCTGCAAAATGATAATTTGTGAAATGATTTTCAGGTGAAACCGTATTTTTGCATCCTGTATTAATATTAGCAAACTTTAGGCCTGATTTTCATATCAGAGGAGTTATTTTAATGTATCAAAGCTGATTCATTTTCTTCCTAAATTTCCCGTTCCCAATATAAAGGTTTATCAGGGAACTTCAACACTCAAGTAATCAGACTTTAAATTGCACATAAATGACTTTCCATTAGCTTTTAGGAGCTGTCAGCATGCACGTCAAAAATAAACCCGTTAATTGTGATGAGAAGTTGACATCACACAGGTTGCTAGATGCGAGATTAAATTAATATTTTCATCAGGAAGGTGCTGAGACATTTCCAAAATTACTCTTTGGTAACCAAGCAATCAGTGTTGTCCCGTGGTGCAGCATCATTGTCACTAAAAAAGATTTTATTTACCATGAAATGTTGCTTTCCTGTACTTTTTTTTCTCCCTCATTGTTGTACATAAACTGAGGAGCATTCCTCCTTTGTGGCTGTACGGGAAGTGATGGAATAAGGTGGCTTTGAAGTTGCTTTTTAATAGATAAGCTGTGTTTGATACAGTTTTCTGGATTCAAACAAAGCTTTTTGATTTAGATAGTTTTTTCTGTTCTATCCACTTAGCTTGACTCTGAATATTTTTAGAAAAATGAGTATGATTTAGTTGTTTTTCTATGTTTTATTTGTGATGATGAACATTTTACAACTGGAAACTGGAAGGCAGTGATATGATTCTGTTGTGATTGCCTAAGTCTGACTTTTATCCATAAAACTACAAAACATGATAACCAAAGGAAGTCAGTTGGACAATGCCAACCAGCACAGGCTGTGGTTCTGCCAAAGAACAGACTGGAGTGTTTAAAGTCCTCTTCTCTTGTTGCTGTGGTGAGTGAGCTCTCCTGTAGTGCTGAGCTGCTGCTTGGAAGGTTTAAAACAGAAAGCACTGACTGAATTATTTAGATATATGTGCATTTCAGCTGAAACTTTAGCTATGCCTTTCACTTAGCATGTCCATCTGTGTTTGTAGATTTTAAGGAGGCTTCAATTCCTTTAAATTCCCATTAGCAGATTCCTGGTTAATATTTGTCCAACCTCCCTGGTAAGTGAAGGGTTCCTTTAGCAGTAGTTTGGAGGACCTTGGCCGCCCTCTGGCACTGCAGGTCAAACACAGACTGAGGTGGGAGAGCCTCTTGCAAAAACTGATTTCTGCTTCACCTTTGGCATCTTTCAAACTGCTCATTTTGGGAAAATGACAGTGCACACTGGAGCTCCCTCTTCTCCAGGGACGTGGGAGGTGCATTGCCCCGTAGGACAGGCTGACTCTGAGGACACTTCCTCCGTGGCACCAGGCACGTTTTCCATTTGGCAGCTTTTGAGCCTCACAGTTTGAATTTTTGAATTCCTCACAGTGTTTAGGAATGCCCTTCCCTGACAGCACGTACGGAGCAGGGCCCTGCGGAGCAGTGGCAGGATGAGGGCACTGTCTTTGTGGGAAGGCCACGTTCCGGGGATGCCACGCTCCGGGGACGCCGGCTCTTGACAAGCTGTACTAAATGCTCTCTCTTTTCTGGCCTTGACAGTTTTCCTTCCCAGCAGTTCTCATTTGAAGTGCCAGAGGCGGTAGCAGAAGGGGTCATTCCCATGCCTGAGGAGGAGAATGCATTCCCATGGAGCCACAAGCGAGAAGGTTTCTGAGGGATAACAGGGGATTATTAACAGGTAGGGGTCAGCTTCTCCTTTCTTCCTGTAGGGATCAGCTTTTCCTTTTTTCCTGTGTCTGCTGGGACAGCCAGGACTGAGGGGAGGGAATCAGGTGCATCCCTTCAAGCAATGACCCCCCAGGCTTCCAGCACAGCTTGGGAATGCACGTGGATCTCCTGGATGCTGCCACGAGTCCCTGCCCTGCTCTGCCCTCACACAGCCTCCAGATATCCCTGTCCCTGGCTGATTAGCCCAACAGTTCCAGCTTCTTTCAACCTAATCAGGGACCATAAATGTTCCTGCAAGTTAGCAGAGAATGGTTTATTCAAGCAGCTGAGTTTCTTGCTTTGCTCTTAAATTTTCTTCCAGCAAATGATGGGTTTTCCCACCCATATTATTCATTTTATGTGTTGAATTATTTTAGCAAATAACTCTTGGTCTGCAGGGTACTATAGACAGTTAACTGAGAAATTCTGGTATTCAAAGTGATTTATGTGACACATGGCTCACATAGTGCAGTTTCTTCTTCCAGACTGGGAGTAATTATTAAAAAACTGTCGGGTGGAGATACAGACAATACTGTACTAATTAAAAGTTTGCTTTTACAGGTTTTTGGCAAGTAATCAGCTGTAAAGGTGATGAATAGCTGATATAAATACACTCTCCATGTAATGAAACCACATTGGATGAATTATTCTCATGAACATTTATGGTTTTTTGTTTTGTTTTTTTTTTTTTTTTTTTTTTTTTTTTTTTTTTTTTTTTTTTTTTTTTTTTCCCTGATATTTGCCTCTCATCTAGTTTGCTTCTCACTCTAAAAGTGTATATTAATGCTTATGCAAGGTTAGTTTAGTTGGCAAAGAAATTTGTTCTATGCTTAAACAAAAGTTAAACCAGGCTTCTGTACAGAGATTTTAGGAAATGAGGGACACCTGCCTCTGAAATGATGCATTTTTCTGGTCGATCATACTAAAACCTTACGCTTATCTTTGAGAATTTTTCAGCGTCCAAAAAACCCAAACAGTGGTAGAGTGGTGATAATGAACATCCTGAGAGAGAAATTTGCTAAAGTGGCTGTCATACACCAGAAAAGAAACTATTTTAAAAGGGTTGTGTCCATGTTGTTGAGATAATTTGCATAACTGATTGTGAGAAAGGCTGAAAATGAAAGATATTTTTGCTTACTGGAATCTGAATGATGTAAATGAAAATGAAAAACCCCATACAAAAAATTAGTCTTTCTTGGAGTAGACAGCACTGAAAAATTATTTTTCAGATGCAAAAAATACTCTTTGATACACTATCTAAACACCTCCAAAATTGCTGTGCTCAGTGAAACCATGGCAGATACAGAGGGCAGAATCTCACCTCGTCTCAGGGAGCAGAATGACTCTGAACAGCCTGGCCATACAGAATCCATTTTAACATTAATTTCTCATCTGTATGATGGGTAAGAGCAAAACTAAACATGCAGTGAGCCTTAAGAAACAGAAAGTTAACACACCAGACACTGGAGGGGGATAAATGATCTTTTTTCTTTGCAGTGCTGTAGCTTTGGTGAGCAGGCAGAACATTATGAAAGGAAAATAGCCTTAGCAATTCTTAATGCTGCCTTTCAGGGGCCATAAAGGGCTGTGCAAACCTGGACTGATAAAGCTCCTCGTGTCTCTGTGACAAGCCCTGCAGGCAGATAAAAAGCATTATCCCTTCCAAAAAGGGCGTTGGAAGCGCAGAGGACTGAAATGTGTTTGTGGTGTCCTGACAGGAGCCAGGGCAGGAGTGACAGCGGTCTCAGGTTTTGCTGTCCCAGTTCCCTCGGCTCAGAACTGGTCCCCATGGCCGTGCCCAGCTCCCAGGGGAGCAGCAGAAGGTGTCCCCAGGGGTGGTTGTTAGCTCAGGACGGTGCCCATGGCCGTGCCCAGCTCCCAGGGGAGCAGCAGAAGGTGTCCCCAGGGGTGGTTGTTAGCTCAGGACGGTGCCCATGGCCGTGCCAGCTCCAAGAGGAGCAGCAGAAGGTGTCCCCAGGGGTGGTTGTTAGCTCAGGACGGTGCCCATGGCCGTGCCCAGCTCCCAGGGGAGCAGCAGAAGGTGTCCCCAGGGGTGGTTGTTAGCTCAGGACGGTGCCCATGGCCGTGCCCAGCTCCAAGAGGAGCAGCAGAAGGTGTCCCCAGGGGTGGTTGTTAGCTCAGGATGGTGCCCATGGCCGTGCCCAGCTCCCAGGGGAGCAGCAGAAGGTGTCCCCAGGGGTGGTTGTTAGCTCAGGACGGTGCCCATGGCCGTGCCAGCTCCAAGAGGAGCAGCAGAAGGTGTCCCCAGGGGTGGTTGTTACCTCTCCCGTTCCCCTCTGTCCGCGGGCTGAGCCGTGGTCCTGCTGCGCTGTCGGGGCTCCCGTGGGACAGGAGCTGAGGGCACCCAGTGACAACGGGAACTGGGGAGGTCCTCAAACCTTAGTGACACTGAAAACAGCTGGCTAAGGAAATCGTGCAACGTTTGACTCAGAAGAATCGGGTTTTTTTTGCATTTTCAGATGTAATTCGTGTGGGGGCAGAACTCGGTGTTTCTCTGTGTCTGTCACATGTCCCCAGCAAGGCACAAGGACCAGAACAGGCCTTTCCTGAGAACACCGTGCTGCTTGTTCCTTTCCAGATTATTGAGCTGATTTCAATGGGCCTCGTGCCTGACTACCTGGGGTTGAATTTCTGATTGCCCTTGTGTCGATTTTATGCACGTGAGAAGTGATTTCCACTGATGACTAAACAGTCTGGAGTGCAAATGCCTGCCTGGAACTGGTTCTAAAATGCCATTTTATACGCAGCGATAGTACCTTTAAGTAAATAGCCACTTTGATGACTGAACAATCTGGAGTGCAAATGCCTGCCTGAAAACCGATTGGAAAATGACATTTTCTGCTTGGGATAGTACCTTTGAATGAACAGACACTTCAGCAATATCTTAAGTAAACTTGCTACTTCAAAAATAACAGTGTTGTGAGAGCACTTGTGGTACTGCTCAGTTGTTGGTGTTGATGCTGCAGCAGTTTACAAACACAGGTGAGGACATAATTCAGCACCTCTGATTTTGGCTCCTCTTTTTTTTTTTTCCAGGGAAAAAGAATTAATTCTAATGTGAAATTGCTTTGTGATTTGAGCTTCAAGTTTCTGGTAGGTCTGGGGGAAATATATTAATGGTTTTTTCTCCCTGTCTATTCAGCTCACCAGAAAGTTTCTTCTGGTTGATGCAAAATACAACTTCATCTCATTGGTGGATGGACTCCTCAGCTAGGACAGATTTCTCTTCTGGAAATGAAGAGATTTGGCTATAAAAGCCCTGTAAATACTTGTTTTGTATACACTGAAGATTTATCGCCTTGGTGGAAAGCAGGCAGCCAAATTGTGCTCCCAGTCTTTCTGTTATTTCAGATACAGAACTGGGAAAAAATGGGAGAGGCAAGACCTGGTTTGGTGGGATTATTTTTCTTTTTTTCCTTTTTTTCCCCTTCTTTTTTTTTTTCCTTTTCCTTTTGAAAGAAGCAAAGTCACTCTCCGAGCTAATGAGTGACAACCTGTGCCCTAAAGATGGATGAGCAGCAAAAATGAATCTACTCAAAGGGTGTTCCAGAGATCCTGACACCCCTGCTTGCATTTTAGTGAGTGACCTGCTGCCTTAAAGTACTGCAGTGAATCCTGAGAGAAGGCGGAGTGCGAGCTGAAAATAAGAAATGTATGGTCCAAGAAGACTTTAGTTGTAAACGAAATGAGTGAGGAAGGAAGATCTCGTTTGTTCCTTGCTGATCAATCTGATTGAATTGATAGAGTCCTGTCAGACAGTGAAGCACCAAGGCCCAAAATCTCAACGGTGGAAGGATTTTTAATCTCTGCTGGTTTCTCTCATTTTCTAGTTAACCTTCTCTTAATGTGCATTTTCAAAAAACTTTCAAAAGCATATTTGCAGTCTGGAGGGTTCTGTGTATGCTCCTACCTGACTCTTATCTGATAAAGAATGGATTTGTTACAAAACTATTGAATGTGTGTTGCTGGTTTAGGTTCAGATTGAATTTCCTGTTCACAAATACACATTTGTTTGGCCTTGATCTTTATTTCCCTTTACATAACACCTGCACAGCTCAGAATCAGCTCTGAATTTGGCTTCTGTTAGAATTCAAGAAAACCTCAAAGCATCTCTTTTCCTGTGAAGATTTGGAAGAGATGGGCTGATAGATTGTGCCTGGTTGTTCTGTGTTCTTTAGGTACCTGTAGCCTTTTGCTGGGTAGTGTTAGTTTAAGTATGTCTGGGGATCTGAAACTCTTCTGTTTGTGGAAATGAATCCCTACATAATCTCATAAATGAAGACCTGGAGAGTATGTACAAAAGTGTGCAACTTCCACATAGGTTGAGAAAATCTAGGACTTCTTTCCTGTGTCATGTCAAAAATCTTACCCAGGAAAATGAGCCACCCAAGAGGGGCTGCTCCTCTGGGTCACGTGCACAAGCTTTGATTCCTATTCTCATTTTTAATAAAATAATTTTCTTGTCAATCTGTAGTAACCTGGTTTTTATCTGAGTTTCTTTCTTGTAAATCTGGTAATTGAGAGGCAAATTAAATATATGTTAAAGTTTCTGTTACTGGACTGGTCTTTTCAGGGACCTTGAGGAAGCACTATTTTTGGATTAGCTGAATTATTAATTCTTGAATGACTTCTGTTGTTGAAAAGAGACTTTAACTGAGGGTTGTTTGCTGTGGATGACAGATGTGATGGAGGCAAAACAACGCTTTGAAGTCATTAAAACAAGCAGTGACAGTACAGACTTTCTTCTCATCAGATTGGTGATGCAGCTAATTGTTGTTTTAAGGGACGACTGTTTTTCTGTGACCATCCTGGTATGGCCAGCAAGAAATTCCCAGTCTCGGTAAATTTGCTGACCTTCTGCCCAGGAGAGAGACACATGTGGAGGGCCATCAGAGCCACACTCAATCTGAGGTGAGTTTTAAGAATCTTCCTCATTTCCCACTCTCAGCATGCAGATCATGTCTCGTGCCAGGTGCAGAATCCCTGGCTTTGCTCATTTTTCATGATAATGTTAATTGTCACCACAGAAGCTGTAGAGACACTTGAGAGCTGACGAGAACCAGTTTGACATGGGACAGATACAATGCCTGAAGCACTGAAATGTTCTGGTACTGCTTAAGGGTTCTTACTCTGGCCTTTCTCCTATAGTCACATAATGCTTTACTTTCCCTGAAGTATTCCCAAAATGGGTTAGAGTCCTTTAAAGAAGTGGTATTGTCCAGTCCTTCCATGCATAAAGCCTTTTACTGCATGTACAGACATGTCAGCACAAAAAATAACAAGGGATAAAATGTGCTTAAGCATTTATATGTGTCTGTATAAACACAGCTGCTGAAATATTTTGAAGCTCATTTGTGATTAAATTATTAAAACAATTTTTGATGCTGTTTCATAGCAAATAAAATATCATAAACAGAAAATTTTGGCTTTCCCTTAATTGTTGACAGCGTGGATCCCATGGAGTCTAAGGTCACAAACTACTCTGCTGTAGCTCTTTATGGCTTCTGGTCCCTGGGAGCTGTATAGGAGGGCTGAGTGAGGAGCAGGAGTGTTTAGGCAATATGCTCAAACCCACAGGCAGAGTTGGGGGGTTGCGACAGAATATTTTCACCTCATCATCACGGTGTCACACAGATTCTGTGCTCCCTTGGTTTGGAGCATTCCATTTTTTAAGATCAGAAATCCCACAGTACCTATGACTGGTATGATTTATTTACTTTGCAGCTGTTTCAGGGGTGAAACAAACAATCAAATGACAGAAAATTTGTTCTTGGCCACGTCTTGTGATGACAGTTGCCAAATGCTGTTGAAGCCAGAGCTATTCTGAGGGGTTAACTTTGGGTTAAATGCAGCCCTTCTGCTCTGAAGTGAGCTGATAAGATGGGTGGGATAACCCTGCACGCATAGTGTGGAACTGCAGACAGTTCCCCCTCTGGATTCCTTGTCCAAGATAAAAAGTTAAGAGGAAGATACCTCCCATCTGGATTAATTATTGATAAAGGCAGATGCTGAAAATAGTGATGAAATGCCAGTGTTGCAGACAGGCAAAGAACTTATTCCCTTCCTTGTATCCAAAAGCAAATTTCAGGGATGATCAGGTGTACTCCCCCTGGGAAGGGGCTCTCTGTCAGTCTCTGTGACATATTTACCTGGCTGTAGATCCAGCTTTGTTCTCCCTTGCTCTGAGCCAGTTTCCTTTTGCTTCTCTCAAACTGAGGTGGCTCCAGCATGAGAGAGAGGTGCAGGTGTCTCACCGAGCCCCCCTCATCCCCAACACCCCCATACTTCGAAGCGGTTTGATTTTTGGGGAGCAGGAGGACAAGAGAATCCTCCAAGAATTATTTGCTCATTCCAGTGCAGAAGTGGAATAGTTTGGGCATCTTGGAGGTGTTTGTGATCACTGAAAAGATTTCTCCAGCCTCTCTGACCAGCAGCTTTGCTCCCTACAATAAACTGGATCAGTTTTGGTGCTTCCCCTGGTTAGCTCAGCTCTACAGAGCTTGGCTGAAGCTGCCTCTGGGTGTTTCAGAGTTGGGCCAAGCTGAAACAAAATAAGGTACATGTAAGAATAATGTATTGAAGAGCTTTCTCCACTTCCCCTTTGCTTCCACATAAATCCTTAATATCAGAGAGGCCTCCTAGGACAGAGCTCCAGCTGAGTCCCCCTCATTAAGGAAAAGTCCCTCTCCTTTGAGGAACCACTTGCAATAAATATGATTTTTTAGAAAGCACAATGTAGCTGTGTTTACAGCAGATAAGACTTTTTTTTCCCATGTTTTCCTTTAACAAAATCTCAAGAGCAAAAGTACCTGTCTGGAACATGAGCATCATGCCCAGGTCACAGTAATTGATATTTGCTGCAGTAACAGTAATCTGCAGCAGAGAAACCACGCTCAGCTGGCTGTGTGTGCTCATTCCTTTGTCCAGGGTATTCTCTGGGGTAACTGAATGCATTAGAATTTCCTCTGAAAATTAATGTTGTGGCAGATAAAGAAAGCATGTACATATACATAAATCTCTTGTTTTCTCTCTGGGCAAGAGGCTGAAAAACCAGGGTGTGTCTGAATAGATTTTGTTTAGTGTTCAGTATTTTTCTCCCTTTTTAAAATGTCTCATTCAAATGTCAGTTCATTCTTCTCTATTTCCTGCCCTTATCCAACAAGACTTGTAGACCAGCCTTAATTAACTTTAAGACCTTTTATGTCCATCCCTATAGTTACAGTCCTTTCCTGGAACATTTCCATTGTTATAATCTCCATGTGTTGTGAGATGATGCAAATGATATTATTACTGCTCTTCTGAATTTACAATGAGCTTTTCAATAGTTTTAGTTACAGCTTAGCTCTTGTCAGGAAAATTTAATCTTTAAATCAAAATAAAACTAGGGAAGCAAATTTTCAGTTTAATGTGCTGATAAAGGGAAGCTGGAGAGCCTGAAAATTCAGGCCTCAGACATAGGGAAGCTTAAAAAGATGAGGAAAGCTGTTGTAAGTTGTGTGACTCTCTTCTGTGAGGATTTGTTTCTATGTGGGAGTGGTTGTGATCTAACAAAGATATTTCTTAAGCTGAGGTGGAACTTTTTTTTCTCTTTAGAGGCTGTGTAAGTGGAACATTCATTTCTGCCACAGCTCACATTCTAATCCCAGCCACTGAAAACCCCTTTCTGGTGTGAACGAACTCTTTCTCTTCATCTAAAGAAGCTGAAGGTCAGTCCATATTTGGCAGGTGATGCAGCTCATCACTTCACAGCAGGGAAATGAGGCAATATATTCCACAGAGAAATGTGTCCCTTTCTTCCTGTTTGGGACTGAAGTCCAAGTGCAATTCAGTAATTCAGTATCTGTTCTAATCCTAAACTTTTACCAAAGCTGCTGCTGGCAAATCCAGGGTACAAAGCAAAGGTGTTTGTTAAAGGGTGCTGCAGAGGATGGAGCTCTGTGACAGCTCTGACCCTGTCGAGTTCACATTTTTGTCTTTGTAAAATGAACCCACTGCAAAAAGCATTCCAGCTTCTGTGCTCTCTGCTTTCTGCCCTCACTTCTTAATTTGTGTGCTGGACTTGTGTGTCTGAGGTGGAGTGCACTGACCATCTGAATGATACTAAAATGTGCAATAATTGTTTATGCTTTAATGAGAGCCTAAACCCCTAAATTAACAACACTGAGCAAACAGCCAATATACACTAATTCATTGTAGGTTTGGGTTCCTAGAGGACGTGTTGTAAACTCTGATACATTATTATTAATATTGATTGCTTGGCCTAATCCTAACATAGAATGACAGAATTGTTAAAGTTGGAAAAGGCCTTTAAGACCATCAAGTCGTGAGTAAACTGTGTCTCTCGCAGATAGACCACATATATCTGAAAGGTAATGACAGCAAAAGCCAGAAAGATAATGCAAATCTCTTCCGTATTCAGGTCTAGGGCTGGAGGTGGAGGGAGGGAGTATCCCACAAATAGAAAGGAGAAGCCAGCCTAAAGCTCTGTGCCAGTGGGGATTCTGCTGATGGAGCTGAGCCCATCACAGGAACCATTCCCATCAATGGCAGGATTTCCTATCATTTGCATGACAGCAACGCCAGGCCCTTGGTCTCCCAGGCCAAATGTTCTAACGTAGACTTTGTGCTCCTCGAGGATTTCCAGAGCACAGATTCACAGCAGATAGCATCGTTAAAGGAAGGGGAAAAGGAAGACTGGTCCTAGCAGAGCACTGCTTAGAAATGTGGACAAAGGCAGGAGAAGGAACTCGAGTGTATCCTCCAGACACGCGCTGGAAGTGGAATTTCCCTTCCCACTGTCGGGCACAATGAGGCCAAGGGCCCCTGTGTGCCGCAGATAACCCACCTTGTGCCTGGTGAGCTCTGCCAGGTGTCAGGAGCACCACTCCAGGTGTTGCTGGTGGGCTTGGGAGAGACGAGGAAGCAGAGAAGTGGGTGACTTCAGTGGGGACAAAGCCAGATGGGCCACTGCTGGTTTGGGGCTTTTTAACAGAATGTGTAATAGAAAAAGAGGCCTCTGTCGCCTCGAGTTGTGGCAGAGGATGCTGGGGAGCTTGGACAGGAACAGAAGGATCTTGGTGACAACTGGGACAATAAAATTGACCTCTTTGGGTTTTGAAAATGAGGAATTTAAAACATTTCTGCCTTTTTGTCTACCTCTAACTACGATGGTGCTCTGTAAGTCCTTGCATTTCAGATAGCAATGCTGAGGCAGAAGAACACTCTTTCCTCTCTGCTGCTTTTTGGGAAGGTACCCGTGCAATTTCCCTACTTTGTCCAGGTAACCATGCTTGTCTTTCTCTAAAATATCAGTCATTTTTCACTGTAAGTTCTGGACTTTTGTGGATAATACTTGATAAAGCTTTCACATGCAGCTGCTAATCTTTTATAAGAGTTTTGCTCTCTGTCTCACACAAAATACTTTTCCAGAGAAGTCTTCCAGAATGTCTGTTTACCTCTTGACTCTCTCTGGTTTACTGATGGTAAACCTCTGCTGGGGTATTCTCAGAGCACCAAAACTGAAGTGTAGGCAGTGCAATGGAGGGATAAGTTACCCTTGTGCCCTTCTCCTGTCTTTGCCAGCCCTGGAAATCCCAGGTCTTGAGCTGCTCCAGGTCCTGTGAATTAGCACCTAATTAGCACCTGGGAGGGCTGGGCCCCAAATCTCACCGCCTGCCCAAAAGATGTGTACAGCTCAGACCCATGGCACAAACAACCCCCATTTCAGGGTATAGAGAACTTACTTAACACATTCAGCACAAGCTCACATTCAAAATATAGCTAGTTCCATCCTTATTGACAGATCTGAAATTCAGATGCAGATGAGTGAAAATCAAATGAAAGGGGCTAATTTGCATTCCTGCACTGAAGAACTGCAAACAGGTTCTTCACACTATTTTATTAATTTCTCCTATTCCAAGGCCAGCCTCACTGCAGAGTTCAGGAGGTGCAGTGGTGAGGGGTGTGATGAGGAATCCATTCTGTGCAGCTCTCTGGAGGGCAGCTCAGGCTGAGCCCTGGGAATGGTTGGAGCCCCAGGAAAGGGGCTGTGAGCTGGCACTGACCGTGCACAGCAAAGGGCACAGGGAGCTATGGCACAGCCAGAGCCGTGGCAGGAGCTGAGGGCTGAGGAGGGAGAGCGAGACTTTGGCACGCTTGGACTGCAAGGGGGTAAAAGCCCAGGGGTTCCTTGGTTGGGACCCCTCCTGGGAGGCACCAGCTCGGGCTGCTCTGTGTTACTGCATGGGAATAAATGGCTTTATGGAATGGGATGTCTGACACTCTGCCGTGGGAAACCTGGGCTGGAACTGGGAAGGAAGCCTGGTCTGATCGAGGGTGTGTGTAGGGAGCCAAGCAGGACCTGTTGGGTCCTGGAGCTCGGAAGCGGCTCCAGCCCCAGCAGGGACAGTCTAGGGGTGGGAGTGGGACTGTCTGAGTCCCTCCTGGATGGCTGGACAAGGAGTTTCCCGGACAGATGTGCCCTCATTTCTAAACCATGCCTTCATTTTGCACACGTTTGCTCCCAGCATTACTTGGTGGGACCCCTGGGTGTGCAGGGGCTCTGTGCCTGGGCTGAGGACAGGCTCTGGAGCAGGACCCCTGAGAGTTCCTTGGCAGCAGAATTGGTGGCTCCTGGTCATGACCATGACACTGCAGTGTTTGTTTTCTGTGTTTGCTACACCTGAATGGCCCTTGGAGGAGCAGGGTCCTGAAGGGAAGCCCACAGGTGGATCAAAAAACATATCATGGATCAAACGAGTGTCCAGCTCTGGGCTTGCCTAGGTCTGTTCCCCTCCAGCTCTTCCAAGGCCTGTGTGGGAGCTGTTCCAGTGATTGTGAGCTGGGCACCCCTCTGTCCTAGCGAATCTCCAGTCTGCAGAAATAATCCCTCTCTGCTGTGCTCAGGGGAGGAAGGGAAACCACTCATACCAGCACTAAACTTTGAGGGGTTTTCAGTTTGTAAACACACAAGGATAACAAGGGAAACACATTTGTTTTTAAAAAAAAAAAGACACCAAAGTAATTACATGCCCAACAAATTTCTCACAAAACCAGGGAACCTCTTATTTTCTTCTTGGCACTAACATTGGAACCTCTGAATTAAACTTCTAGAACCTGAGAAAAACCTGGAATTATGATGAAAATAGAATGAAGATTCCTTACAGAAAGCTCAGCTGCCAGAAATAATCAGTTATCTCGATTCTGTGAACCTGTGCTCTTCTAGACAATATAAAGTATTGTCTGGCCTGATTTAAGCCTGTAGTTCTGTAGACACATACCCTGGCAAGAAAAGATAATTTACGAAAGTTTTTCTATTTTTAATTTGAAATATTAATTGAAGTAATTGATTTATGGATGGCGAATGAAGTCCTTTGTTCCATAAGTGCTGTAAATCAGAGAAGTTTCTGAACCATGCCCTGTGATTTTTACCTCTATCCTGTTTTCAGAGCAGTTTCCCTCAGCAGAGGCAGGATGTGAAGCAAAGCTGGCAGCAGAGCTGTTAACTCTGCCCTGCCTCAGCTGCCTCTGTGCCCCACATCCAGCACTCTGCGAGCTGCACATCGCTCAGGGACATGCTCTTCTTCCAGGACACAATTTCAGTGTTAACATCTGTTTTAAAAATGTTTAAAGAACAGTTTTATGGTCTTCTGTTACAGAGCAAAGCTTTGGGAAATGCTTCCTGTTGCATTGCAGTGCAGCTGTAGCAGCCTGAAAAATAACTCCAGGTTTGTAGCTTTGTGGGCAAAGCAGGAATGATTTTTTAATTGAGTTTATCCTTTGCTTTCAAATTAATTTGTTTTATTGCTTGTAACTTCACATTCTTCTCTATAGTAAACTGTACTGTTCTACGGCTCTCATATGCTAAATGAATCCTGTGTCCTTCTCTCCCGTGGGTCACCCTTTATTTCAGGATAAAAAGTACCTCCTGGAGATACCAGAGATAAATTTCAAGTCAGCATTTCTGTGATTTGTTTCTGGTTGTTGTTACAAGGCACAAATTAACCCAAGATGAGAAGCTTTTGTAAATCATTGGAGCATCCTTGCTTTTGTCTAAAATACTTTCCTGCATGAACATCTATAATACTGTGTGCTTTTAAAAATGCTGATCTGATGATTTATATTCACAGGAGGCAGGAACACATTGATTAACTATACCTTTGTCAACTGCAGAAACAGCCAACTTGGAATGTTTTTGGGAGCTAAGAATGGAAGAGATTTTCTCACAGAAATTCATCTTCTTCCATATCTTTTATTTTTCCTTGCATTTCTTTCCATCCTTTATCTTTATTACAGCGTGACAGCCAGCACAGTAAGGTGCTGTGCACACTGACAGTCCCCCTATTGCAGAATAGATTTCTTACAGAAAATCCACTATCAGTTCATCTCTTATGCATAAATGCTTTGTCTCTGCAAGCTGTAGAGCGAGCTTGTTAGTTCAGGGACCCGCTACACTGGCTCTAGGATAAGATAAAAGCCTTTTCAACCAACTTTTTGTGTCAAGCCACTGCTCATAAAATAACTCATCAGAAAAAAAATGGGTCTTTTTGAACTACTGAGATCAAGAAACCTCTGAAATAAGAATTGGTGGTCTTTTAGAACAGGGTCTGTAAAACCTGGCACTCCAGTGTTAGGGTGCTAAAGTACCTGGGACGCTTTAAACTTGGGAATTAGGAGGCCAAATCACTGACCTGAGTTTGTATAAACTCCCCTCTTAGTTTTAAACAGAGATGCCAGAGCTGGCCAGTGAACAAGGTGGCTGTCACCTCTTGGCCCTGGGCATGGCAAAGCCACCCACCTTAAAGAAAGACCCCAGACCCACCTCCACTTCAATATAACATTTACATCAAATCACAGCCCAGCGCACCCCTGCTCACTGCAAACAGTCCTGGACCTGCACCTGCCCCCACCACGAGTGAAATCCCTTCCTAAAGGCTTTACAGGTGCAATTTGCAGCATAATCTCCACCTCTTTTCCATTATGAAAGAACATCAGCAACACAATCTAAATATTGCAACGCAATACTCCAAAAAAGCATGAAATGTCTCTTTTTTTTAAACAATCTGGGAATATTGTGGTAGAGCCCAACAAAGCCAGAGATTTTCCTCTTCCAGTGCCAACTGTAAACAGCTCTGCTGTTTGTACTTAACTTGGTGTGGGTGCCATCAATGTAAGGCCCAAAGGATTTGGTGGATATGTATAAAATTCATAGCCCATTTGCTGAAATTTCTTAAATTATTTAAGACATTAGAAAATAATTTGGGTGGAGGTAAAAAACCCTTTGAAATGAACTTCATAGCTGAAGGACAGAAAATAACATTTATCTCTTACCTGAGTCCGAGGTGGCGGAGCTTTGGTCTGGTACCAAATCAGGCAAACTAAACCCAACAGTATCTCAAAATGTTAAGCAGAATACAAAAAATGAAGATCAAATAGAAAAATCCACTTCTCTTTTTGTTAAGCAATACTGGGAGTGTTCAGCTCTTCAGTCTCCAAGGTTTTCCAGCTGGGAGTCAGCCTTTTCCCATCCTGCATCCCGGCATCCTGTTATTGTTCCAAGTCTTAGTAATACAGTGAGAAAAGGGAGTGGAGGAAACAAGATAAACCTAGCCTTATTATTGCTCTATCTACTTACTTGTTGCTGACTCTAATGAGGGAGCTGAATAAAAGGAAACTGGCTCTGAGAGAAACACCAGAGTTAGTCTGTTATTTAGCATTGTTTTAGAGAGAGTTGTAGGAGCTGGCAAATATCTGAGAGGTACTTTTGTTGTCTGACACTTGATCAGCACAGACTATGCCTGCTTTGCACAAACAAGATTTCCAAAGCAGTTGGGAAGTGTCCTATCTATAAGAATTTTTATACCTGGGAACCAAAAAGGTAGAGCCCTCCTGTTAATGAGACTGGGTTCCTGCTACGCTCTGTCAGTGCTGGATGTAAAGATGAAATTCACAGTATTTTTCACAGGTAAAGTGAAGACCTGAGGAGCAAGGCAGTGTAGGTGGGCCTTTCAGAAGGGGAAGATGTTCATAACATCTCGATTATGGTGAGTTCTAAGTCTGGAGACCACTCAGGGCAGACAAAGGGGAAGCTTCAGTGTTAAACTGAACACAAGGGTGTAGCTCTGGCATTGTGCAACACAAATGAAAGAGGATTTTTTTTACTAAATAATGCAGAAGAAAACTGAGAAGTGTGGGACTTACTCAAAACTCACTCTTTTGAACCACTTATAATAAATATAGGCAAATGTTCAATGTATCTTAAGTATGACCTTAATAACTTTAATTATTGAATTAAATTTTTAATATTATTCCACAGTTAAATACTCTCTTGCCCCGATTTGTCATCACAGTCCAGCACAGGTGGTGGCATTGATTTCCTGCCTTGCCAGAAGGCTGAGGTTGGTCAGATTGTCTCACATTTTCATGGTGTACAGCTGTGAAGATGAATGGCTTCTGAAGGAATTTGTTACATTAATTATTAAAAAAAAAAGGAGACATTTTTCAAAGTCTTGTGTAAGGAGCTCACAGAGTCCAGTTTCCTTGCAGGAAAATAAGCTGTTAAATAAGCTGTGTCACTGCTGAGAGAGGAGCAGGGAGATGTTGATAGGGGCTTTCCAGGGAAGTGCATGATCTGGTCAGGATGCAGCTCCGTGATAATCGGGTGCCCACAGCAGACAAGGGGCCCAGATAGGATTTATCCTTACAAGGGGCTCCAACTGCATTTACAGCCCTTGGTACCTTTGATATCCCTGTGTGGGGCCTGGGAGTGAGGGTGACATTCAGCTCCTCCAAGGAAAGGAGGAGGGAAGGGAGTCATCCCCTCTGCTCAGACAGAAAAGAGGAGACCCCAGGGCTCTCTCTCTCTGCCCTGAGGCAACAGGCTGAGGTTGTCCAGGCCTGTTTCAATGCCTGCTAAATTGCCTTCCTATTATCTGATTTGCTTCATCTCTCCCAAAAAGTTCAAGGCAAGAAGTGAGAAAGTTTCTAAAAGCCTTTTCACATGCTCTGCTTCAGAGCTCAATAGAAAACTGAAAACCATTTATAAGTTTAGAGAAAGATACTTCCACTGAAATTTTAGAAACCCGATTTACCATCTAAAACCTTCCCATTATACTTTATAGATTTCATCTTTGCTGAACTGATTCTTTAGGTTTTCTTTCTGGCTATGAGGAAAGGCCCATTGAGGTTTTATGGAATGAAGAACCAATTCTTGCAGCCCCCTCCACCAGCAGCAGAGCCCCTGACGGTTCCGAGCGCCCTGTGTCCTCCAGTTGATCCCAGACATTTGCCCTGCTGTCCCTCCTAGGCAGTGAATGTCACCATGTTTTACAGCTGCTGACACAAAATGCTGGCAAGCAGGATTTCTTGTAGATCTTCGACTTTCAGACTTTATCATTGACTTTAAATCACAAGACTTTGGAAAAATTCCTTGGTGGCTCATGCCTTTTGCAAGCCAGAAGGTAATGTTTCAAAAATATTATTAATTCACACTAAGTTCTGCTAATGAGAAAAATCCTTTGCGTGATCAGACAACACTGGCAGGTATAATTACCTTTTAGGTGTCTGGTTCTGTGTATGGAATATTATTTAACAGTCCAGCTTGTGGAAGTGAAAGGAACAGGTAAAAAATGAATAGAAACCTCAGCGCACACTGTCTGCGTGACTCATAGATGGAGATGGTGGCACAAGCAAAAGGAGTGATAATTATTTACTTGGCATTTCGTGGTGTTTTCCTGCAGTTCCCTTCTCCAGATGACAGCAGGCCTTTTTCATTGGTCAGTTCTGCTCTGCTGTATGAGTTTTCTTCCATGTTATATCCAGCTGCCCTCACTGGATCATTTGCTCCTTTCCATGTGCTTTTCCCACAGATGTGCATTAGCTGCTGCCTTGGGACTCTGTGGCACCCGGGTTAGGTATGTCTGGTTCAGATCAGCATCTCTTTCTGTGAAACTTTGAGTTTAGCCTGTGTTATTTAAATGCTGGAGTCTGAGGAATTTGGCAGACTAGTAAAGTTTAAAAGTCTTCCCTCTCTTGAATGATGGAGTAGAAATCAACTTTGCTTAAAGGTGCTCGTGCATAGTTTGAATTCGACATTCCTGGGAATCTGAAGTAATAACTGTCATCTTGCTACTGCTGAGAGGAACAATGTGCTCTAATGGGCAGAAACACAGCCCTCATTCACCACATTAAATCTGCTAAATCTGACTGCTCTCACTATGCCCAGACACCCGTGAGGGGGTTAGTCTAAGTTACTGGGTTGATAAGTGCACAGAATAAATGTGACATTAAAGCACCTTTCTTCAGAATTAGATTTTGTCTGTTGCTGAGGAGATTGTTTAGGTGATCTGGAGCTCCCGTTTCTCTACTTGCTGTGTACCCAGCAGAGCAGGCTGACTTGTGGTCACAGCTGGTGTCAGGTTTGCACTGTTTCAGGTTTGTGCTTGTTCGCTGTCCCATCTGATCAGCGCTCTGGGAAGTTCTCCTCAAAGAATTCATGGAAAACATAGTTATAGGAACAAGTTCATTGCTTTCCTAACCATCACAAATCCCAGCAAAGTGGATAAAGCAGCCCACGCCCTCCACTGAGAGAGAGTTTTCCTTTTCTTCACAAGTAATTCAAGTTATAGTGAAATTCCTTATGATAAATAAGCCCTTCTTCCTAAGCACAGTCATCAAAACCAAGGACAGCTATTGACACAGCTGCAACTAATAATCTTTTAATTCTCGTCCTACTATCTGACTCTCACTAGGGAAGGGTTTTACCTTTGGCAGTACAGCCCAAGAATGCTTTTGTAACGGCTTATAAAAGTTAGGCTTAGTAGTCTGCCTTGCAAAACCCAGCACGTTACAGGCACTCTGCAAGTGAAGGTCTGCCAAGACTGGGAATTCAGTCACAGCAGTGATACCGTGTCAGGATTTTTCTGACCAGTTAGGAAATATGGTAGGTGAGAGCACAGGCTTTCCTTCGGTTATAAAAATAAACCCCAAATGCTAATTTTGAGCAGCTCACTGTGAAATCCCTCCCATCTGAAACGTGCAATTGTATCTGATGGTTGTCTGCAGCCTCTCTGGAAGGAGCATTACTTGAAGTTTAAAAAATAACAATTCCTGCTCCATGTGGAAGGCATAATCTCTGCAGCACGTTGTGTTGTTATTTCTGGGCCTTTAATCAGGGCAGTGCAGTGCTCTTAGCAATTTCCACTTGGTCACTGGTTTCCTTTCTGTCACAGCTTGAGGTGCGCATCCTGGAGGGACTCTGACTCAGCTTCCTCTTGTCAGGTTTCTTAAACAAAGGAATGTAGCTCTGATTTGTTTTTAATTTAAGGTGTATTAAAAAAAACTGCTGAGGAATTTTAGTTAAAGCTGGTGGAATTGGGTGTTCGCGGGGGAGGTGTGACAGCATCTGCTGAGATGTTTTCCAGAGCACTTTTCTGGCTGTACCACACTCATTTCACTGCACCAGATCTCTCATGGAAGGGTCAGTCCTATGATCCTTAATGAGACCCAATGCTTCATAAAGACTAATGACTACGGGGTTTTTTATTAAAATGTTCATCAGGGAATGATCCCAAATGATCTGGTTGCCTTGTTTGGAAATGACAGGAAAGAATAGATGGTACAAAATGCACCCATATTGTACTAAAACTGTAACACCCTGAGCAACCATAAAATGAACTGCGTCACCACTGAACTGAAGGAAGGAATCAGGAATCCTTTTGATGTGTTCACTGAAGACGCAATCCACAGGGATTTGGAACAACAAAGCTGCAGGCTAACTCTGGCACACTAACCTTTACACGTGATTTCAGTTGGAAGAGCAGGTCTAGTGTAGAGGTGTGACGCTGAGAAAAGTTTTCCACAAATGTTTTTGATAAACAATCTTCATTTCAGTGAATTTTTTTTTCATCTGTTGTAATTGGAATTCTCCTTAAAATATAAACCCAAACCAACAAAATCTGTTCTTAAACAAAAGGGATGGAAATAGTCACCTTTCATTCAGTAACTCTGTTGGTTGGTTGTTGAAGAGCCCAGCTTTCACCTCTGACTGGTGGTGGAAATGGGAGGCTCATATTTTGGTGTAGAAGAGGTTCTCTCTGCTATGCCAGACCTGAAATCAGAGGCATAACATCCATCTTAATTTTTGCTAAAGTCTGCAGTGCAAACATTCTGTACGTCTGTGGCATTAATTTAAAATAATCCAGAAGCAGAGTGTGAGGAGATGATGTGGAGCTCCTGGGGCAGCAGGGGCTGCCGAGGTTTCCCTCTGTGAGCCCCGCCTGGGGCTGCTCCAAGCCCTGTGCTTGTGTCCCGCCTGTGCTGCCATCCCTCACAGTGGGAGGGGAGCAGTGCCTTACTGTTACACAACTGTTTGCCCATCCTGGTCCTGGCTTTCCTATGGCATTCTCCCCATCAATGGGTCAGCCTGCAAGCTCCTGACTGCAGCACCGGGGTGAGCAGGGGCAGAGGATCTCGGTCCCTGCACTCAGCAGCACTCCGGCTCGATTGTTCTGCAGTTAAATGTCTGCCAGGAAGCTCCAAAACGGAAGATTTTAAACTGGTTGAAATAACCTTGATTTTTCTTTCAAAAAAGACTGAAACCTAGTTTTTATGCCTGTCACTGTTCTATGAGAGCTTCAGGGAACATAAAAAGTCAGATTATTGCTTGAACTGCAACCTATATACCAAATAAGCATTCCAGGCATAGGAGAGCTGTCATCCCAAAAGCTGCAGCACACAAATAGCTCTCCTGTGCTGGGATTCATGTGGCTACTCAAGTGCAGAAGAAGTTTTGTCTTGAGAGGAAGATTTTACAGTACTGGGGTGAAAAGAGCAGGGTGCAACAAAAGGCAGGTGACACCCTTGGTTGAGGTTGCTTTCAGGGCTGCTGCTCACCCCGGTGTCCCTCCCACTGCGCTGTATCCACTTGTAAACTGCCAGAGAAGGGACGTGGTCACTGGGGCTTTGTTCCAGTGCGTGCCCATAAACCAGTTCCTGAAGGGAAACGGTGTTTACAGGATGTGAGAGGACCCATATCTCAAATGCTTTTCTTGATGCCCCTTGAAGTCTCTAGATTTTCCTTTCATTTCCTCACACCGAGCTGCCTGAGCCCCGGTGATCCAATCTCCATGTGTGCATTCCAAGTGAAGTCATGGCACTGACGTTGGTGTGTCCGGGTCACAGCTCACCCTCTTTCCCCCGGTTTGGCCATGCGGGGTTGGAGCTCTCCGGCTGTGCTGTGGAACACACACACACACACAGACACAGACACACAGACACAGAGACACACACAGACACACAGACAGACAGACACACACACAGACACAGACACACAGACACAGAGACACACACAGACACACAGACAGACAGACACACACACAGACACAGACACACAGACACAGAGACACACACAGACACACAGACAGACAGACACACACACAGACACAGACACACAGACACAGAGACACACACAGACACACAGACAGACAGACACACACACAGACACAGACACACAGACACAGAGACACACACAGACACACAGACAGACAGACACACACACAGACACAGACACACAGACACAGAGACACACACAGACACACAGACAGACAGACACACACACAGACACAGACACACAGACACAGAGACACACACAGACACACAGACAGACAGACACACACACAGACACAGACACACAGACACAGAGACACACACAGACACACAGACAGACAGACACACACACAGACACAGACACACAGACACAGAGACACACACAGACACACAGACAGACAGACACACACACAGACACAGACACACAGACACAGAGACACACACAGACACACAGACAGACAGACACACACACAGACACAGACACACAGACACAGAGACACACACAGACACACAGACAGACAGACACACACACAGACACAGACACACAGACACAGAGACACACACAGACACACAGACAGACAGACACACACACAGACACAGACACACAGACACAGAGACACACACAGACACACAGACAGACAGACACACACACAGACACAGACACACAGACACAGAGACACACACAGACACACAGACAGACAGACACACACACAGACACAGACACACAGACACAGAGACACACACAGACACACAGACAGACAGACACACACACAGACACAGACACACAGACACAGAGACACACACAGACACACAGACAGACAGACACACACACAGACACAGACACACAGACACAGAGTCACAGAGTCACAGAATCAACCAGGTTGGAAAAGACCTTTGAGGTTACTGAGTCCACTCTGGGACCCAACACCGCCCTGTCACCCAGACCATGGCACTCAGTGCCACATCCAGGCTTTCCTTAAACACTTCCAGGGACAGTGACTCCACCAACTCCCTGGGCAGCCCATTCCAACGCCCAATCACTCTTTCTGTGAAAAAATTCTTCCTGATGTCCCGGCTAAACCTCCCCTGGCACAGGTTAAGGCTGTGTCCTCTTGTCCTGTCCCTTGTTCCCTGGGATAAGAGCCCGACCCCCAGCTGGCTGCACCCTCCTGTCAGGGAGTTGTAGAGAGTGATGAGGTCTCAGCCGCTCCTCACAGGACTTGTGTTCCAGGCCCTTCACCAGCCTTGTTGCCCTTCTCTGGATGCATTCAAGCATCCCAACATCCATCCTAAATTAGGGGGCCCAGAGCTGGACACAGC
>VZTE01001477.1:0-18076 GCA_013397775.1 Eulacestoma nigropectus
TGCCCTGTAAGAGCACACCCCAAAACATTTTCTATCTCCTCTCTCATTTACTTCTTAACTAAAATGGAGAATTTTAAT
Organism: Eulacestoma nigropectus; assembly: GCA_013397775.1. Lineage (NCBI taxonomy): Eukaryota > Metazoa > Chordata > Aves > Passeriformes > Eulacestoma > Eulacestoma nigropectus. The sequence continues at coordinate 79 of VZTE01001477.1, forward strand.
GCTACACTGTCCTTTCATGTGTCAGATGAAAAATAACAAAAGGCATAACTACCCGTCATAGTTTAATCCCAGTCAGCAACTAAGCACCACACAGCTGTTCACTCACTCGCTCCCCTCCCCTGTGGGACTGGGGAGAGAATCAGAATTGCAAAAGTGAGAAAGCTGAGATTAAAAGAGTTTAATAACTGGGGAGAAAAATGAAATAAAATAATAATAAAATGTAAAGAAAAATAAAATAGCAGAAGGGAAGAAATAAACCCCAAAAAAGACAAGGAATGCAAATGAAAATAATTGCTCACCATCAAGCAACTGATGCTCAGCCAGTCCCCAAGCAGTGGCCCCCCTGCCAAGATCCCATCTAGTTTATGTGCTGAGCATGATGCCATACAGTATGGAACATCCATTTGGTTAGTTGGGGTCAGCTGTTCTGACTGTGTCACCCCCCAATCTTCCGTGCACATCCAGCATACTCACTTGGTAGGGCAGTGGGATAAGCAGAAAAGGCCTTGGCTCTGTGTAAGCACTGTGCTATCAGTATTGTTTATAGCACAAAACCAAAACACAGCTACTATGAAGCAAATTAATTCTATCCCAGCCTAACTCACAAACAGAAAAAAAAAAAAAAGAATAAACGAATTTGCAAATGACAACTCAAATAATATTTAAACATTGTACTTAAATATTAGCACATATGTTAGACATAAAAATCTTTATCTTCAGTGTAGATCTTGAGTAGTATTTGTGGAAGATTGTAACCTAGTCTTGATATTTTATTATTCTTTCATTTTTATTTTTTTTAAGAACATTTCCTACTGATACTGAAATTTCTTCAGACTTTTCCTAGGGATGCTCTCTAACAGATAGTAACTCTGGTGAAAGAAGCTCCCTGAAGACATCTATCATGAGAATACTAGTGTGAAAAATTATCTTAAATAACTTTGCCTATGATATATTTATATATATATAGTGCTGATTTAAAACTTTTTACAGTCAAATAACTTTATACTTCTATTAGCACATATTTTTGCACATTATCAAAAATATTATATGCAATATACTGTTGAACCTTTCCATTTCTGCCCATTAAACTAATTGGAATAACAGTAACAAATTTTGTGGTTTGTCTAGTAAGGAACTTTTTCTAGAATTATAATTAATTCATTGGAATAAGGTCTTTTTTTAATCCAGGACAGCTGAGATAATGTATTAGAAAGCAATCAAAGTAGAGTCTGATACTAGCATTGCACCTTGAAAATACATTTTAGTTTTTGCATCTTATCTTTTTTGATCTTAAGGAAACTGTGCATTATTATTCTGGTCAGAGAGACAAGATAATAAGCCAAGCCACCTGTCCAGAATATGAACTCCGGACTTTCTTCAGGCTGTGATCTGATCTTTTGTACTCTGTAAATTGTAAATATTTCTTCTGCGCACCTCTGTTTATGAGACTGTAACAAGCCAAGTTTGCAACTACTGCTCATTACAAAATGGCAAAGAGCAAATGATAGAATTCAGGCTTTAACTGTACATGGATTTGTGAGCTGTGTTAAAATCACCTAGTTGGATTTCTTATTTTCATATCACAGTTCTTTCAAAGGACTGTATAGGAAGCTGTGTTCTGGACAGAAAGTTTCTGATATTACTCTTAAGTTTTTGAATGCAGAGGCTTAACAGTTGTAGCATTGAGTTAGTAGAATTTAGTAAACTCTTTGAAAACAATCACTACTTAAATGTCAGTGTAATATTTCTTAGTAGAACTTTGTAAATCAAATTTTCAAAATGAAATAATATATGAATTTGTCAAAATGTTACAATGCCAATATCATATAGTACAGTCCAAATTTTCCCTATTCTCCCAGTATGCACCATTTTGGAAGTATTATAAAAATATTAGAAGAATGTAAGATACTACAAATTCCTTCTGATGTTCATAGAGCACTAAGAGCAATGCCAAAAGTGTTGGTATCTCATATTCTACAGTTTGTCAGCAGTGCTACTGGCATTTGTGAATTTTTGTATGATCTAATTATGTCATTTCAATCTGTATTGATGTATATAAATTCATTTCTGTGAATGTTTGTGCATGTATAAACACATACAGAAGAGAATGCATATGGAAATTATATACTCTACTTCTGTATTACCTCAGATATGGCAGGGATTCATATTCTGTTTCTAATGGAACAAGCCATAAAAGCCTGCATGAATTTCCTAGGAATATCATATTTTAAAGAATTATTAAGTGCTAACATAAAAATAGTGTTTTTTCTTTTGTTTTGGTTTGATTTTTTGTTTGGTTTTTTTTTTTTTTTTTTTTTTTTTTTTTTTTTTTTTTTTTTTTTTTTTTTTTATGTTGTGCTGGATATGCAGAGATGGGGGGAAAAAAGAATTAGGAGTAGCTCCCAGAGGGTGTGAGAAAAAAGACTCTGGAACTCACTAATGAATGTTATTTTTTATCTTTAAATCATTTTTATGCAAATTTTATGTAAATTGTATGAAATGCTTGTCTGTGCATGAAAAGAATGGGTAGAGGAACATAATATCTACAAAAACACTGAAATTAAATCCTTGTTGTTTTCAGTTTGTAACAACACAATTACTGAATTTTGCTCCTCTATACCCTCTTTCATATCAATGAAATTATTTGTAAAATTCACAGGCTTACTATTTTTGGTTACTGAGAAGCTAGCATAATTTCTAACCTAGTTTTCTTTTACTACTTTTACAACAACCATCTTGTACAACCTCATGAAGCTGCAGTAGGGTCAAATTTGACCTGGTTGTTCATAGCGAGGGTTTGCTGCAAACAATACTTGACATGTTTTGAAAACATTTTGAGTGCCCCAGTTGAGCTATATATGATATTTCATACTAAAGTTTGGCAATGTACATGAGCTTTAATGAGGGTAAATTCCACTAGGATGTGTACCCAGATATTTCATTTTTATGCTCGTTATATGTATCAAACCATGGGAAAATTATGCTCTTGACATGTTCAAAATTCTCTTTAAACTCGTGTGTCTGAAAAAAGATTTTAAAAAATTCCTAAACCCATTTTCATCATCCTTAAAAATATGCATACTGTTAATGTAAGTTTCAGTACTGGTAACGTTCTAAAAAGAGAATTAAATTCTTCTGTATGTAATAATAATGAATATCCACCATTAGAAATCATTTGTATTTTCTATACAATTCATGGAAGAAGAGAAAATTGTAATAGCTTTAAAGATCAGACATCAAGTAACAAATTCTCATATTAAAATATATTTTAAAGCAGAACAATGTTTGTGATCTAAGGAATGTATACTCAATTCCAGAAATAACCTATGGAATTTTGTATTCGCTATATTTTTCTGCAGCCTGTAATTTTTCAGTGCCTGAATCTTCCACACTCCTTTCTTCCAGGGATGTTTAAAAAAGACTTTCTAACTTCTACACTCCAATAGTGCAAATAGTTCAGAATACAGGAAAAAAAACACTAAAACAAATACCACATAACTACAAAGACAAATGTAATTATGGCCTGCCATTTCTAATGTACTGTTTACATATGGCTCAATAGCTAAAAGATAAAAGGAAATATCAATAATCTCTCCTAACCAAAAGCACAAGCAAACAGTAAATAGATTTTCTCGTCAAGGAAGTGCCGCTGTTGCAAAATTGATGCTTGACCCCACTGAGTTCATATCCAATTGTGCAGACACACTAGGAACTTTCCACATCTTTGCTTTGTTTCCTCACTTTCAGGTTTGTAGTTTGGTGTTACTGGATTAACTGTATTTCAGGTGTATTGTAGCCTATATATCACAGACTGCATGGTTTCTTTGTCAGTAGCTGCATTTTTGCCATATTCTTTGGGTTTTTTTTCTTGATTTGGTTTGCTTTGTCTTTTGACAGAGTAGAATGGTCTTATTGTGACCACAGTCCTAGGCAGAGAAATAGTGTAAGTACTTCAGAATTTCTCACAGCATACATACCATGGTTTATGCGTGTTCTGTGAAGCAGTGGTCATCTGCCTCGGAGTGCAGCACATTGCCTGTGAATGTCCCACTGTACATACCTGTCACGAGAGAGTAAAACTCTGCTTTAACTGAAAGATCACAGGGCCACCCATACACTGGCAGTCAACAGACATTATGGTCATTACGGTCAACCGACCATGGATCAGCAAAAGCAACTGCCTCCCATTCCTGTAGGCTTGTGAGAGTATACAGAAAATATACTTATGAACTGGAGTGGGAATGGAAGGAGAAGGAAAGTGACCATCAAGACTGTGACAGAGGTTCAGGATTTTTCTGCCTATTTTATGTTCCATAACAAATTGAATAGAACTTACAATGGTGACGGAGTCAAAAAAATATATCTCAGTGAGAGGAGAAAACAGATACTGGCAAGGTCATCAGGATTGCACACAGATCTGTGAAAGGGGATCGCAAGAGGTTGGTTGTTAAGCTTTTGGAAGGGAACCATAAATCATCATTAAGGATCTTGTATCTTCAATAAGCTATTCTTAAGGAAAAGAGATGACTGAAAAACTACTGCAAGTGTAGATAACTGGTAAAAAAGGGTAAGTGGGACAGGAATGCATATCTTAAACATACAGGGGTACAACTCCACATGAAAAGTCAGACTGTGAAAGCAGGTGTAGTACAACTGTGTGTCTTACTGCCTAGGGAATTAGGCCACATACAACAACATCAGTAGTGGAAAAATACTGCTTTTGAGAAAGGAAAGCTGCTTACATTTTTTCCTGAGAAAAGGGAAAACTGACTGCTTGGAGAATAGTAAATAAATGCATAAATTCAAAAATCTTTCTTCTGTTTAATTTTACATTTTTCTCTGACCTCTAAAAATTTTTTTGTTGACTAGAGTAAGTGTTTAGTTACTTCAAATCTGAGGATAAAAAAGCACACAAAACCCCTGTACCTGCTAACAAAGACTATAGATTTGTGCTTCCTTTCAGTCCTGTTCAAGTGACTCAGAGAAAAAGGGTGATCTTAACATCCTGTGCTGTGCAGTAATTGCAGTAGATGAGCAAAGGGAATGAAGCTGAAGGACCTCTCAGCAGACAAGAATAAATAATGCTGGTTATTTATTGTTGGTTAAAATGACATTGATCTCTGCCGATGTAAAAGTAAAGAAAAAGCCATTGTTCAGGTAGCATTCAAAGAAATGCTTTATAAATTGAATAGTGGCAAAATTGCAAAAGTTTCAATAGCTTGACTTTAAAAAAAATTATTCTTCTCTGTGATAGTCCTTTTTATTCTTCAGCTAGAGGAAGGTACTTGCTTCTAATAGCTAAAATTAAGCAATTGATTAATCAATGCCTCATTATTACACATCTAATAACAAAAATTGGAGATCCTTTTTCCTTCATTTTAATTTGTTGCAGTTATTAAACAAGGAAGATCCACACATACCTAAGTAATTTCAAGAAAGACAATGCTTTTTAAATGGTATTATTTCATGAGAGAGGGAAAAATAGCATTCCAACTAAAGATATCATTAGAATATTCATGTGCATCATTCACCTTGCATGTTTTGTGGGTTTTAAGGTTACATTTGTTTAGTTCTGGCCACAGAACTCAGCAGTACAAAATGTTCTAACAAGTTAATTGCTTCAAAATGCACTTAAGTCTGGTTTCCATGGCTCTCTCACTCACAATCCAGAAAATACTAAATGTGACAGTGCTTGGAGCATTGTAAAACAACAACAAAAAAAGATCATTTAAGATAACTGCATTATAGAGGAGAAGGTAGGCAGAAACTCACTGACAGCTAGTTTTTGCAGTCCTAAAAAATTTACCTTGATTTTTTAATTGCTCTCTCATGATGGTTTGGACTTCTTTTTAGGATCATAAAATCAGATAATAATTTAGGTCTGAAAAGACCTCAGGAGCTCTCTAACTCAACGTCCTATTTAAAGCAGGGTCTTTTATGAGATTAGAACAGGCTGCTCAGGGCTTTACCTGGCTAGGTCTTGAAACTTACAAGGCAGAGGACTGAAAAACTTGTCAGGGCAAGATCATACCATGGTAGATCATTAAAATTTCCCTAATCCCAAACCTCCTGCCATGGGCAAGGACACTTCTCACTAGACCAGGTTGCTCAAAGTCCCACTGAACCTTGTCTTGAACATTTCCAGGGATTGGGCACTCACAGCTTCTATGGGCAAGCTCATCCAGTGCCTCAGTACCCTCACAGTGAAGAATTTCTTCCTTATGCCTAATGAGAACTTGCCCTCTTTCAGTTTGGTGCCTTAACACCTTGTCCTCTTGCTGCACTGCTACTAGTGTTTTATGAAAAGTTGTTGCGGTGGTTCGGTCCACCTTCAGGGTGAGTGACAGCTAGTGGGTGGACTTCCCCGCACAGGACTCTGCCTCCGAAGGCAGGCCTGAGGATAAGACAGAAGTTTAACATCTCCACCCACTGGGTGTCACTCATAGCTTCATCTCCTCCCACAGTTCTGGAAGTTTCTCTGCCATTCAGTTGTCTATTAGTTAATAAGTTTATGTTTAATCATAAATTCATTGCCTATGTAATTTAGTTCTGGGAAGTTCTCTACAGCTAAGTTTATGATTGGTTAATTCAAATCTGTTCCTCCCCTAAGTTCTTGTGATTGGTTACCTGTCATCCCTCATCATTCCCCTATTGGTTTGTTCCCTTTTTTCCCTCTCTCTATCCCTTTGACTATAAATCCGAGGGGATCTGCCTCTCGAAAATTATTATTATTCTGGACTTCTCGTGGTTTCCCTTCTTGTCCTGCGTTTCTCCTGTCCACCTGGGCAGGGAAATAAAGTCTTGGAATTAAAATCATCAAGGTGCCCCTCTCTCACTCTTTATCTCCACCTGTTGCCTGGCAACATTTGATCGAGCCTGCTCCTGAGAGCTCGTGGCAAACTGCTCCCTGGGGATACACACGCCCCAGGGAGCCTCCACCAGAACTCGTGCTTCTACCGCTGCTTTGTCTCACCGCCGCAGCACCTGAAGCTTGTAACGCACCGGACCACCAGGCGGCTATCGGTCAGAGCGCGTTACAAAAAGTCCCTCTCCAGCTCTCTTCCAGACTCCCTTTAGTTACTGTGAGGTGCTAGAAGGCCTTCTGTGGGCCTTCTCTTCTCCAGGCTGAACAGCCTGAACTCTCTCAGCCTGTCTCCACAGCGGAGATGCTCCAGACCCCTGATCATCTTCAAGGCTCTTCTCAGGACTAACTCCAGCAGATCTATGTCTTTCTTATGTTCAAGTGCCCCAGACCTGGATGCAGAATTGCAGGTGGGATCTCACCAGAGCAGAGGGGCGGAATCACCTTCCTCAACCTGCTGGTCATGCTTCTTTTGATACAGCCTAAGGTAGGGTTGGCTTTCTGGGATGTGAGTACACATTGCTGGCTCGTGTAGAACTTCTTTTCGACCAACAGCCCCTCATCCTTCTCCTCAGGGGCTGCTCTCAATCTGTTCTCCACCCAGACTGCATTTGTGCTTAGAATTGTCCTAATCCTGGTGCAGGACCTTGCACTTGGCCTTGTTGAAGTTCGTGAGGCTATCATGGGCCCAACTCTAAAGCTTGTCCAGGTCCCTCTGGATGGCATCCTGTCCCTGCAGTGTGTGACTGCACCATACAGCTTGGTGTTACCAGTGAGCTTGCTGAAGGTACCCTCAGTCCCACTGTCTGTGTTGCTGACTAAGATGTCAAATAGCTTTTAAGAAATGTCTTAGGACACTGCTATAAAATTTTTCTTGGGCCTTGTGGTGCTGAAAGCTGCTCCTGTTTTAACTCTTTAGCAATATTTAACTTAGTGTGATGCAAACAGCCAGAAAACTGCTAAAGATTCTCTTTTTACATTTTTTTCACGGACAGATAAACATGCAGTAGGTCTTACAGTAATACTACAAATTATTTGCTCCATGTATTTCGCTGAGATAAAATGTTTGGCAGGTTAAAATATCATCTATTCAGCCCAGAAAGCATGGCTAGAATTAAGTAAGCCTAGCAAGAAGACATTGGGAAACAGAAGTTTCTTCAGAAGCAAGTTGTCCAGTATTTCTTTGTAGCTGAATGAACTTTTATTACATTTTCGTGTCCTTTTTGAGTACAGTCTATGAATCAAAGGTCTGATAGGTAGACATAAGAATGTCTTCATATTAAAAGGAACCATACTTTGAAACGATGAAATTGTGTAGATATGAAGATTCATGTTTAGGTGGGACGTTAGGGACATGGTTTAGTGGTGGACTTAGATTATTATTAAGACTTAATGATCTAAAAAGATCTTTTCCAACCAAAATTATTCTATGTAGTCATGAGTTCTTTGAAAAATCAAGTTGCAATCATTTCATACTGGACATCTAGAGATAACATTTTTGTTCGAAGTTAAAATTTTAATTGTTCAAATTCATATAAAGGAAAATTTTTCTGAGGCCTTCTAGAGGCTTTGTCTTCCTACACCCTTGAGAGGAAGTCTTCCTACACTCTTCTTTCTTCATACTAGTGTTATGGAAGCATATATGTTCACATGCATGAGTGTTATACTGATATTTGAGTATAACCTGGGGTTTATACTTCTGTATTTCAAGCATGAATTGAATAAGATGCGTGAAAGAGTGGATACAAAAAGAAGCATGGAAACAAACTTTATTTAAAAGGAGCAGCAAGAGCACTACTGGTCCATAAGAGAGATGCACAAAGAGCTAAGGGTGACAGGCAGGGCAGTGACCTGGGCACAGTTCTGCATGATCTTAGCAGTACCAGGTTGGTGGCAGTGACGAATTCTACCTACAGTCACAGAGAAGGCAAGGAAATGAGCCATGTCTTGGGGCCATCCGTCAGACAGGTCCAGAGATCGAAAACAATGTGACCTATAGTACTGGTCCAAGATTCGTTTTGGAAGATCAGCTAGGACAGCAGAAAGGAGGACTGGGCACAGTCCAGATTACTCTACTCTATTAGGGTTTCCTATCCTTTCATTAAAGAAAAATAAAAACCCAAGGGAGATGGTCAGGGCCAGTAAGGTTTGGAAGAGCCCTCAAGTCTGTGACAACTGGTTGTCTTGTGAGTGCATATTATATTGTCTGATTTCTGACTCAAAAATTACTGTCGTATCTAGCCAGGTGAGAAAGTGGTCTTATTGAAATATATCCATATTACTAAAGAGTTTTTCAAAATTTATGGAAACACTGGAATTGAAGATGAATAGTGATGCTAATTATGATATTTGCTAACTTCAGAATACCAAATCCGTAAATATTTATTTCTTGGTATTGGTTTCTTAAGATGATATTTAAATGAAGTCAGGTTTCTTTTTCTTCTTTTCCTCATTTCTTTTTTACCTCCTCATTTCGCTGCAGCCCTCTCTCCCCTCCCCCCCTTGAGTTCTGTAGGCAATTAAGTTTTGAAACTGAAAAAGACAGGAAAGGAAATTACAGGCTCTAGGAAACAGCTGTGATCTTCACATCATCTGAAAATACAAGATGAGAAATGTGTCCAAGAAGGAGGTATTTGATTTTGTAAAATCTCTGATTCTTGTTTTTAAAGAAACAACTAAAACTACTAAGCACTTCACACCTTTATTCTGTTTTATGTGTCCTTTTATACGGGGCTGATGAGTGTCAGATGAGAGGAAAAGAACTTCTTTAATCTTCAGTATAGGAAAGAAGTTGCAGAGAGGGAGGGTGGTGGATTGACCTTCACTGGTCTCCAGGTGCCTACCAACTCACTCAACAGGATGGAGGAGAAAAATGTGATGAAAGGTTTGTGGGTTAAGACCAGGATAGGGAGAGCACTTAGCAATTACCATCATAGGCAAAACAAAATTGACTTGGGGAAATCAATTTATTAACAGTGAAACAGAACAAGATATGGAGAAATAAGAACAAATTTTAAAAACTGCACCTCACCCCTGCCTTCTTCATAGGCTCAACTTTCCTCTACCTCCTCCCTCCAAGCAGCAGAGGGGACAGGTTGTGGCCATTGCAGTCAGTTCATCCCATGTTTTTGCCATTCCTTTCTTCTCATGTTCTTCCCCTGTTCCAATATGAAGTCTTTCCCATGTGAGACAGTCCTTCATGGCTTTTTCCAACATGAGTCCTTCCCATGGGCTTCAGTTCTTTGGGAACTGCTCCAGTGAGTGTTCTTTCCATGGTGTACAGTCCTTTAGGAACCAACTGCTCCAGTGTGGTCACTCACAGGAAAAATGTTCCTGTCAGGAGACCTGCTCTACCATGGACTCCTCTCCACGGCGCCACAGGTCCTGTCAGAAACCTGTTCCCATGCAAGCTTTCTATGGAGCAGGATACAACCTGCTTCAGCGTGGAGTCCTTCATGGTCAGCAGCCAGGCAACCTGTGTTACCAAGAGCTGCAGGGAAGTCTCTGCCCTGGTACCTGGAGCAGTCCGTCCTCTTCCTCCTGGACTGACTTTGATATCTTCAGGGTTTTATTCTCTCACATATTCACTCTCTGTCTCTCAGCTGCTGCATAGGTATTTAACACGTTTTTAAATATGTTATCACAGAGACACTACCAGTGTCTCTGACTGGCTCAGCTCTGGCCAGCATCAGGTCCATTTTGTAGACAGGTTGAACTGTCTGTCCAACATGGAGACAAGTTTTGGCATCTTCTCATAGAAGGCACCTCTGCAGTTTCTCACTAGGAAAAGCTTGCTATATAAAGAAAATAGAGATAATGTCGCAATAAAAATATTAGAGCTGGATGACTAGTACTATTTCTGGAGAGCCTTTCATAACTCTAAATGCAATTAACAAATATTTCACTTTCTTAAAACTCCTGCTAACATTTATGGTTCCCTATATTCCTTATTCTCCTGAAGTATCTAGTTTGGTAGTGGAACTAGTTTATAAACCTCGTTTTCCTGTTCTTTCTTTAGTTTTTCCTGTTTCAGCCTTTTGTCATATAGAGCATCCCACGTGGCGAAACAAATTCTGTTAGACAAAGAGCAATACCACTGATCATCATCTACACAGAGCCTAAATTGATTAAAAAAAGAATGGAACTGTACCCTAGAAAGCATTTATACTTGCTTGAATTAGGGATGGAAGAGACTTATCTGGGTGTGCATGAACTGAATCACCTCAGCATCATCTGTAATAAAAGATTTTGACTGATTATGCATATGGATGAAATAAACAGGTGATGCTTTCTAGAAGAGAAGATCAAGATGCCAAGGGAACAACAGAAAAAGAGCAAGAGGCCAATTGTACCATACGGGAACATTTTGAGAGTAGTAAAAATTCAAATCTTAATGTTTGTGCACATGGTATTTGCAGAAATACCTCAGGAGTAACACATCAGTCTTCACTGTTGGCTAACCTACGGTCAGTACCCAGAATGGCAACACTAAAACAAAATCAGATTTTTCCAAGCTTTGCTTAGCCCTACTCTTAAACATCAAGCAGTGCCTTCTGTTGCAAGACAGATCCCGTTATTGTCTCAGCTCAGAACAGGCACAGAAGGAAGATACATCTTGTAGGGTAAGTGCATTGAGATTGCCATTCTCTAGAAATGTGCTCTAGTTCAGCTGGCTTCAAAGCAGTGGATTTCTTGATATGGACATTCCATACCCGACACAGAGGTATGCTTACAGCTACATTAAAATGAAAGGTTGCATATACCTTCTCAAACTCATCAGCATGAAGACTGCTTTTCCTCATTCTTGTTCTGGAGGATTTCTGTGGCTGTGGCTATAATTTTGCAGACATATTTCAAGACTGATAAATTTAATTATATTTTTACCATTTTAAAATGCTTTTGACACTAAACAACATTCCTATAGAGTATAAAAATATGTGAATGAATCTTCCTCTTCTCGCTGTGATTTATGATATATCGTTTATCACCAGATGTTATTATTTGCCATGTGACTGGCATGCCAAATAGAACTAGTTTGGAAAAAATCAATTTTTTTCTGAAAGATATTAATTTTGAAGGAAGCATAAAGAATATCAGCCTGGAGAGTTAAATTATTGAAAAGCCTATAAGCAACTGGCAATGGAACCTTTTATTGCTAAATACCAAGAAGGTCTCATAGGCAGCATGTGATAAACATAAATCCTTCAGGATATACAAAGCAAACCTGAGAAACAGATTGACAAGAGTGAAGTGGATAAAGAGTAAGTAATAAAACTGATAAAGAGTGAATCAAGCTAAAAGAATTTGATACCATTCTCCTAACTACCTTCCAATAATAAATAAGTATCAAAAAATGGAAGTAGAAATTAGGATTTTTTAACATAATATTTTAAGAAAAACGCAGTAATCCTCTTCTAAAAGACCTGAAATAAAATTAGTATATTGAAAAGCAATTATCTGTATATATGTGATGAAAGATTTTAAAAATTCGAGACAATTTATGGGTTTAAACACTTAACAGAATTTGAGGATTACTTTGAAGAAAGTAATGGAGACATGACATAAAAAATGCAAGTTACATAAAATTATTTCAGTAATAAATAGGCTTTCTCAGAAATTAATGAGATTTTTAATTGAATTCCAAAAAATCAAGATAAAATTCCCAGTGGAAAATTTAATAAGATCATTGCTTTCACTACAAAATTATAAAGCATCTGACATTCAGGTATTTGAAGACCTGAAACTCCTTAGCACCTGTTTGACTCTTTTTCACGGATTCTGTGACACAAGGACGCATGATTGCAAAGTTAATGTGACAGGAGTAGGTGGCAGTGCACCCACCACTGAGCCATACTTTCTTTAGAGCAACAATGCTCACCAACAAAAAGTGTCCTTATATCCTGGTTCATCTAAAACCTCAAGGCTTATTACAGCTCATCAGCAGATTAAGTGGACACTTTCTTAAAGCATCAGTTCTATGGACAACTGGATTCATAAACATTTAAGAGCACATGACAGTTGAAAACTTCTGTGCATATTTCAGCTTGTTTTCCCTTGTTCAAACAAACCTTCTTGACTCCATATCAATTTCTTGCTATGTTGATGGTTCCAAACTGGAAGTCTGGTATTTCTTTTCTCTCTCTCCCAACTTGGAGCCTTTGCCATTTGTCTAAAATGTTTTCTGTTCCTGATATAATTTCTATAATTTCTTTTTTTTTCCTTCTCTCTTCTCCATCAATTGTCAGTGAGACATCCTTATTTTACAAAAAAAACAGCCAGACAAAAAAACAACAACAAAAAACCCCAAAACAACCCCAAAAAACCTCCACCGCCAAAAAAAAAAAACCACCACCAAAAAAAAAAGAAAACCAAAAAACCAAAACGAATAAAAAATCCCTATCTGCTTTATCAGAAAAGTGCAAGCATTGTTCCTATCCATTAAAGGATAGATCTTCTAGTTACAGAATCACAAAATCATTTAGATTGGAAAAGACCTCAAGATCATTGGTTCTGACCTTCAACCAATCACCACCACTAAGTGCCGCCACATTTAGTCATTTCTTGAACACCTCCAGGGATGGTGACTCCACCACCTCCCTGGGCAGTCAGTTCCCATTCTTGGCAACACTTTCAGTGAAGGAATTCTTCCTAATATCCAAGCTGAACCTCCCTTTGTAGAGCTTGAGGCCATTTACTCTTGTGCCATCACTTGTTGCCTGGGAGAAGAGCCTTACCTCCACCTGGTTCCAATCTCCTTTCAGGGAGCTGCAGAGTGATAAGTGCTCCCCTGAGCCTCTTTTTCTCCAGGCTAAACATCTCCACCTCCCTCAGCTGCTCCTCATAGGACCTGTGGTCCAGACCCTTCCCCAGCTCTGTTGCCCTTCCCTGGACTCGCTCCAGCCCCTCAATATCTTTCTTATCATGAGGGGCCCAAAACTGGACCCAGCACTCGAGGTGCAGCCTCAGCAGTGCTGAGGACAGGGAGACAATCACTGCCTGGGTCCTGCAGGCCAGGCCAGGATGCCATTGGCCTTCTTGGCCACCTGGGCACACACTGGCTTCTGTTCAGCTGTGGTTGACGAGCACCTTCAGGTCCTTTGCCACTGGGCCACTTTCCAGCCACTCTTCCTCAAACCTGTAATACTGCAGGGGTTGTTGTGACTAACGTGCATTGTGGGGTTTTGTTAAATTAAACAAGGGCTCTCAAATTTGGGTAAGTACTAGCTATACAAGGATTTTCTCAGTGTGTCACATTCAAAATGCGATGTATAGTCTAAAGTATAAAAAGATAATTCCCAGTCTGAAATACAAATTAAGCATCTGAAATGATTCCCAAAATCATGCCAATGGAGGCTTCCTTTTTGTTTTTAATTTCCTTTTTTTTTTCCCTCTAAAACCAATTAAATTTTAGTATGAAAACCTCTGTAGATCTTTACTTGGCTCATAAATTTCTGTTTCATCAGTTGGCTAAGGGTGAAAATATCATATCCCTCCTACTCATCGAAGGTTTACAGGTGAAACATATTAAAGAACATTTGTATTTTCAAAATGTCATTAAGGATTGCAGAAATTAAATCCTTTCTGAGTAAGGGCTATCTCAGAACATTTAGTGTTATCTTGTCCCATGTTGAATAAAATTATTATGCTTTTTCTGTCCTCAGAAGTAAAATAGAGAAATATTTCTTCTCTCAGGCTCACCTAATCATGCAACTTTTGTTTATTTTATCTCAGCCAAGTCTCCGTTCTTTACTGCAGCTACCGAATTAAATGTGCTGCTGTGAAATAACTGTTCCCTCTTTTAAGTTGTGTTTTATTATTTTAATGTTTGATTTTTCAGACCCTAAAAAAATGTTCTTGCTTTTGAGGCCAAAAATGAGCATGTCCATATTTTAATGATTTAATTTAAATGTAAATGAAAATTTTGAGTATAGATATTTTTACTGCCTAGGCCTGATCAGGTCCACATGTAAGAAAAAGTGAAAGGGAGTGTGTTTATCTTTAAAAGAAGAAATCTGCAAAACTAAAAAATAAAGTTCCTAACCATTTGTATATTTCTTTAAAATTATTTAAGAAAATGAGTGAAAATCGGTTCATAAAATAGGTCATAAGGACAAACCCATTACTGGTTACTATTTCTGTCAACTTTTAATTTCCAGCTCACACCTTTTCAAATCTTTTTGCAGTGTTTCTTTAATTCTACAAATATAAGTATTTTATATTTGTGGTGAACCATTCAAAACACATGGAGAACTGCTGGAGGGTATGGGCTAAGGCTTACTTTTGTTATTGTGAATTGGTACATTGTACCTCAAACTGGGCTGGTTTTTTGTGCTTCTAATCATTCAGACATTATGCTTCTGTCAGAATGTGCAATGTTTTGTCCAAAGAAGCCTTTGAATTTGTGATAAGCAAATGGAATGGAAAAAAAAAATTCTTTTAATCATAACCACCTAAATTCTTTGGCCATTCTAATCAAAACCATTAGCTAGATAATGTGAAAACAGACAGAAATGCAAAATTCACACTTCACAACCATTTAAATGTATGCTGATAAAAAATAAATATATATTTATGTAACCTGTTAAAGCACAAACAAAGCATCTGAGGGAATATCATCCTAGATAACAATTGTCAATATAGCTAGAAGGCTATTTTTTTAAACTTTGCATATCTGATATTACCAGACAACTAAATATTGATTAGAATGCTTTCTTTTTAAAATCCTTTTCATATCTGAAATAGTTTTTCCTGGAGATTTCTCTTTCCTTAGAATCTGCTTGGAAAATCAGTATTGCGATACTGGTTAGAGTGACATTACAATCTGGAAAGTGACTGTCACCTTCTTAATCAATAAATCTGCTCTTCAACTCTTATCTGCTTAGTGACAAGAATGAATTTTTAAAACTTTTTTAGCCATGCTGTGCTAACAGACTTTATGTGTGATGGATTGGATTTTTGTCTCCTGGTGTCCATCAGCTGAACTATTTCCTAAGTTTTGCCTCCAAAAACAAGCTCCAGTTGACTCTTATCTGTGCAAGCCCAGCTACTTAAATTACTAGGTTTGTAGATGGATTCT
Source organism: Eulacestoma nigropectus (assembly GCA_013397775.1). Classification (NCBI taxonomy): domain Eukaryota; kingdom Metazoa; phylum Chordata; class Aves; order Passeriformes; genus Eulacestoma; species Eulacestoma nigropectus. Next base: position 16,017 of record VZTE01001477.1, read on the forward strand.
GACAGGATTCTTAAAAATGTACTTTTCACAGAGTAGCCCAGTTTTTCTAATGGAAAATCTTTTGTTGAGTGTAGACTACCAAAAGACGTATTATGTATCCATACAAAGTTCACTTTGCACTTAGCTTATTATCCTTGTAGCATCATGAGCTTTCCTGTCTTCCAGAAAAAAAGCATGCTAACATCCAATGGAAAAAAAATGTAATTGTCATTTCTAACTTAATTTTAAGGTTCAGCAGAGGGTAAATGTCTGCTTAAATAGTTTATAAGTCTGAATGGTTACTCCACCACTAGTAATATTATTTTTTTTTTGGTAGTAGTAGTAGTAGTAGTAGTAGTAGTATTGAATTTTTTGCGTTTTTTTAGCAAAAAGACCCAATCCACTTCAGGTGAGAATTAATGCAGGGAAATTCTAAAATCTCTGACATAAAATCATAGAATCATAGAATAGCTTGTGTTGCAACAGGCACCTTTAAAGGTCACCCAGTCCATCAACCCTGCAGCGAGCAGGGACTCCTTCAGTTAGATCAGGCTGCTCAGAGCCCTGTCCAACCTGACCTTAAATGTTTCCAGAGATGGAAAATCTACCACCTTTCTGGATAACATCCTCATTGTAAAAAATTTATTCTTTATATCTAGTCTAAATCTATCTTCTTCTGGTTTCAAACAATACTCCTTGTCCTATTGCAACAGGGCCAGTTAAAACGTCTGTCTCCATCTTTCTTATAGGTCCCCTCTAAGTACTGAAAGACCAGAATAAAGTCTCCCCAGAGCCTTCTCTTTTCCAGGCTGGACAACCCCAACTTTCTCAGCCTCTTTTCAAAGGAGAGGTGCTCCAGCCCTCTAACAATTTTTGTGGCCCTCCTCTGGACTCACCCCAACAGGTCCATGTCCTTCCCGTGCTGGGGACCCCAGAGTTCGATGCAGCAGAGCAGAGGGACAGAATTACCTTCCCTACTTGCTGTCCATGCTGCTTTCAATGCAGCCCAGGACACATTTGCTTTCTGGGCTGCAAGGGGACATGGCAGGGGCATGTCCAGCAGCTCATCCACCAGCATACCCAGATCCTTCTTGGAAGGGCTGGTCTCATTCCCTTCATCCCCCAGCCTGGCTTGATACCAGGGATTGCCTTGACCCTGCACTGCGCTTTGTTGAACCACATGAAATTCCCACGGTCTCACTTCTTGAGCTTGTCCAGGTCCTTCTGAGTGGCATCCTGTCCCTCAGGAATGTCAACCCCACAACTCAGCTTCGTGTCACCTACAAGCTTGCTGAAGGTGCCATTCATCCCCCGATGTCACGGATGAAGACATTGAATGGTACTGCTTCCCCTAAAGGACACCATTTGTCACTGATCTCCATGAGGACATTAGGCCACAGACCACTATCCCTTGATGTGATCATCCAACCAATTCCTAATACTCCAAACAGTCCATCTACCACATTTATATCTATCCAATTTGGAGAGAAGGAGGGGGAACATGTCAAGAACTTTACAGAAGTCCCGATAAATCACATCTGTAGCCCTTCCTTTGTCCACTGATGCAGTAACCCCATCATAGAAGGCCACTTGGCTTGGACAGGCAAAATTTGCTCTTGGTGAAGCTGTGCTGAGTATCCCAAATCATCTCCCTGCTTCCATGTGCCTTAGAGTAGCTTTCAGGAAAATCTGTTCCATGGGAAACAACAGCTTAAAAATATCCGGACTGTTGTGATAAAACTGAACTCAAGCAATTTTTGTTTGATTGGTTTTTCATATAAAACTCTTTTTTCATATAAACTCAGATGCTAGAGGATCAAGAGTTATGTATCAATTTTCGTCCACTGGTCTTTGTGAATTACTCCTAATCATATTTATTTTGAACTCAGTATAAGACTGCTATTCATTTCAGGATTTTAATGTTGTCTTTCTTTCTTTCTTTCTTTCTTTCTTTCTTTCTTTCTTTCTTTCTTTCTTTCTTTCTTTCTTTCTTTCTTTCTTTCTTTCTTTCTTTCTTTCTCTCTCTTTCTTTCTTTCTTTCTCTCTCTCTCTCTCTTTCTTCCTTTTTCTTTCCCTTCCTT
>VZTE01001477.1:18146-51003 GCA_013397775.1 Eulacestoma nigropectus
TTCTTTCCCTTCCTTCCTTCCTTCCTTCCTTCCTTCCTTCCTTCCTTTTTTCTTTTTGTGTGTGTTTGCATGATTGTTTTGTTTTAAAAAAAACTAATTTAAAGGTATAACTTTAATTTCTTCTTTTTTATTTGTCTCCTACATGTAGTTTTTTACATGGTGCTTTTCTTTTTTGTTCTCCTGCCACAAGTGGCAAAAAAAAATTGTTTGAAGTACCATTTTGCTGCTCTAACCATTATTCTTACAATGAAACATCAGCTGTGTCCAAATATGTGCAAAATTCACTAGTTGCCTACTTTTACTAGTAGCTTTTGTGGTGAGTAGGAAAGCTGCACACTCTGAAAGGGGCCTAGGATTCAGGTCTGGACTTCAGACAGGCTGAGAAGCTGTGGAGACATGAACTTCTGAATCTAGACAGAGTGCACGTGTGTGTTCTGTAGTGAACCTCAGTCCTGACTTCTTGGAGAGGAGGAAGACGAATTGGCTATCTGTACAAATATTTTTTCTGACTTTGGGCAGTGTGTGAGTGTTTGTCTGTCTGTTTCTCTGTCTGCCTGGAATACACACTTAGCCTTGCTACTGGCTAAAAGTACAAACAAGAACATGAGCCAGGAAAACAGGCATGCCCAGATGGGCTCCAGCACAGAAGCAAAAAGAATTGCCAGGTCCAGGTGTCTGGGGAATTTGGCAGCTACCCATAACGTTCTTTGTGGTGTAAGGTTCTTTCTGCCACAATGATATGAATTTGGGAGGAGAGTTTAAATTAAGCTGTCTGATAGAGTGAGAAGTATGGAGAAAGCAAGAACATGTGTGTGACTCACACTCAGAAGCTGTTACATGTAAGTTTGTGGCTAAAAAAAGTAACTTTCAAAATAAAGAGTTTTTAAAAGTCTATTTTTATTTTTGATTGCTTTGCAAGGTTTTAAAAAAGATCCGTTACTGCGTGGGTACAGAACTGTTTTATAGTTCTTATTGCAAGTTGTCAACAGTATAAGAGGTCTACTTTAAGACCACCAATTTCAGTGTTGAGAGAGACTTACAGTAGCCTTTTTTATCCAGCATAAAACAGTAGTTTCTAAATGAAAGGGTCTAAATTCTCTGTTCCAAAATCAGTGCCTTGTTTTTGGTGATCCAAAAAACTTTAGTTTCCTCTCTAATTCAAGTATTACTTTACAAAGTATTTTAAATTTCCTTTCAAAATCTTCTCCAAATGTTTATATGGGAAGAGAGGAAAAGGAAAGCAAAACAGGCATAAAGATATTCATAATATCAGGGAAGTGCTCTAAAAATAAGTTGGCAATTGTGCTTCATTTTCAGCTTGCAGCTTGTGTGTGTGCATTGTCTTCACATGGACCTTGGAGATACTGAACAGGATGTTAAAGCCGAGTTCAGTGTTTGGCAGGGAACTAGAGAGAAAAATAAAACAACACTAGTTTTAAGGGAACATAAATCAGAATTTAAAAAAAAAGATACTATGGAGTCTTTCAGACTAATGAGATGGCTGAACCTGCTGGTTCTCAGCTATCAGGTCATTGGAGAGCAAGAATGGGACAAGGGACTGCCTATTCAGATGAATGAGAAAACATTCACATTGAAAACACCTTCAACCTGAGAATTATAAAATGACAGGCTTGCCATGTCTTAGGTTACAATGTAAGATGTAACCAAAAGTATGTATTCTATCACCATCTGTTAAAACCAGGTGGGGCAGTGTTCTTTATTTCTTCCATAACATACCCCTGGTAACTCCCTACAGGAGGTGTCTTCTGTTAATGAGCCAGCTGTTAAAACCAGGTGAGGCAGTGTTCTTTATCTGATAACTCCCTCCAGAGAGATATTTTTCTGTTAATGGGCTATCAAGCCTCACTGCATGACTCATAAAATTACATCATCTCATTGTGAGATGCTCCACCCAGGGGGAGGAACCAAGAATTCCTACCTGGATATAATCTGAGGTTTAGGAACACCACAGGGAGTCCTTACCTACTGGATTCCCAGAGGACAAGAGCTACATAACCACCACTGGACCTTCAGAGGAAGACCAGACCCTTCTGCAGCATCACTGCTTCAACAGAACCACATCTATCACCTCAAGAGGACTTCAGCCACCATTTAATCGGACTGCTACTACCACCCTGCCCAACAGGGCGTCAGGTTGTATCCTCTGTCAGTGTTTTTGTACTATTGCATTTATTTTTAGTTTTCCTATTAAATTGTAGTTCTGCTTCCGAGTCTCTCACTGGTTTGCTTTCAAGCTAGTATACCATAGATGAAAAACCATCATTCAAGAATTATATTGAACCTGGATTGCCTTGAGGGGAACAGATTCTAATGCAGACAGCAGAGTCTTCAGGACAAAACTCTTCGTCTGATAAAAGTTTATTAATTTGATTTTTTTCTTTGTTTGTTTAATTAACAGTACTTAGTAGAGTAAATTTATGTTTTCCTTTCACTGTAATAATGTTAGCTTCAATATCTGGTACAAAACACTGAGACAAGTCTGGGGATTGTTACAAATTTACCTGTGAGCTATAGCTAACAGCAAGACCTTTGCAGTCATAGTAATAATGTAGACAACAGAGTTTCTTGGTATGATATCATACAGAAAACCAGCTATCTAAGACACACTTTCTTAGTGCATATATAAAGGCACACCTTTATATATGTCTAGGAGGACATTTGCCTTCTTTGAAATACACATAATATATTCTGTGTTGTTCTTAGATTGGCTGAAATAGAAGTAAGGTCATAATAATTGCATATAAATAAGAAAATCTGACTTATGCTATCTTTTTTTCAAAAAAATATGTGTGTGCAGAAGCACCAGATAAATTTTGGTTCAATACCTGGTAAAAATGTAAATGGATGAAAGAGGTGCTAAGTTTATAAATGCATATAACACCTCTATTCAAGATTTTGACTTATATCCTTTAATCTCTCCATTAAAAAGCAAACTAACAATCAGTACCATATTTTTAGGATTTCTGCACACCTATAGTCATCTCCCAATTTCCCATGACAGTGCCTTTTCAATGCACTAACTTAGAGACTTTTGTTTTCGCAAAAGAAAAAGTTTGATTACAGGAAATATCAATGCTTCTCAGAAGCTGGAACAGTAAAATCAACCTATTATTTCCTGCTCTGCTGAGAATGCCTTTGAACCCAGCACAGAATAACACAATCATGACTAATTTTCAGTAGATTTTTCAGCTGTTATAGTTTGTATTCTACTTAATCTAACACTTCTGGGTTTTGACATCAGTCGTTGGCCCTGAATGGCAGCAGTTGATTTTATAGTAAGCAGAATTCCTTCTTCCAAAATGGAAAGAGTTCAGAATTTAAAGGACTGAGGAGACATGGATGCATTTTTTATTTTCTCCTGGCTAATACACCCTGTAAAGACAACCAGTTATCACAAACAGTTATCAAGTTATGGGTTATCTACAGAATGAAGAGCACTATGTCATTCCTTCTTGTCAGGATCCGTGAAAAGTAGGCTGCAACACTAACAGCAACCATGTTTACTACACCAGACTCAAGTAATCTATCTAGTTTGTTTCCCCACTCTCAAGACTACATCAGTTACTGTCCAGAGCACATGTCCCTCTCCTTGGAAGAGGAAGGGAGTAGATGTATTAAATATCTCATTTTTTAGAGCTAAATATAGGTATGATGAATCCTCATTCAAAACTTTTGACAAAATCCATATGGAAAAATTGTTTTAGAAACCAAAATGGAGTCTTAAATGTCCTATCCTACAACCCTTTGCTGAAGCTAAGACCTATAATTATTTCCACACCCCTTCTGTAAATTTTAACAATTATTTCAGATACACTGTTGTGATGCATTATTTTATATTCTTTTTAACCTTAGGAAAGTAAAGAAAATGGATACACAATTTTGTGACTAATACCCAAACCTGAATATAAACAATGGGATTTTGCCTTAATATAGTTTATTTTAATTTAGACAGACGTACAGTAGTGTTGAAAAACTATAAACACTGCTGTAGCATGTCATTAACTTCGTCAGAACAATTGTTCCATCAGAGAGAATAAGAAAATCTATTTCTTTCATGGAGGGAACCCATCTTGAATCTGAAAATGCTAACTCAGCCAGCTACCTTGCAGTTTTACAGTTGAAATTAGAAAATAAATCAATATATCATCCTTCAACCATCAAGTGTATTGTAGATATTTATAATGAGCATCTAGTCAAAAGAATAATATTATTCTGCTTCATTTCTATTAATGACATTTACTTTGGCAATAAAATAAGAATTGCAAAGCTTTTGTCAAACACAGAAATAAAGGATTGTGGTCTACATTGAAAACATATCAGACAAAGACCAGGAAAGGTACCTTTGACCTTACAAATTAACATACCTGTAACCCCTAATGTCCAAAAAGAGTCTTGAAATCTGTCTTTATCAGACTAGATGCCAAGACGAAAAATCAGTCCACCCAAGAGATGAACAATGCTTTTTGCAAGTGATGCTGTGCCACTTCGAGCCATGGCATGTCATAAAGGTCTCACAACTTAGAGAAAATAGGTCAGTTCAGAAGCACAGGGGGGTGAACCCAGAATAAAACAGTTTCCTTTAATAAATAAATAAATAAATAAATTCATCTAATCATAGAGTTACACCAATGCATTTTTCACAACTTTGACATTTGTTTTCTTTGGAGTTGGGGTTTTGTTTTTAGTTTATTTTGGTTTGGATTTGGTTTTGAAGTTTTTTGGTATAATATCTGAGATAAGGAGATGGCAGGTAATTTAAAGGTGGATAACTTAGCTGGGACTAATCTATGAAATCCACTATATAATTTATGTACGCACAGCGCATGCAAATATAATGGGGGGGAAAGAGAGGGTTGGATACTTTTTTGAGAGGTGAGAGCTGATCTAGCTGCATCCATAGTGTACTTTCATATGTGTATGTTGTGGTTTAACCTGGCAGGCAGCTAAAAACCACAGAGCTGTTCATTCACTCCCTCATGGTGGGATAGGGGAGGAAAATGGATAAGGGGCAAAACAGGTGGTTAAGATAAATACAATTGAATAGGACAGAAAAGGAAGAATAAATAATAATGATAAAAGACTATGCAAAGCAAGAGATGCACAATGCATTTGCCCACCACAGGCTGCCAAATGCTCAGTCCAGCCCGAGCAGTGGCTGCCACATTCTGGCCAACTGCTCAGAGGTGTTTTTGGTCAGCCTGACAGCACATAGCAAGGAATATCTCTTTGGCCAGTCTGGGTCAGCCATCCCAACTGTGTCTCCTCCCAGCTGCTTCTGAACCCTTGACAGGATAGCTGGCAGCATGAGAAGCTGAAACGCCTTGACAGTGTAAGTTAAACATCAGTATATTATCAATATATTCACATCCTAAAGCCAAAGCACAGCACTATACCAGCCACTAGGACGAAATTTAACCCTATCCCAGTTAAAAGCAGGACAGTATACTTCCAAATTTCTGTTCATAGAAAAGAATGAAGTGTCCTTCAAAGTCGCTCTCAAGCACAGATTCTTCAGATCCCTGGGGACCTGGACAGAAAGGAAGGAGGGATTGTGTAAACAGTTAGACAGAATATCTCTGAACAAAGAAGAAACTGTTGTGGGTTTTGGTTTAGGTGGGATTTTTTTCTCACTGAGTGCTTATTTATTCTGATTGTCATTAAAAGCACTACTATTGTACAAGAGGAAGATCCCACCATACCTATTTTGCTAAAGATATACAGAATTTCTTCTGCAAATGGTGTAACTAGAAATATAGCAAAGAAGCTGTGTTGCTTGGATCCTGATTACACCTTTGTTCTGATGGAGGATTGCTCCTACACCATTTTGTCATTGAGACAAATACAGTCAAGTCGGCATCCGCAGCAGTGTATTTCTTTGCTAAAGTACCCAAATCCTTAGAAATCTCAGTTATGGATGAAGAGACTGTTGTGTTGTCCTCTGAAATTGCCTAGATCTCTCAGTATAAAAAGAAAAAATATGCACAATGCTCAAGAGGGTTTCATATCTCCTCAGTTTTCAGTGTCATGTCTTCATCTGTCAGTCATTCTCCTTGGGCATGTGGCTTAAACACAAACTTGAGTGGTAAAGTGTTTGTTTTATGCATCATAGGCAGTTGAGTGGCTGTGCTTCGAAGAAATCGCCACCACTGGTGAAAAACAAACTGAAATCCATGAGATGTATTGAAAATATACAGCAAACAATAGAAGAAAAAAATATTGGTAATAAAAAAACACATAAAAACTAAAAAAACACCCCAAAAACCCAAGCAAAAAACCAACAAAACCCAAATACAAACCCTCCTCAAAAAAAGAAAAAAAAACCCCAAACACCACAAAATTTTCAAGATGCAAACCAATTGGTGTAAATAAATTAAAAAAAAAAATCATAAATAACTCACCATGAAAGTAAGATGGTCTCCCATGTCGTGGCTGTGAAGACCTCAGAGGCATTGGAATGTCCTGGCTGCAGGCAGGCAACAGATGCTGAGGTAGAAAACAACTAATAATCCTACTGATACACTACTGAACTATTCTCCACTTCTGGACCTTTTAAAGCCATGCATTCATGCCTGTAACAAGAGATAGATATAGCTAAACAAACACATGTAGTTTGAGTTATAGTCCTCCACATCATAAGTGAAGCTGATATATTTGTATTAAAACCTCTTTGTCATTATCCCATAACATTTTTTCTTTTTGTCTCCAAGAGCATATTCTTTCTGATTTCTAAATATGAACTTCAGAAGACTTGCAGATGATTATTTTCCACAACAGAAATATTTTCTCAAGTGACACCAGTAAGTAATCTCACAGAAAAACAATAAACCATTTGGCTCAGACTGTAGGTAGAATTTATTCAGATTTCTACTTATTCAGGTAGAATTATATCAGATTTTTAGCATAATAAATAATAATAATAATAATGTTATTTAAAATTAACACTTCCAGAGACATTGGCGAGAATTTCTGATGGGCTACCATATTGCTGAGGGTCCAAAAATATATTTTCACAAACCTCAACTTGGATGTCATTTGTTTTTCTAGCATGTATAAAATGGAAAATAAGTTTTGATTGCCTTCAAAAGAGTAGGACAAACCAGATGCTGACAGAGACAAAAACAAATTTTTAAAAAATGCAGGCACAGAACTGACAAAGCATCTAACTCCAGAAACATCTGAGAATAGAATAGGACAATAAATGGAAAGAAATAGAAGACAACCTCAAAAGATTTCGTTTTGAGTGTTCACTTGTACAGTTTTATGGTAACTAAAGTTTGAGAGTCAAGGGTGTTGGTTCAAAATTTCACTAGTCATCACACATTTTATTTGCATTACAAATAGTTTGAATTGCATAAATAAACATAAATTATTAAACTTGATGTAACAACTCTATTTAAAATGTGGATTTAAATTGACAATATTCTTTCCCTTTAGATAGTTGCAATTTAAGGATTACTATCAATTTTCCCCAAAATTAGGTAATTGTCATGAATTTACAAATGTAATCCCTGACAGCACCACATCCTATTACATTATCCATTACTTACAACCAAAATTCACTTTTCTGAGTTTTTGCATATTTATAATTATTTCCCCCTCCAACTATGCTGTTCATCTTTAACCATGTAAGTTTAATTTTAAAGAAGTGTCCTTTAGGTGTTCTGATGAATTTGTTGTATTGCTACAGTAAGCTAATTTGCCAGTGTCCGGAAACTTCTTCAGCAGAAAGGCTTTCCTTGATTTAATTCAGTGCTGCTATATCAACTTTAATTTTTACTCTGCCTCTCAGAGCTAGTAAGAAGAAAATTCTTTAATAACCCCAGGTACTTAGCTCATATTAATTAAACTTCTCCTCCTTCCCTACAGGGACAGATTTAATATTTATTACATCACTGACACTACCATGTGCAATAAGTATAATGTCCACTTTTTCTGAGCCACAAGAGAGTTCATCAGCAGTTCAGAGAATTCTCTGTGTCACTTTACTATTACTAATATCACACTTCTTTTATTGCATTACAAATAATTGGAACTGTAGAAATTAATGCAGGATGAACATAAATGATTAAACTTGATATAATAACTCTATTTAAAATTTGGATTGTAAATTGACAATATTCTTTCCCATCAGAAAGTCGCAGTTTAAGAGATTACTATAAAGTCTCACCAAATTTGAGTAATTTGTCATGAATTTACAAGTGTATCACCTGACAGCACAATATCCTATTACATTATTTATTACTTCCAATCAAAATTCATTTTACTGAGTTTTCATTACATTTTCCAAACTAAACCACCTGGTTCCAATTTTTGATTCTGAGAATGCATCTCAGGATGAGGTTTTTTGAAGTGTTTTAGTGTTATGTGTCTGTACATGTTTGTATTTTCAGAAATCACAGGCAAACAAACAAACAAATTAGCCTGAAAACCAAAACCAGACATCTTATAAAGATCATGCTTAAGATTAATTTTTGAAACAGATTTCTCACTACTAAAAAATGTTTTCAATTTGGTATTGTCATGTTATTGAACAAGCTATAAAATTACACTCATTTTCATGTTGTGGTGTTCTTTAAAGGGGTATATGTGGGTTTGATTTATTTTTACTTTTTTTCTTTTCCCACAAAAAACTTTCAATATCTGATTAAGTTACACTGATTGAAATGTATCATTAAAATTAGAAATGCTGTGTTGCAGATGTTCTGCAAACATTCATTAAAATGGATTAAGTCTCCAAATATTTATATTTTTTCTTCTGTAATTATGCATCATGCCACCCCTGAACATGCTTGGGTGCTAACTAGGAGAAAGTTAGTTAGCACTAGTCAAGACTGTGCTAACAACTTAACAGTATGGATGGCTGCAGACCAGTATTGTACCTGTGCCTCAACTCTGTGTCATCAACTGATATAGATGGCACATATGGATGGCACAATATGGATGGCACATTGTATACAGATGTCTTGAAATATTTTGTATGAAGATATCTGATACAAACACAGAATAGTGAAGAACTCGGATATAAGAGTGAAACACATGGTATGATTGGGAAGAAGAGGGAGAATATGTCATGAACTGTGTGAAGAAAAATGGAATTACACCAGGAAGAAAACTGAAAGCTAGTAAAGGGATGGAGGGCAAAACACAGCATGTACAATTTGGAGAATACACACCTAAAAGGAGAGGGGAGATAGAGTAAGAAAACCTGAGGCCTGCATTATGTTTTGCAATTTTTCAATGAAGTTTCCATTTGTCTGCAAGAACACTTTTGCAAGTATTTCAGGATGCCTATTAAAACTTAGGAAATAAAAGGAACAACAGGTTTCAAGGTGTTACGAAAAGAATGTCCTAGGTTTTCTCAACACTTGGTGGAAGGAAAAGGTTGCAGACAATCAGTGTCTTCTTAAGAGAGTTACCTGGGCTAATGGAATGTGCAGCACTGTCTAGAAATTCCGTACCATATAGGAAGCCAATTCCCAGCCATATATGAAGCTTGACAATCAGTCTTCTAAGTGGCTAAAATTTGATAAGATAAATCATGCCTATCAGGGTATGAACACAACACAGACAGACAAACAGGTATATTTTAGAATACAGTATACAGGACATTTAAAATATTTACTTTTTCCTACTTCTATAAACTTTTCTCTTATTGTACTATCTAAAATATAAATAATAAATTGTTGTCTGAGTTCATTTTCTGAATCTTGTCACTTCAATATCTCTCATTTTAAGGTGTAATATCTTTAACAAAAAATTTATCTGGAGGCTGCTTGGACAAGCGATTTGTCCCCTTTTGTGCAAAAAGTGAAGAAAGTCCTGGCAGGAATTTTCTTCAATTTGTCATCAGCATGTGCAATACCTCTTCTTTAAAAGGATAACATAGGAAGCATCCCTATGGAGTGCCATTCTACAAGTTAAAAACAGAAAATTAATTGCGCATCTCTTCTCCATTTTGTCTCTAGCTCACTTCAGATGGCATGTTTATTTCAGTCATGCTGGGAAAACACCCTTAAATCTGTTTTCAAAATTTAAACCCAAAGCTGCTATCTATGCTAAAACATACAGAAACTGTAGTGCCCCACAGTGCTGTTCCTTGCTGTGCATTCAGATGATGGTCACATATCAGCAGTTTGAAGCCAGAGGAGAGTGTTTGTAATTCCTGTAGTATTTATCCCACTATGGAGTGCCTGTCAGTTAACAGTAACCATAGTCCTGAGCTTGCTCCATTGTTTGTCAATAATTTTTCAGCTTTTTTGCTTTTCAAAATGGATAAAGAATCTTACGCAGCATCAGGGAATGTAGTCTTTAAATGCAGATCTTCAAGAAATATTTTACTATTTTTCTTTTAAAAGACAGTAAAAGAGGATCAAAAAGAACCCTTCAGAAGTTTAGCCAGAGACTGAGTAACAAATTTACTATATAAAGCATTTTGTGAAAGACATTTTTAAATTGTATTAAAGTTTTGGCTAGAAGATGGTAAAAATGATGGATTAGAATGTTTTAATTCTCTGCTGTTCAGGAAGTAAGGCTTCATATGTATGATTGCAAGCAAACAGAAAACTACTTTATTTTTAAACAAAATAAAATTATTCATGTTTTCTTGGGCCATTTTGGAGAGGTGTGAGGAATCCAGCTCTGGCAGTACTTTTCTCTCGTTATTGAATACAGAGAGCAGCCACACTGTTGGCTACCAGCTGATGCTTTTCATAGTCAGTGAAATTAATTTATGTGTTACTGTCCAAACTGTCGTGTATTCTCTTATACCCACAGAAATCCATTTCATTAATACCTCTGCACCATTGCAGCAGCTGTGAAACTATAGTGTTTTAGTCTCTGATAATCTAGCTTTGCATTAATACTCTGGAGAAGAAAATATTCTGAATCTCTATAGACCAGTGGATTAAATAACCTGGTGACTTGAAGGTAGAAAAACACAAGCAAAGCCTTGGAATGTATCATGGCAAACAACGGAACTCGTTTCTATTTTAAGAGCTTATTCTGCAAAGTCCTGTTTAAGGACAGCAACATTGTATTTTATTTTTCATTATTAAAAATTCTGAGACTTGAATGACACTCAAGTGTTAGTTTATTTTCTCTTTTATTGAACTCTTTAAAAGTTACTAAGCAGATTATGATTTTTCTTATGTTTTCTTGTGTTCACTATAACAATTTTGTTACTCAATTTCTTTACATCAAAAACCTGCTCAGAAAACATATGAACTTGTGAACAGAAAAAAACCCCCTATATTCTTCTTGATCAATGTTTGGAGCTTCTCATAAAATGCTAAACCAGCATGCACCACAAGAGCAATTTCTGCAGCCAGCTAGCATGCCACATAAGACCTCAGAACTCCACTTTCTGTAGTGCTAAATGGTGACACTGCAACAGCTCGTGGTCCGTCCATCACACAGTGAACTTATTCAAACCATATTGCCCCTCTAAGACAAAGTTAAGAGCATCTTCTCTTTTCTCCACATTCACAAAAACAGTCCTTTTTTCTTGTAGTTTTGTCAGACATGATTTGCCTACAATAAATCCATGTGAAATATTCCCAGTCACCTTCTTGTGTTTCAGTATTTTCTCTCTTCCTCATTATTTAGACCAGCTGCCATGTATGTTCAGACAATAAACAGATATTTCTAAACCATTCCCCAAAACGTCACTATTGTATTTGTTTATAGCCTTATGGGATAAAGTCAATTCATCAGTTTATGTTAAATCTCTTGCACTTGTTTTCAAAATACCTTTATGCATATGGTGAACCTCTCCTCCAATTAAACCTCAAGGCCCTATCCTACCTAATTAGCGGATAATTTGATTAATAAGCAAAATATGTGAGAAAGATACTTTCTATGAGACCAAAACAATCCTTTGGATCCATGATTAATTTTTGTCCAAATTATATTTGCATTTTTTATAATATAAATATGAATCAGATCTGATAAACACTTTAGAAACCCGAAGATATTACTGAGAACAGCTCTAAGTGCTATGCATGTGCATTTGCTGACAAACTATGCACAAGACAGAGAACACTCCATTAAATAGTTAGAATTAAATTAAATTTTGCTCAGTCGCTTCATTCACAATTCTCTGGGCACAGTGAATGACTCTTGTGAAAATAAATGTATGATAATGCTATTCAATACATCATAGCAAATATACACTAGGGACAAAAGTATGCTCAGGCATGTATAACCGATGTTCCTTGATATTGCCACCTTGTTTACTTATGCAAGGTAATTTCAGCACTCAAAACATAAATAAAAGTAGCATTGCTGACTTTCTACTCACTGTGCTTTCTGCCTCTCATTTCTGCATTTTCTATAGGTCCGTTCCTAAAACTGGATTCATTAATAGGTTTCTGCAACTTGCAGGGCCCTACTCATCAAGATTCAAAAAGACAAAGAACAATAAAGAACATCAGGAATTCTGCCTGTCCTCATCTGTATATTACATGCCATGGTTTGCCCTTTTAGTTGTCTAAAGCACATCTATTGGAAATACATATCCGTTTTAAGGGATCAAACTATAGTGAGGATCTAACAATTTTCATGGTATTTTATTGCAATTATTTATATTATTCTTGTTTTTTTTAAAAAATCATCATTTACCTCTCTATTTTAGAATACTCAGTTTAAGTTTCTGGTACTTATTTTCTCTTTCTGGAGAGATGTATAGCCCTTGGTATGTAGTGTTCTTTTATAAGTGAGGATATTTACGTTCAGTCATGATGTTATCTCTCAGTCTTTTGATAAAAGGTAGGTAGAGGTCACCACAATGTCCATTTTGGTAGATTTATCCCTCAAATATCTTTTTGCCACCTTTACAATTTTTAGCATCCTGAAATTTCTCTTAGTGAAATGCAGAATGTCCAAATTGCTATATCATGTAACACAATGAATTTCAGAATTTTTGATGCACAATATGATTCAATCTGCTGTGTTTATTTTCATATTATTATTTAATTTCTTTAAAAATTAGTTTTTTTCTCTGAAGATAATTTGATTTATAAACTAATTAACAAACAGAAAAGTGTATTATTTCCATATCTGCACTTGTTACTCAATGAGTCTGCTAGTTGAGTTACACTGTATATCACTAATTACTAGAATTGTGCTAATTTAAAATGAAGATGTAAAATGAGACAATATTGACACTGATGTTAATTTTATTTCTGAAGGAGGTTTTGATATAATTTACTACTAACTTGGCAATAAATATACCTTGGGCACTTCTCAGAATCCTTCTTTAACTTCTTATGAAGCCAACAGTAGTAATATTTGCTGATGTATTTCTATCAGATGCAATGGGAATAGTTATTTCAAAGCTAATGAAGAGTCTCTAGAAGCAGGAGAAGAAAGTCCAACAGATAGAGAAAATTGCTTTTATTCTTCTATTTTAGGGTCTGTGGGTAAGAATTTGTTAACTCACTGGAGTATAGAATAAATCTCTGTAGATAACAATTATTGGAGTGCTTTGTCACTGAGGCATAAGAGCCAACATTGAAGAGCACTATTCTTGTGATGTTTTTATATATATAGTCCATTGGTAACATTTCCATTTGTACTGCTGACAGACCTTAATTGCACTTCTATGAGGACAGCATAATGCAATATGGTATTTGTGTTTCTCCCAAATAGTAGTAATAATAAAGGAGTGAAAGCCTTCGAGAAATATATATGGGCAAGTTAAAACTGATAAGACAAAAATAGAAACTTTGAAAATGAAAAATGATATTGTGACTTTACATTCAGGAAAAATTAGAGGGTGTTTTATGCCTCATTTATTAGGCAGACATAGAGCATACATTGCTAGCTGATGCTAATACTGGCAAATATGAGAAAAGGTCTGTGAAAAAGGTGGTAACAATTGTGGTGAGAGGTCAATAGATCTCTAAGAGAAGTGAATCTGGAAGGATCAAATTCACCAAACACAATCCACAGTCCTGAGTGTTTCCCAGTGAGAGACATGGGACCCTGAATTAGATCTCAGCTCCATGAGGATTTGTCTGCCTGTGCCCCAGGATGGAGCTGCAGGGTGCTGGCACATAGCTGGGATCAGGATGAAGTGGGATGAGCTGTGTAACCCAGGGTGGTGAGATGTCCCCAGGGCCATCCTCCATCTGGTGACTGTGTTTCAGCTCGGGCCCTCGCCCCTGCATCTGTCCATGCTCTTCATTCAACCATGGCCATGACCTTCCATATGAACCTGATTATAACTCCAGTTCTGGGGCTAAGCTTCTGTTCTGGTCTTAGTGACTGCGTGTCTGCAGATTGGCAGTGAAATGCTGGGGAAGTGAGCTCAGCGGGAGAAACAGGAAGACAAGGAGTGGGTCTTGTCTGACAGTATCAGTCACTAGTGTCATTTGAGTTACTCACCCAAGAATTCCTTAAAAAGCAGCAGGGAAAAAAAAATAGGCACACCAGAGAGATTCATCCTATCCAAAAAGAGACTTTGAAATACAATTTAGATAAATGGCTTATTTGTCTCTGAAGACAACTGGAACATGGAGAGATGAGCAGAAAGCTGAATAAAATGAAAACTGTCCAGTTTGTCCCAATGTGAGTGAGCACTGGCACAGGACCCAGTAAGAAGCCTAGAACAGAAAACTAAATGCTTAGACTGAACTATTGACTGACTAAGACACAAAACAGTACATCAAAAATAAATTTTCACTTTATTAAGACTATGATCAGAAAAATAATTTATGTTCTCCCAAGCAGTAGCATTACATGAGACTGTATATTCTTTGTACTACCTTATCAGTAACTAGCATGACCTAATGGACAAAGAATTTTTGGACAAACAAGTGAAAAAGGGAGACAAAATATACTCAAGCCAGTAAAATTAAATATTTTCTAGAATTCAGGCAATAGAAAATAGAAATATTTTCTTTTAAAAATAATTAACTTAAATACTTCATAGGAAGCTTTATTGCAGAAAAGTTAACTGCTCTTTGAATGCAGTGCTATAAGTTAGCAGCAAAATAAGAATGCTATAAGCAAATCTTGAATGAGTATACATCTGAACCTCAGAGAAGAAGTTAAAAAAATAACCCAGAACCAAAAAATCCTCAAAAAATTCAGCCAAGGTCTTTGGTTTCAGATGGCCTAAAAATGCATCCAAATTGATTTAAGTGTGATACTTTCACCTTTAGATCAGAAGCCTAAAGGGCAGGGCAAATGAAAGTCATTACCTTGCTTTTTTTCATGTCTTAGACAAAAAATCCACTGAGGTCAGTAAGGGAATTCTATAAAAGACATAAAAAAGATGTAAAAAGTGATTTTATTGCTTGGCCAGCTCGTGTAATAAAAAGGAAGCAATAAGAGAGGAAAAGAAGATGATTAAAATAAAATGACTGTAAATAGCATGTATGGTTGTCTATAATTCAAATAATGATGAAGGGAATCTCATCTCTTGTGAAGTGCAGTAATCAAGTATTGTTTAGTAGGTAAGCCAATCATTTTATTGAGCATGAGAGGTCCTCTCCGTTTGCTTAGTGTTGATTACATCCATAAAGTGATTTGGAATATTGCAAATTCAGTAATTATTCTGGAGATAAACGTGAAGACTTCAGGATGGTGTTTTCCATCTTCAGTAGGGTTCCTTTCACAGTTAGAAGTATCTGAGATAATCTATGAATCTTGAAACTGTAGTTCTTTCTGCTGAGAATAATTATAGAAATGCTTCTAATGAGAATAATTATAGAAATGCTAGATATTGGAAAATCTTGATGAGGTTCTATAGCATGCAAGTTTGTACTGCAGTTTCCATGATAAATTGTTCTATATTATAAGGTTGAACATTTGCAGATCCTTGTTGCATCACAGGAACTTGGTATAAGTGTCCTTCTGTACCCTGATTCTGACTGTTTAGAGAGAGTGGCTGCACAGTGGTTTGAAAAGAAAGGCTTTAAAACCTGATCTCCACTCAGTTCAGTCTCGCAACTTTGAATTCATTAGAAAGATTTCAGGAATAAAAAAATATTTGTTCTCCCACTAGGTAGTTGGGGACACCTTTTTTACTCAATATAAATTCCTAAGGAAGTAAAGATTTTAGAATTTCCAGAATCATAGAATAATTTAGGGTAGAAAAGACCTTTAAGATTATAAAGTCCAGTCATAAAACTAACACTGCTAAGCCCACCACTAAACCATATCCGTTAAGTGCCACAGCTACACATCTTTAAAATACCTCCAGGGACCGTGACTTAACCACTTTCCTAGGCAGCCTTTTCCAAAGTCTGACAAACCATTCAGTGTAGAAATATTTCCTAATATCCAATATAAACCTCCCCTGGCACAACCTGAGTCTGTTTCCTCTCTTCCTATTGCTCATTACTTTGGAAAAGAGACCTCCTATCTTACCATCTCCTTCAGCTTCTCCACATAAGACTTGTGCTCCAGACCCTTCACCAGCTCATTTGCCGTTCTCTGGACTTCCTCCAATGCCTCGGTGTAGTCATGGCCCTGAAACTGAACACAGGGCTCGAGGTGCAGCCTCACGAATGTTAAGTACACAGGGACAATTTTTTCTCTGGTCCTGCTGGCCACACTATTGCTGATACAGACCAGGATGCCATTGGCCTTCTTGGCCACCTGGGCACACTCTGGCTCACGTTCAGCTGCTGTTGATCAGCACCTCCAGGTCCTTTGCAGCTGGGACACTTTCCAGCCACTCTTTCTCAGCCTATGGCACTGCAGAGGTTGTTGTGACCCAATGCAGGACCTGGCATTTGGCCTTGTTGAACCTCATATGATTGGCCTCAGCCCAGTGATCCAGCCTGTCCAGATCAACATGCAGAGCCTTCCTGCCCTCCAGCAGAACAACATTCCTTCACAACTTGTAGTCTGCAAACTGACTGAGGGTGCACTCAATCCCCACGCAATGTTTTCCAACTCCTGTTTATTGCTCATACTGCATGTATTGCTGTTAGAGGCACTTCAGTTGAGTTATGGATCCCACCGCCATTTAGGAGCAGAATTCCTATGTGACTCTTCTCAGGTATTCTCCAAGGTTTCTAACACATAAATAACTCTTTCAATTTTTTTCCCCTTCTGATACTCCCTTCCTCTGACATTTCCGTGATTTTGTAATTCTGTAATTACTCCTCACTGACATCTTTTTGTAGAAAGATGTAATATGCTCTTTGGTTGCTGCATCAAGGGTGGCCATGGGGCCTTACTTCATCAAAGGTGAATCCAAATATGTGAGAAGAACATATTATAAACCTGAAGGCTGTTATGATATATAGAGCAGCAATAATGTCTGAGAAAATAATTACAGAAGTTAAAATCAAATCATATCCATAGTAACACTTAATTTGAAGAGCGGAGAGAACTACCAAGAGATTATTCATAATAAAAAGCTAAATTACATGCACTGCTGGTTAAAAACCAATGTATGTCTCAAAACCAATTTTTGGTATTTTCAATTCCAAAATACAAAAATGTTACAGATAATTAAAAAAAGAGAACTAGGACTTCTTTTTAAAGAAGCACTAGGTTAAAAAACAAACAAAAAACTTCAGCTCATTTTCATGAAGCTCTAGTAAGTTCACAAGTCTAACTTTTGACAAATGGTCTCCATTACACTAATGTTTTATCAATTAAACTGTGTCTTCTGGGAGACTAGAAATTGTTTCTAATGATGTGTGGCAGCAGTGTCTCTTCCCTCACAATAAAAGTAGCTTTTATTGGCCTTTGCTAATACCAGTGAGATTTCTTTTAGTTAGAAAAAGGAAAAACATTCCATGAATGTTATCGTGGTAAATGCCTGAAAAGCAGACTTCTACAGTTCCTAAACTTTTTCATTTCACTTATACAACCTCGTATCATTTTTCTAAATCTTCTTTCATATACTCTGTTTTTAAAACTAACTGGGTTTATATATCTTCTTCATTTATGTACTTTTATTCAGTTTTTTTTTTTAATGTAAATACATATAAGCAGCAATACCAAAAGGACTTAACAAAATAATAATTAGTCTTTTCTTTCCCCCAACAAAGTACACATGCAAAATCTTAAAATGCTACCTTAACACATCGTGAATTACCAAGAGTTATGATTTTTGTAAAATTGGTAATGGAAAAATAAAGAAATTGGTAGAAACCTCCAATTCCATCAAACCCAGTTGGTTAGAGCCCAGTCAAAGTCAATAGTCTTGGAATAGTTTCTATACTATAATTAGGTTCCACTGACCTCTCTATTCTAAACTGTTCTTGTTGTGTTCTAGTCTAGCATGAATGGATTTTCTATACATTATAAAGGCAAAAATGAGAGTCAGTTATTTAGATGTGACCAAAATTTCTTTCCAGTAAGTTATCTGACATATAATAATACATATAAGATAATGTTTTCACTTAGTGTTCTGGTTTGCAGTCTCATTATATACTCCTTCAATACAGGTGATTGCTAAGCAGTTGAGATTTAGTTTAAATAAATAATTCTGGGAGAAGGAGTGATAAAGCAATTGGGAATAATTGCAAGATCACAGTTGCTTAAACTTGCACAATAAGGCAAGTTAAGCATAATCAAGATGAATTTTCCTAAAATAGACTTCCAAAGGAATTACTGGGAGAATTTAGGCCTCTTTTACATTTTATTTAGACTTTCTACTATTGAACACATGCAACACAACATAAAAATCTTAAAACATAGGCAAATATTAGTTTCAGAAATATAAACTTATTCCTTCTCACTCCTTCCCAAAATCATTGATCCAAGATTTAGACAGCATCCACAAGTTCCTACTGCTGTTTTTTGTTAATAGATCATTTGAGCCTTTGAAGAGATGTAGAAAATGAAGTCTGTGCGTGAAAGCTAAAGCCGCTAGGAAACAAAAACACCCTTAAGATTTATTATTTTTTCATGTGTATCTTTGTATTAACCAGAAAATGCACCCTCTCCTTAATAAGTTACAGTTGGTAGTGCATGTACTGTCATTGCAGTGCTCAATTTTGGTGTCACTGGGAGCTTTAGTTCCACTTTCCCTAAATATAAGCTATGAAATCTAGACTGATGGAGTCAAGTAATTTTTTTCATGTAGATAAGCTGAGATAACTAAGTTGAATCGCCTAACTTGGGAAGTGCAAAATACCTCTGCTAAAATAGTTAAGAAAAGATAATTACTACTTTGATTTTCTTAGAGCCAAAAAATAATTGCTTTGCACTATAATATCATCTTTGAATATACTACTAATTAGGAATGTATTCTATTTCAGATTTAATGACAGATAATAAGCTGGAGTTAGAATGTCCAAAAGTGCACTAAACATTTTATGGAATGTGACTAGCTTAATTCCCTGCTCAGAATAACTAGATGATCCCAAACCAGAATTTTAATTTTATTTCCTAAATAATAAGACTTACAAAATAGGTCTGTCTTTTGGTCCATCTCTTTCTCTCCACATCTGTCAATTTCTTTTAATAACTTTTGATGTCACTGGGATGTTTTAATCAAATTTGACAGGTGGTCTCAAAGATACTAAATTTCTATGAAATATTAAGTTTCATGAAGTGTGGTCAATGGTAAACTATCTTCACAAAGAAAATAAAATGGGTGAAACAGTTATCTGTCTTTTTGGTCTGCCAACCAGTCTGTCATCATATTAATATCTCCTAGTCAGCTGCAAGGCTTCCTACCTTCCTACTTTTGCTTTAGATAAGCAGGGGATGAAAGAAAATCAAAGGAGGCAAAAGAGAGGCAGGAAAATGTGAAGGGAAATGGAAATACTTGAAAATAACATTTTTTGCTCCTTTTTTTTTTTTCAAGAAAGACGATGGAAGAACAGCAGCAAAACTGTAGAAGATATGTTGAGTAACTGGGGTTTTTTGGCAGAAGGGAAGGAGACAGCAGATTCCTGGAAAGAAAAATAGTTTTCTTTCTTTCCATTGTTCCCATATGCTACACATAAAGGTGTATTTTCTTACGCAGTGTAGAATACACATACTGTTATTTGACTTTGACTGTACTAAATTTTATATGGAATTATATCTTTGATACCTCCACAGGCTATACTAAAAGGTATATATTTTTCCTCCTTGAGGAATGTGCATTGCCCAATTTTGATTATGCATGCGCAATTTTTTTATTTTTTTAAATGGAAGATGGCCCACCCAAAGTGTAGGCAGTAGAGAACACAGATAGGATCGTAGCAAGCCTCTCATATTCTTTGAGTATATCAGTTCACATAATTACAAAAATGTGGAAAGAGAATAGATAGATGCATTAATAGATTATTTCAATATAATTTGATATAATTTTTATTTCAAATAATCATAACATAGTTGTGGTACTCTATGATCTTTGAAATATATATTTATTCAGAATTATGTACTTGTTTATTACAATGTATCACCATTATTACAGTATAAGACTATTTCCACTATACATATAGATAATTCTTGTTTAACATTTGAAAACTCACAACTGTTTGGATAATTTAATTTAATACGAAATGAGCACTTCAGTAACCAGTTTATTTGTTGGTGGTGGAACAACCACTTCAGACTGAGCTTAACACTGCTAAGTTCTCTGATCTCTGGAGATCAAAACCTGAACAAGTGTGATGGCACTTTTTGAACACAACAGGAATCCTCTCACATTTAATAGCAATTCTACCTAAATACACCACTAAGCAAGAAAATTACATATTACAGAATATTGGTTTGTGTGGTTTTCAACTCCACTGAAGTGCTGCTTAACTGTGACACACATCTTTGAAGATGACGTACACTGCACACAGAACTGGATTCGCTTCAGTACTAGAGCTTTTCAGGTTTATACTTCTCATGAACCTTACTGTATTTTGTCTTTCCATTTGTCTTTATAGTTGTCCTGGTCTTGGACATGAGGGAGTGGAGTTTGGAGTCATGTGGTCTCACCTAGGTTGTTGTTCTGTATCACTCATATCACTGCCAGGGGGCTGGAAGTACGGGATTTTCACTTTCCTGAAGAGGGAGCATGGCTTTACTTGGAGGAAAAATGCATATATGGAGGATCCGTGGGTTGCTTTGCCTTGGCTTTTGGTACATATTTTTGTTATTAATATTGTTGTTGTTGTTACTGTTCGTTTCCTTACCTAATTGCTGGTTTCCATTAAGTTGTTCTTATCTCAATTCAGACTCTCTGCCTTTTGTGTCTCTCTCACCAAAGGGGATGAGGGGAAAGTAGCAGCTGTGTAGGACTTAATTTCCATCTGGATTTAAACCACAACATTTGTAAAAACAGGTAGTTTAACAATTAGACAATATAAATAATAAAGGAGAAGGAGTTCAAACTGTCATTTTCCTTTATTTCTTTTTTTTTTTTTTACCTCCTCTACTCTACTTTTTCTAACTGATTTTGTTCTGCATTCTGGTTTATAATCTGCTAGCAAATCTACAGACAATCAACAGAAAAGAAACATTAGAAAAGTATAATTAAAATGGTATAAGTATTCTTATTCTTTAGTGTTCAAAAGTAAAGGGTCAGTTCCATGAAATAATAAGACTAAAAGTAATTAATAAGAAGGTTTTGGATTACATATTTATAACATTGCATTATTTAATATGTAAATTTTTCACTTAATTAATGAGAACTATTACTTCCTTCTAATAAAATGTGGATATTTATGCACCCAGATAACTTGAGGTCTAGGTCTTTAAAAGGAAGACATAGTAGCCTCTCTGAAGTCCAGGATATATTTTAGGTGGCAAAGTCACATTGCATATTCTGAAGGATTTTTTTTAGAACAAAATACTCTGGTTTTGAACAGAGGCATTCACATTTTACATTAGTACAAATCATGGATGTTCTTACATATTTAGCCACAATGTGAATGTAAAACAGTAAATTTCTGACTTATATGTCAGTACAATCTTGTTCAGATGCAATGTATGTGACTCTTCTAAATCTAATTACCTATACATTTAGCACAGTCTAAGTTTATCTTTCCAATTTCTTGTGTAGGATATCTCAGATATCTTTATTCTTACATTCTTAGATATGTCTACGGTGCAGTATAGATTTTAGGATGGTTAAACTTTAACTTGCAACACCAGGTCAGAAACAGAAGTGATAATTAATGTTCTGTTTCTTCTTAAGCACCTTTCTTAGGCTATCTGAAGATTAAAGGTCTTTCTAAGCTAAACTGAGAAAGAGATTTAGGTTCATGCAAATTTGCAAACAAAACATCTTCTTTTCAAGCTCTCCATTTCGTAAGTGTGTGCCTAAACTATTCTGACCACTCTAAACTATTCTGGAGGTGGTGAAATACCTTCATCAACTGTCACATAAGGAGATATGTGCAATAATTTGCTTATATATCAAAAAGGTTTTCAAACTTTCAATTGGAAGAATCTTGATGTAGACACTTAAAATTCGAAAAGTTTTGCCAGTTTAGGAGGTGGATACCTTTTGAACAGGCTGAGATGTATCAGGAGATAATCCCAACAAAGAATAAAAGAATGTACAGAAATCGTTGATGGAAAAGAGAGGAAATGGGGTGAGGAAGCTGTTAAAGGCTGTGTGTGGACCAAACATGCTTCAAAGTAGTTTCAGAGCTTTACAAAAAGAAAACCATGCAGCCACTCCTTCTCCTAGGTGTTCTTTTACTTACTGGAGCTGCAGTCAAGGTGTTTTTTTTTTAATTATTGTTATTATTATGCAGACACTTCCTTTACACACTCCAATCCCAACAGAGTTATTGCTCTTGCAACATATTTTGCAAGCGCAGCAAAACCTCTAAACCAAAAAGAGGTTTCAAGTCAGACCCTTAAACTTGCTCTAACTTCCTAGAGATATTTAAAATATTCATGTCAGTTTGAATGGATTAATTAGCAGTTATTGATTAGCAAGGGTAATTACTAGGTCAGATGTATCTAATTTACTGACAGCTGCATTACAACGTTTACAAAAGATTTTTTTCATAGAGTTTAAAAACCATTTGATGTAATTATATTCAAAAATGGGTTTAATTTTCTGGTTATCATCATCATAACAATTTTTCTCCACAAGCTGAAGACCGGAAAACATAGTCAAAAATGTATTTCTGTGAACAGAATAGCCATTTAGTTTACATATATATGTATAGGAACAGACAGTATCCTGCAGGCAACACTTTTGACTTTGCACTATAAGGCCAAGAATGTATTTTTTATCATAATCAATTTTACTGTTAGTACTATAACAATTTCTGCTAAAGAAAATACTGCAGTAGCCAGATATTGATCTGGTTAGTAGTTTACTTGTTTACTTCTATAGTAAACATCATAAATAAACATTAATGTCTGCAGATCTAGAACTGAATATTATTCTTGATCTGTCAAAAAATGTCCTCCTATTAGTTTCCTTTTATTAAATTCATACATAAAACTGTGCTTTAAAATATGCAAATGACACTCAAGGGTGCACCAAAAGTAGATTTTATGGGTGACTTCAGCTAATTATTGAAGTTCAGACAGTGCAGAACTAAAGAAAGTTCAGGGCCTTTTCTTTCATTTCTCTCCATCATGGACATTCCTACAAGGAAAAAGCCAACAGACACCACATAGCTTACCTTTGCCAAACTCTCCTACTAAATGTTAGTAGGTAGAAGAATGACTATTGATAAACAAGACAATCACCATATTGAAACAAAGCTACAAAGAACCAAAGTAAAGGACAAAAAAGCAAAAGAAATTCTACATATACAAAATATAGTTATAGTATAGCTTAGTGTCAGGTTAAATATACAGACACATGAACTCGGGCTGTCTTGTTTGAAGTGTACTTTCCTTTAGCAGTATGGGCATGATCATTCTGCATCACTTAGGCAGTTACCCTTAATGGTACAATACAGAGGGTGTAATTGTATTTTTTCCAATATTTTTCCATATTTTTATATATCATGCATGACAGTCTTAAGACCAAAAGAAATAATGACTGGGTTTTCTAGAATTTTTCAGGACCAAGGCTTGAAATCATGTGTGAACTTTCAATCTACCAGAATGACATTTTTATAGTACAGTAAAAGCGATATAAGTTAGATGTGTTAGGAAATATCATGAGGGTATGTAAGTGGGAGCAACTGCAAAAGACCTGCTGGAATTGTGTGATAAAATATATGGATAAATGGTATCACTCTGGGTGTGAACTTCCATATTACCCTTAGAGGCAGTGTCAGGAGTGAACTATCACCAAAATAGCACGTTCCATGGAAAATTGATAGTTCACTTAAAAATAATGCCTGGGTGTTAATATGCTGCACCCAGAAAGATCAAGAAAGCAAGGCCCTGTAGGAAATGGAGACAAGTTATTTGACATTGCAGTTTATATATTGACACTTCATGTTATCAAACTGTGGAACACAAGAAAAAACCTCCAAAACTATGCATGGAGGAACCAATCCAATAAATGGATTTTATTTTCTAAGTAGTTTAATTTTAAGAATAGACATCATGGTCTAATTGAAATGCATTTAAAACCAGTTTACTCCAAAAACATCACAGTACTACATCCAAAATTCTGAAGCTAACTCATATTTGAACCTAGAATCGTAGAATCATAGAATGGTTTGAGTTGGAAGGTACCTTAAAGATCCTCTAGCCCAACCACCCTGCCATGGGCAGGGACATCTTCCACTAGACCAGGTTGCTCAGAGCCCCATCCAACCCAGCCTTGAACACTGCCACAGGTGGAACACCCACAGGTTCTCTCGGAAAGCTGTTCCAGTGCCTCGTAATCCTCATGGTAAAGAATGTCTTCCTAACATCTAATCTAAACCTACTCTCCTTTAGTTTGAAGCCATTCCCCCTTGTCCTATCACTACAGTTCCTGATGAAGAGTCGCTCTCCAGCTTCCCCATAGGCCCCCTTCAGATACTGGAAGGCTGCTCTGAGATCTCCATACATCCTTCTCTTCTCCAGGCTTAACAAGTCCCAACTTTCTCAGCCTGTCTTTGTAGGGGAGGTGCTTTATGCCCCTTATCAACTTTGTGACCCATCTCTGTACTTGCTCCAACAGTTCCATGTCCTTCAACCTGAAAAATGAAGAATACAACAGTCCTTTGTGCTGAATAACCTACCTTGGAAGTAAGGGGAAATTTGAAGAAAATCAGATAGAGAAATATGCAGGCTTAGAAGCAGAGAGAAAATTTTTACAGAAAAATAGTAAGCCTTTAGCAGCACACAGAAAATTTTTACAGGAGGGAATAATCATTAATCAATCCTTTTTAAAGGATTGAGAAAGGAAGAGATCGATAAAGCAAAATGAACTATTAAATTCTTTAATTATATTATTTGGTTACTAATTGTAAATTATTAATTTGTGTGATAGTGTTTAATAATATATCTGATTGTTTTGAGTGGTTGCATTTTTAAACACATATTTTCAAATGGGGAAATTTTAATGAAGCTCTTCTGGGAATCTGTTCCACTGAGACAACTAACAGTATTTCCAACTTACTTATTTTTCCTTTTGAAACACTTGTACTATGCTTCAAACATGTCCATAGTCTGCACTGAAGATATAGATATTGCCAGACTATCTAATGAAAGATTACTGCACTATTACAGAGGCAAAAATCCCAGCAGAAAAACTAATATTGCCTCTACTGTCTGAGCCAAATTCAGATTAGCATAACTGAATTCCACCTACCTAAATTTGTCCTGCAGGGTATAAAGCAGGGAGTTCAATCTTCAGAGTCATGTGGGCTACAACCTCTTTGAGAAAAGCAGCAAAGGTGCCAACAAAGCCAGCTATGAGGGAATCTGAAAAAAACACATATAATTGTTTAGATAAGAGTGGCTTTACATGTCAATATAATTTATTTATCAAAATAATTACTATGATGCTATTAAAAATGAATTGTCTTTGAAAGTCAAACAGAAGGATGTCTGGAGATTGATAATAGTCATACAGTAATTGTATTGACCTTGAATCATGCCTCTGTGCTTTGCAATTTTGCTGTTGTTTACATGACTTTTCCATTACATTCCTAAAACATGGACATTTTGATCAGCTTTCCTGGCAGGAGGAATCAAAATAGCGTGCAGGAGAGCACATTTCCTCAGGGAAGCCTGAAGCTCTACCAAAGTGAGAATCTGGGTTATGATCCTCTCCAGAAGAGTGTGAGCCTTGAAGCTAAGGATCTGCTTGTAAACTAGCAAAAGGTTTTGTTCTCTGCTCCTGAGGTCAACTACATGGTCTGTTCAAATCTATAGCTGAGAACATCCCCTAATCCCCCAGTGCAGGGAAACTGTATCCACATTGCTTATGGGGCATGCCACCGGGTCAGTGCTGTGTGTGGTAATTTTGAAAATTAATTTTGTATGTCTGAAGCCAAAACTGAACCAGGCAACATTTTAACAATGTCACAGAACAAAGAATATAATTCATAGCCTCAGTCATTGACTTAGTGTAATTTACTACAGCTAGCATAGCCTAAGAGATTAGAGCAAAGAAAGCCATGAAAAAACTACTCAAGCATTCATCTTCCCCTTTCAAAAGAAGTGAGAGAACCCTGGAATTGGAATATTCTTATTCAGATATTAGATATTATTCAGATATTAGATATTACATGAAATTAGATATTATGTGCTATTAATATTAAGGTTTCTGGGGGGAGCTTGAGGTTTTTTGGGGTTTTTTTTTGTTTGTTTGTTTGTTTGTTTTTGTTGGTTTTTTTGGCAGGGAGGGTTGAAAGGTAATTGGAAATGAGAGTCCTACTGAACAGTTTGCACTCATTGAAAAAATCTGGCTAGCTCTCCTTCTTACTGCCTTAGAATCACAGAATTGTTAGGATGGGAGGAGACCTCTGAAGATAATCTAGTTCTACTCTCTTGCTAAGGCAAAGTCACCTAGAGCTGGATAATTAGGCTGGATATTAGGAAAAGGTTCTTCACCCAAAATGTAGTTGGACACTGGAACAGGTTGCCCAGGAAAGTGGTCATGGCACCAAACCTGAGAGTTCAAGAAGCATTTGGCAAACACTCAAGCACATGCTGTGACTCTTGGGGATAGTGCTGTGGAGGGCCAGGAGTTGAACTTGATGATCCTTGTGGGTCCCTTTGAGCTCAAGATATTTTATAAATCTATGATACTATGATTATTGATTTCCAATTATAAGTTACATGATCGATAGTAGCTCTACTCAAAAGAAACATAAAACTGATTTGTACTTGGGAATCCTGCAAGATCAAGAAAGAATCAGTAGCAGAAGAAAGCCTATCTTAAGAGTCACTAGAATGATTCAGAAAGCATTAATATATGTCACAGTAAACATCAAAAATATTAATCATTTGTTGGCTATATTTAATCAAGACTTTGAGCTAATCAGAACATCAAAATTATCACACTTTTTTGTAATTAAAGTTTTGTCTTTGCTACTTACAAACCTAATACTCATGAAAAAGAAATCACTCTCACTCACATATATGCCCAAACACTGAAAAAGGCGTAGTCAGTACATATAAATTCCAGCTGTTGGGACTGCTTATTTGAAGATCTCCATCTCCTTTTTCTCTCTCTTATATACCATCAAATAGGAATAACTTTAAAACATTACATAGAGATATGGTGCAAAACACCTTGGATAGAAATGTCTTGCATTTTAATTATTTCTAAATTTCATTTTTTAGATTAGGAAAAAAAACCTTACAATTTTATTTTAAATAATTTACTATAGTATAATATAGAATCCTTCAAAACATTAAATGCTTTAAATAACTCTTATTTTGAAAAATGCTGAACTGTTTGAATAGAATTTCAGTGCAAAAGTAGCATAAAGAAGTTGCTTGCTAGTGTGAAATTCCCTTAAGGTGGAGAAATTATCAGAAAAAACCTCTTATTTGAAACACAGTATTGGCAAAAAATATTTTGTCTAACTGCAAAAAGAATAGTTATTATTGTTTATCAGTCTTGCTTCGTCTCATTTGTACTGGTGCAAACTTGGTAAAGTCAATGGACTTGAACTTGTATAAAACCCTGATATAAAACTGGGATGAGTACGAGCAGTGTCTCTTGTGAAATATATAAACTTTATAATCCATGCAAAAGTTGTGATTCAGTGATTACAGTTAAGATGTATCCTTGTGACAATGTGGCAATTTGCAAAGATCATGGACTAGTTATTTTATGTTCATATTTATTTCAAGCTTCATTTGTCGCAAAGGATCACTAGGATTGATTGGAGATGATTAAAAAAGAAATAAGAGGAAAAAGAGGAAAAAGAGGACTATACAGCTTTTACTCATAAAGTTATCAGTTAAGTTTTACCAACATACTTTGTGAAAGTGGATTGGATTCAGTGAAATTTCATCAAGAAGGTTCCTTACCTCCAAAATAGTATTTCTCTCTAAGGGAAAAAAACAAATAACAGGACAGGTAGGATTTATATTCAAGCCCTTTAGTGTGTTTTCAACACCTGAGTAGTCATTTGGGGCAAGCAGAGAGCTTTTTCTTTTCAGACCTTGGTTCCACAGAGGACATTCTGTCTGGAATTGTCTCACTGTTATCAGCAGGGATGAGAGGAGAAGATAACTACCAAAGTTGTCAGAAAATGATGTTCCTGTTTTCCATCTTGCCTCATTGATGATGAATGCTCAAGTGACAAGGTTTTGCTGATAGCAAAGCACTGTCTCTAGGCTAACTAGATGCTCATTAAAATGATACAGTCAATGTTCTCCTGGGCCTTGACATTGGTATGTCTGTTTGTTCAGCTTCATCTCACCAATTCTTTTATCTCACATTTAGATTTACTTTAAAGGAACAACTTTGTTCACAGTAGCAAATATTTATATTGCTGAGAATACTTATTCAAACACTGCCAATTAGCACCCCTCAGAAAGCAAAGTGGAATGCTGTCTAACGAATTAATATCTTAAATGTGAGGAGAATGTGAAAAGACCATATTAATGTTTCTTGCAATTTGATCTCTGTGGTATCATTTTTAAAATTACTCAATAAAAAATTTCAGTAGGAGATTTCACAATCCCACTTATTGAATGTATGTATGTAAAATCTTTGCCCCTTTAGAACTGGTGGGAGAATTTCTGTGTCTGAAGAGCAACTGGAGTTTTGGCAAAGGTTCATTTCTGTCATGAAGAGTGTTGTAGCACCTTTTAATCCTATTGTAGGTAGTAGAAGTTTTCATTACACCTATAAACCTCTAGTCTTTTTTTAAACATGGTAAAAGTCTTGGCCTGAACAGTAATTGCGGCATTGCTTACTACAGGATTGCTGTGAATTTTATGTAATATATTGTCTTTTAGCATTATGTTTCTTTTGTATCAATTTTACTGCTCAAGTCCTTGTTTTTGCAGTATGAAAAGTAACACGAGAGCCAGTTTATAGATTCTAGATTCTAGAGCATATGTTACTTCATGAGCCTCTGTCATGTTCCTTTTTACTCAAGTCTCTCTATCACAGACAACACCACACTTTTTAAAGATACATCTTCAGTAATTTTTTACTAGCCATTTCTGAATGCTTCAATTTAAAACCGTCTGCTAGCAATGTGTCTAGAAAATAATCACAGTACGTTGCTTTAAACCATGCTTTTCCTACAAGAAATTCAATAACTCCAATACCAAATCCAACCGCCAGTCAGGTCTAGATACCTGCTTTGGAGCAACTATGTGAAAAAAAGATATTTTCCTGTTTACAGTTCAAAAGTCTATTCTTCTAAATTTTATATCTTTCTGTAAAACTTCAAGATAATTCATGGCTATATGGCAAGACAATGGTGTATTGATTTCCTGAAATGTATTAAACCTTTTGATAAAGTTACTGATCTGGGGTTGTCTGTAGTCACTATTAATCCTTTTAATTATAAACTTGTTTATCCTGATTATGCTGTGAAATTATTACCTGCAAGACCAGTCTCATTCATGCGTATTTACATTTTTATGGATTCCATACTGTAAGACTATGACATTTTTAGAGATATCCTACCACCTTAGTTCTAAAATCTTTTTTCTCTTAAATTCGTTGAATTAGCTGAATTACTCAATGGCTTGCATTTTTGTGTTTGGCATTGCAAAGAGCTAACCAAAAAAGGTTTGACTTACCTTAGTAGGTAAATAATAAAGCAGTTTATCTTCACTTTGCTAGTCAAGGTATGTACCATGCCAGTGACAGCAAAAATCAGACACAATTATCATCACTCTTCAGATATTAGTTACACAACATACTGATTTCCTAACTGCGCTTGATTTTCTTATTGAAGTTCTATTTCAATGTGGTAACATACCAAAATTTGGGCTACAATATCCCAGTATGTGTTTCAGAAATTTCACTTAAGTTTTACTGACAAGACTCTGGAATAACCTGGCTATATTTCACCCTAAAATGAGAGTTGTTTGCAAAAAATTGTCATTAAAAGTCAAAAGTTCCAGCATATATCTGCCTTGATAGATTCCTAAAGAGGGAGATATGTGCGAAGTTAGTGACTTGTATGTAACAAGTCTGAACCAGTTTCTTTTAATGTTCTTCTGGCCTCCATCCTGTCCATTCAACAGTGATATGAATCAAAGAGCTTTATTAATTAAATCTCTAATTGAATCAATTCAAGCTGGTCCAGGCATGCAAATAGGGACAAGAGAGAAGAACCTGCTTAGTTAGGGATCATATATGTACTTAGGGCACTTTCTAATAGAAAAAAGTTGCTGGTTAAGCATAAAAAGTGTACAAGAGGGAATATTATCCTGATAGTTGAGAAAAGAAAAGCAGAGGATTTGCATAGCAAATCACTTACAAATGCAGGGCTTTTCTTGCTAATTTGGAAACTGCATAGTTCTGACATTCCAGTATACAGGACTGGAAGTTTCCTCACAACTCTAATTTACTGATTTCAGTTGAATAGAAATGTAAATTCTATGGCAGCACCTTCACATCCATAAAAGTAATTTTAATACTATGAGTTCTTGTCAAACATTATTCATGTGATTAATCTGAAGTATATTCAGATATAATTTATAAAAAAGCATATAGGTTTTAGCATTTCAACCACATATTTACAGAGATGATATTTATATCGTAATACAAAATTTTCAATATCCCTTAAAGATGGAAAAAGCAAACCAACCAAAACTGCTTTAGCAGGAAACACAATATAGTTTCTTATTTAAGATTTATATATCTCAGCATAAGAAACTAACATTTCAATTGTTATTATTATTGTTATTATTATAAGAAAGGAAGGGGCTGTGGTATGTGGTTCCTACATAATGCTGAAAATCTGCCTCTACAGTATAGCACGTATTTTCCAACTGAATAGATAAAGGAAAAATTACTCCTTATATTGTCCAACAGGCAGACATAATCTACAATCTGCATGCATTTACAACTATTGACAGAGACACGATCTTGCCTGGAAACTGAATTAGACCTAGTGAGTATTGAATGTAGTCCTATCTTTCCTATGCTTTGAACTTCTCTTACTTATTCCAGTCCAATAACTACTTTACCCAGGTTTGAATTTAACATTCAAAACTGTATCCAACAGAATACAGCACTCCTTATAGTGGAATTGTAGATCCCAAGACTCATTTAATGGCAAGTTCTTTCTACAGCAAACTTAACTTAAAGTATATCCAGACCTTCTGAGTGGTTCAGAAGAGTATTCTCTTCTTTTTCCTTCCAAGTTAGGGAATCCAGTTTTGAGTCAGAGAAAGATTAATAGTAAAGTATACACTTAAAATGTGTCAAAAGAAGTCAAATGGGAAGATGTATCAGCTTCTTTTTGAACACTTGGAATCGGTCTTGCTCCACAGTGATGTCTGCTTGTAGCAGAGTAATATCAGTACAGAGATACTAGACAGGACTGCAGAGCCAAACAAAACTGGAGCAACCTTGCTGTTTCAGATTTTTCAGGTTTTCTCCCTTGCCCTTTTCACTACGTTCACTTAGTAATGAACTTTTCACCTTCCTCAAGTGGCTTAGACTCTCATCATGGAAGACAGCTTGGCTTAAACCTCACATTTAATGAGAGCTTGAGCAGGGATTATTTAATAAAAAGTGCTTGAGGGCTGACTATGTTCCGATGAGAAATGTGTCAATGTAAGAACTCCAGTTTGTTCACTGGAAAGCAGTAACATCAAGAGTTTGCTCCTCCTAAAACATTCTCCAGTTTAGTGTTCATCTAATATCCTGAAATATCTCAAAAATTCAAATGGATTTCAGTGGGATCTGGGAATAATTTTTGAATGAGCTGAGGCCACAGAACACTGAGCTTCACCTACGTGTGGGAGGGGGACACTTCCTGGGTACTGAGAGAGTATAGAAAAGTATGTGCTGAGATACAGCAAGAGATGAGACCAGCATACCCATGAATAAAAGGAAGTATTTTGGTAAAATGCATATGGCAAGTGATAAATTCCCTTCATATTCCAAATATATAACACCTCTCCTTTTCATAAAATCCGCATCTTAAAAGGACCTCCTCAACCAGAGCTTGATCTGAAATTTGAACAGACTTTTATGGGTTTTCTCTTTCCTTATTATTTTTTAAATACAAGCTCTTAAAACTTGTGGAATCCTGTGGCATTGATTGCTACAATTTAATTATGTATTGGATAATAAAACCTGTGGGATATTTTGGTAAAACTGCTTGAGTTTTTTTTTCTGATGCCTACTGTAGTGGTTTAGATTCAGTAGCAGACAAACAGTAGCCACTTGATTTTTCCAGGTAACTAAATTTTTATTTCCCTTTGCCACATGCCCTCCTTATTCCCCTCTTGTTTCACAGAAGTTGTTTTCATCATTTAAGTAGTGTCCTCTGTATGTTTACAGTATGTTTTTTGAGAAAAACCGATTTGGTTAGTCCATTTCCTAGAAAGCTGGGGAGTTATCAATTTTTTTTTTTTTTTT